>JBBMOE010000058.1:1317971-1536911 GCA_037975065.1 Chaetodon trifasciatus
TATATATATATATATATATATATATATATATATCTCAAAGAGCAAAGAACGCGAGAAAACTAGAAAACACGACATTAAACCAAACTAGACTCGCTCAACAGCGGCAGAATTAACAAGACTAGGTTTCGATGAGACATGGTACAGGCTGGAAAGTTTTACGCACAAGCTCAAACAAACTGGCAGCGAGGCAGAGCCGCCACGCTGCTTAAATGCAGGGAGACTCAACTGATGAGCATCAGGTGCGCCGTCTGCCCTCTGCTCAGCCCGGCCACACCTCCCCTGCGGAAAACAGAGAGACAGAAAAACCAAACCAAACTCCAAACAGAAAAGAACACAGTCACAAGCAAAGTGTAACATTTAGTCTGGCTGCAGTACTTTTAAGATAACTGTGGGTTCTTTGACACAGATATTTTTGCTTGTTTTAAAACCTTGGTCATAATTTTGCTTATTTTAAGTAATATTTCTCCCAATTTATTGCTTTTTTTCTTGTTTTTGCGGTGGAATTTAAGAGAATTGGTGTATTTCCCGAAATGTTGAACTGTTCCTTTAAGCATTGCGACAGCTGCGAAACATATTTTAAGGGATAGCCTGGTGGTAAATGAGACCACCCCACTGCTGCAAGGTTAGAAGGTTGAATCCCTTCCTCATCAGAACTCATCCCTCTGGTGTTTGTGTATATTTTCTTAAAGAAAAGTTAAACTCCCGATTACATAATCCAATAAGAGCACAGAGCTTTTAAAGTATCAGATATGACACGAGAGCTTGTCAGAGTAAAATCTTTTTTGACTATAGCTGCGAATTTGCGACCGCAGGACGTGAACGTGGCTAGTTTCACAGCTTTAGTCAGGCTGGAAAACTATATTCAACAATTGTGGTCTGGTGGTTTGTGGACTGGCTGTGATTTGCAAACACTCTGGCTGGATCACCTATGCTAAATCGCTGCAACGCATGACCACTGGATTCTGCATTGTAATTTGGATTTTTACGGGGTCCCCATCCTGCACACAGACAGGCCTGCAGTCACGTGCAAACACACGTTTATTGTACACACAGTACATAGCCACTTATGTCGTTTAGAGCTACACACTCTGTCACACACATGCATGCAGTCCCACGTGCAGCTTTATGAAATGAGTGTTATTGTGAAGTGGCTAAACAGTCATCACTCCCTGGACCTGTGATTTAAGGATCACTGTCCGACCACACTCATGCTGTCTGCCTCCAAAGCCACTGTCACAAGGCACACTGCTGTACATCTCACTCACCAGATGATACATTTTCCAATGGCCCCTCAGTACCGGTGATGTTGATAGCGTGCACGAGGCCAGCCCAGACCCCTGCTTTAATGTCTATTACACATGCCCAGTATTAAATCACATAGTCTAGAGTTAAAAAAATGACCCAGTTTGTGTTACTGAATGTGGTTATTTTAGCCCAGTGTTAAGTACAACAAGCTCAATTTTCACCTTAAGTATATAGTTGATATTTTTATTATAACAACGCAACAAATGACATTTTGAGGATAATGTAAAAGAGGTCACTCACAGTGATGAACCTACAGAGTCATCAGTTGCAGAGATTTGTAGTGACTTTCAGCTGATCGTCTCACCGTCCAGCCATAACTTTACTGTTTTGGTTCACTCCCACTGCTCTCAAAGCATCTTCTTCGGCCAGAGCAGGCAGCTGTTTACGGGGAAAAAGTGGTAAAACCCACTCTGCACTACCTGCTCAACACCAAATGGTAGGCAGACAAAGTTTACAGCTAGCTGGTAAACACAGTGAAGTATAGCGTAGAGTTGTGGGAGACCAAAAACAGAGCTAAAAGAGAGTGAATACTGGACCTGTTTTTATACCCATTTTCAATTTGTGCATAAAAACCATATGGAAACACTGAAAATTCAGAACAAAAATTGAAATATTGCAGAAAAGCAATGATGATGATGGAACAAAAAAAAAATGGCAGTACAATATTTTACATCATTTGAGGTTTGACTAGCGCTCTTTTGATCATCTTGTTGCTCTTCTTCTGCAGTCATTCAGTGGCACCTGACTGGAGAATTAGCGCCACCAGCTGCCCAACAGAGGTGGATGGGGGACGTACATTAATTAGCATTTTATTTCCTGGAATGTCTTTAAAATTGGCACTGAATTTGGATGGAAATTTGGCAAGAGACGTGTAAGTTTAACAAGAGCTATTTAAACAGTTAACCATACCATATTTTTATTTGGTTAAAATAACACCAGCACTGGGTCAAAACACTCCCTAGTCTTGGGTGGTTTTCTGCCCATGGGTACTGGTTAAAAACAGTGATTTTTAGAGTGTGGCGTTACAGTATAAAGTGGGTTCCTTCTATTTCCTTTCGCAGCAGTGGCCAAAAGAGAGGTGACCCCTACCTGCAACACTAGCTTTTGTTAACTTGAAGCCACACTGCAGCTCACCAAGCAGACCACACAGGGAGTGAAGAGGAAGCACACCACTGAAAAGAAATAGAGAGGATAAAGAGGCAAAGGGGAGAGGAGTTAACAGTCTTGTTATCACAGAGGGTGAAAAATGAAATGGTGAGGCGTTTTTTCCGCCATAAAAACTCATAATGTATGTTCACCACCTCCCCTCAGTGTCAAACATGTTATCCTTTGCATCTCTCATCCTCAACGCTGTCCTCTCTGTCTCTCTCTCACAGTGTTGCTGTTAAAGTGAGTTTGGTTTATTTTCTTTTTATATGGAGTTTCCATCATGCTCCACTCCCTCTGTGGTTCCAGCGCGGCTGGCCAAATGGCAATAAAATGCTCAAAGGACATCAGAGAGGGAAAAGGAGACCTATTTGTTAGCCTAACAAAAACCCCAGTAGTTAAAAAGGCAGTCAACATGTGAGAATAAAGGGGCAATGCTGTGCTTCAGTGCTGCTGTGAGGGGTAAGACAAGTGGCCGAACAACAGCCGCAGAGACGTGGCCAACCAGTGTCGGTGTCTGTGTAGGAGAGGGGTCAGTCGTCAGTCAGCCAGCCTTTGACATCCGAATCAGTCATCTTTTTTATGTTGTGGGAGGGTTCCTCTTTTTATGTACAAGGTCAATTCAAACTGAAAAATGCAAAATGCAAGAAAATAAACACATAAAAAACAAGAACATAACTCAAATAAAAGCAGTTTTGGTTAAATAAAAAAAATGCATGCAAAGTCATCATAAAAACAAGTGCTTTCAACTGCTGTGTTTGCTAAAATTATGGCTTTAAAGTGCGAGTGGAATGGCTGAGTCTACGCTGAGATTTTCCTGCAGTCTGTTCCATTTGGATGTGAAGCGAATGAAAAGTGAAAGCAGATTTTTTTCCTTGTTTTATTGTGGTTTTCTGGAACTTTGAAAACTAAACTGTCCTGACAAATCTATGTCAGCGTACCCTCTGCCACTCTGTCTCGCTCCTGTCAACAACGAAGACTTATTTTCTGGAACTGAAGCACAGTGTGCCTGTTACTACGGTCCAGTCTATCACCTGAGATACTACAGGAAACCTCAGGACACAGAGTCTGATTTCAGAGATATGGATATGGATCAGTTATGGATTTCATAGTCAGTTATATGTTAAACGAAGAGACCAGTAAAGAACTAAAGGATACAGCTGCCAGTACTTTTAATTTTGTCAACAAATCTCATGAAAATACCAAAATCAGTTACAATCTCTCTCAATCCTGAACAGCTTCCTGTTCCTGTGACCCCAAACCAGTTGGTTCCTACTGAGGAGAATCTTTGAAACAACTCTTACTTTAGTCCTCAGCAAACTCAAAATAATATGCATTTGTTTGGGACTATTTTTAGCTTTGGATTTGGTGTTTTAACAGCCACACAACACAATAAATGTTGGCAACTTTACCTTTCTTTAGGTTCTTTACTTCTCACTTGAAAATTTTCTGGTGCGACAGCGCTGTGATTAAGGTCTGTTTAGGTTTAGGCACAAAAACCACTTGGTTATGGTGAGGAAAAGATCATGTTTTGGCTTAAAATACCGAGTTAAGTCAAGACAAAAAGGTCTGGAAAATGTCCCCATGTCTTGAACAGCGGTCTGCTGCTTGGTAGTCATCTCGCCTCGCTCTCACTCCACCACCATCCTCCTCCACCTGAGAAACAACACTTTATTCTGTCGACTGGTCTGATTTACAGCAGTAGTAGTAACAGTGGGATCTACTCAAAAATAACCAAAATGGCCATGTTCATCTTAATGAAGGCACCAGTGCAGCTCTGTCACTCAATGATGGGTTTTTAATTGTTTTCAGACATTAATGGAAGAGAGAAATGAGCTGAATCAGGCTTTTACTGCCTAGAAAACACTTGTAAAATCAATTAATTGTTTGGATTTGTTGACAAGAAAAATACAGATTATGATGTATCTGAACGTATGTGAATGCACTGTCATCCAGAACTTCGCTGTAGGATAGTTCAGTTGAGTCTCTGCTCAGTGACCCGGTCACAGTCTGGGTCATCACACAGCTCTGGAGGTTAAATAGCTGTAAGAAAACACATTAATCAGCGAACACTTGGTGAAACTGGCCTTAAGCTCCCGCTCTACTGTCCTGCCTCCCCCTGGCAGCTGTGCCCGAGAACTGGCATGTAAACCATGTAGGCCTGACACCAGTTGTTTTGACTGAGAGCACTGAGGCACTGACTTATTGTGCAACACAGGGCAGAGCCTTTAGCCTCGTTAGCTACAGCGCCGAAATCCCTGCTGTAAACGCACCCCTCCCACTTCCAGAACGGACCTTTTCCAGGATGGAATTTGATCGCATTTTCCTTCGAAAAGTACAGTTAATCATATCAGAACATGTTGATACACACTGTGGACTATAGTTCTCAGCATTGTTACAGTATTCCTGAGTAATTCACACCCATTAGAGACTGTTTGGCACTTCATACAGTTTGGAGCAGGTATCCAGAGCTGTATCAGTGCTGTAAATGGACAAACAACGATCCAGTCACCACTTAAACGCTCACTTAGAGGTTAACAGTCAAATAAAGCCACTAAAGCCTTAAACTGGCATTCAAATTGTCTCAACTATGTGGGACTTCCAATATTGTCTAAGCAGGTTATTATTAGTGCTCTGAATGATATTCAAATCTGGCTTGAACCAGATGTGGGTCAAAGAAGAATCTTTTTAGCCACGCTGGCGGTGTAGCTCTCTGGATGGCGATGGCAGTCTGCTAGTCGGATGGTCCACCACTTTGTTCCAGACTGAAATATCTCAACAATAATAATGATACTGTTGGTGATCACTTAACCTTTAATGTAGCGTCACCATCAGGTCAAAACACTTCCTGAACACTCAGCTGCACTTTTTATGTAGTGCTAATTAGGAAACATTAGCATGCTGACAAACTCAACCTATATGGTGCACACGGTAAACAGTTTGACTGCTTAACATTAGCATGTTAGCATTATCATTATGAGCATGTTGCCATGATGATGTTAGCATTTAGCCCAAAGCACCACCTAAGGACAGCCCTCCAGAGCAAATAGCAAGGCCATGCATGATAGCAAACAAGCTAGCTAACGTCTGCGTCATAATACAGAAATGCCCTCTGGAGCAGGTCGAACAGTGTATTTAGTTGCTGAAGTGCTTCCATGTGAACATGTGATCTTAGTTCCATGTGACACGGCGTCCTGATCCTTTCTTGCACAGCTGAGGAATACTTGTGGTTATTTGTGCGCATTCTCGGCCTGTGTGTGATTCTGTCTTCATGCATGCACTCAGTGTTTGTGCCGCTCAGTCAGTGGATGCAGCAGGGTGTGTCACACCACTGCATGCTTGTTACATTAGCACGCAAAGTTAAAAAAAATCATGCCATGGTTCCATTCCAGCCTATATTATAATTAGATTCTAAATGCTGTTTTCTTGATATTATGCTGAGACGCTTTGCTGTACTTCTGTTGCATGACTTGAGTATCTGGTGTGAATGTAGAAGTGAGCTAGAAACTAATGAGGATTATTTATTTAGGTGTGACATGCAACAACGCAAATGCTCAGACAGACATAATAAAGTGTTCCAGATGGAGATGTGCAAAGACTACAGAAAGGAAACCGATCTTCCCACTAGGGCCACAAGTCTGCCTTTTTGATTAGGCCCCATTTGTTTCAAAATTACACTGCTGATTAAAGCAGCTTGACTGTGAACTATTTCTGACATTTGGGGGAATCCTTGTGAGGTTTAGAGGATGAAGACCTGAGTGCACTTGTGTTTTGTTGGTGTGGTCTCAAACCTTCCTAAATTATCCCCTCAGAATTCTTTTACTGCCCAGATAATGATTCATTACAGTTGCAACGCTGCACACAGTGGTTTAACAACTTTTGATTCCAGTAAAGCCCAGCCTGCAAGCCTTGCCAATAAACAAACATACTGTAATTAGGCTACTTAAAACCTGAAAGTTGGACTTCTCAATGCTCCCTCATGGTGGTCTTTAAATTCTTGATTTTTAATCAGAGGTAATAAACAGACTGCTTCAAATTACTTGAACACCCCCTCCACTTAAAAATGTGTTGTACTCATTGTTACTTGGATTTTTGACCCTCCAGAGTGATGGATGTGCAAAGTTTGATGTTTCAGGGATTTTTTAAGTTGCTGAAGAGGGAAGGATCCATGTGCTGCGTTTACACGAGATGATTTTGTGAAATTGTAACTCAAATATGCAAATTACACAAGTGTGATGTGGGAAACTGACACTGAGAATAGACTTTCAGTGAAGTAGGAGATATCTTGTTCCCAGCAGTTAAACTGTAAAAATGTAAATTTGCATGTGCATAGATTCTGAAAGCGTAGCATGTTTTTAAGATGTATTAGCCACATGTCAAATTCTGCCTGTGGGTCACTCAGTCCACCACTTTGGTCCAGACTGATCTAGGGCAACATTAGCTTAACATCAACAGGTTAGCACAGTCATTGCGAGCTTGTTAGCATAGTGCTGCCGGTGATCCATGACTTTTCATAGGCTGTAACACCATCATTAGGTCAAATCTCAGTTTGTCTAACTGATATTAGCGTTGTTAATGAACACTTGCTAATGACACTCGTCAGATCATCTGTGGCACTTTGTGTTTAGTGCTGCTAATAAGCTAATGTTAACATGCTAACACAGCAAATTAAGATGGTGAACATACACTATTAGACATTACAGCTGCTCCACATTCGCATCTTAGCATTGTCAAACTGCTAACATGCTAACTGAAGCTAACAGCTTAACTGAAAACAGCTGAGTAACGATATAAAAAATGATGAAACTGTCATAAGAGAGCTAACGTTAGCGGATTTGGCCAGCAGTGCTTTAGTTGGTGAGCTAAATGCTAGCATTCAGAGGTTAGCGTTAGAACTTTTATTGAAAACTTCAAATCAGAATATTTTTACGTGTTAAACGTTTGATGGGGAACCTTAATTTTAAAAGTGACAAGCTTTTAAAGAAACTCTGCTTTTGTCACTTTGTCGGCTTTTCCTTCAGCTCAAAGAAAGGTTCACAGGACTGTGTTTACATCCCAAAAGAAAACCGAGCCAGTCTTAATGCAATATCCTGAGCAGCTCCTGCGCATAAGGGGGGGCCTGACTCCTGGAGAAATTTGATCCTGCAATGGGCCCTTTAAAGGAATATGGGATGAGTCTGTTGAATGGAGCTCAGACCGAGTCCCACTGAAGCTCCAGAGAAAGCGGAGGACAGCATCGGGACGGGGCGACACAAGACATGAAACACTGACAAAGAAATGAATGAGGAATGAGAGAGAGGAGAAAGTCGACGGACTGAAGAGGAAGTTATGAGCCGAACTGCGACGAGTTACCGGGGAAGGTGTCCGTGAGCGGAGAAAGCCGACTGAGGGGGGAAGAGACAACAAAGTCACAAGGTATAGTAGCTGTGAGGAGCTCCGCACGGAGCCAAACCGGTTTATCTCAGCGCTTCCGCCGCATCGCGCTCTGATTTTCATGTCAAATGATAGATTCGGCCGGCGTGCGGGAGGCTGTTCGGGACTAAAGCCGCAGCTGCAGCACAGTATCTCTGAGAGATGTCTGAAGTGTGCTTGAACTCTTTCTTTTCGCTGACAGACAGTTTTACGGTTGCTACTATTCCACTAAGCTGTGCGCGTCTGGCACACCTGTTCCTTGTGGCCTTTTTTGGGCAAACTCTTGGCCACCGCTTGCCCTTGGAGTAGCTCTGAAAACATTTATTAAAGCTATATAGAGTCTAGATGTGAACCCAGAAAAGAAAAACATCTCGGGTTGCTTGACATTAGAGGGAACTCTGCGTATTTACGCCTGCCACACATGCACACTCTTGCTTCTTCTCATCAATGTGCTTATCTGGAGAAATCAAGATACTGCTCCATGCATCCATCTGACCCCTCCAGCAGCGGCCATAGATGTTATTGAACGCCTTCCCAAGCTAAAACATGCCCAGAAGATGCATTCTGCCTCACAATACATGAATAGGGGTGTTTTGTACTATAAAGCTTTCTTTTTTTTTTCTCCAGAAACAAATCCTTTCTCCATGCCCTGCAGTGCTGCAGGAGAGTGACGGTTTTCAAGTGTGTGCAGGACAGAAGAGCTGCAGAGGTAGATGTTTACACCTCAGTACAGAAGAATGTCAGAGCCTGTGTTTAAGGCTGAGACTGATAATGAGTGTGGTCAGTTTGCAGAGGCCTGTCATTAACCTGAGCTGAGAGAGCTGCAGGTCTGCTCGCTGGCAAAAGGTAGGAGGAGAGGATGTGCAGGAGAAAGAAGGAAGGGAGGCATGGGGGAGGGAATGGGAGGGTGGGAAAGGTGCTGCAGGAGGAGAGGGAGGAAGCGCAGGAGGATGGAGGTGTCGGAGGAGGAGGGGTGAGGCCGATAGAAAGAGGAGGGGGAGTAAGACACGGGAGATAAGATGATAGATGTTGGGAGGATAAGCAGGAGGTATATTCATGATTTAAAAAGTCGGCTGAAGACTTGCCTCTGTTGTGCTTTAAATGTCTAACGTGAGTAACTGCTCAGTTAAAATTGCCTTTCCAATCTGAATTATTGCAAGATAACAATGAAAACTAGGGCAAATGCTGTTATTTATAACGTTCTGAAACATGCTCCAAATAACATAAACCTCTCTGTTTTCTGAGAGTAGGGTCAAAGGTTAAGAAATGTGTGGCTGCATTGGAGAGTTCCCTCCTTTATTTATAGGCCCGCATCCCAGCTGTGGCTGTAAAACGGGACCAAAATAGTGAGGCACTAATTTAAACAAAAGTTGTGAGGCCTACTTGACCGGATGGGAGTCTGCAGAGGTCCCCTTTGTTAAACATATGGGGCCGCAGAGGAGAAGATAAGGCAATATTTAACACACCCATACTTGACTCCTCGTGCTCTCGGATAATTTGTCTTTGTCTCCTTTTGTACACACAGAGATCTGCCACGCTGACACGAGTCTGCCGCGACTGACCCAGATTTACACACATGCTCCTGTGCTGTTTGATGGGAGTCTTTTTTTGTTTGGGGGGGGGGGTTGGATGCCAAAAGGCGGGGAAGCCAAGTTGGACCTCGGCAGAGACAACAACAGCGGGGATTTGAAATGTCTGGTGGGGATGATATCACTGAACCACCTAATCACTTACATCACCGCAGCTGCATGCTCAGCAGTGTGTCAGCATGTGTGTGTGTGCACATGTGTCTGTTTCCAATCTATTTCTGTGTGTATCTCCATCTGTGTCTGTCTGCTCTGGTAAGCAAGCGCTGAAGAGTTACGACGGGCTGGGGAGCGTGTGTTTGAATATGTGGTGATTGAGGAGGTTCTAGTCGATGTGAGGACTTGGGACTTGTGCTCTTTGCATCCTCTGAAGAGCAGCGCACGCCTCCAAGCTTCTGTCTGAGAAAAGGTGCATTCAGACAATCCGGCTTTGCAACGGCCAGACAGAAACACCACAGTCAACGTCCGTCCAAATGATTTCATAACAATCTCTGAGAGCTTCCACATTTTTGAGTAGAAGCTCTCCTCGCTGGATATCGGATCTCGCTCAGTCTGAGGAGTAATGCAGTATAACTGTCAGTGGAAATGGCAGCCGTAGAAACGATCCTGCTGGGATCGTTGCGGTGGCGTTTCCATTCAGTCGTCTTCCTCGCTGTTTGCTCTGGCCGCGGCTGTGTGCAAGTTCTCGCAGCTAGATGGAAGTAGAGAAGCTCCCGGGGCCTTCGCGTCTGTCCGCAGCCAGGAGAGGACTCACCATCCTGGGCCTCGGCTCCCCCGTGCACCTCCCCGCCCGCGCGCACTGGGTGGCCCGCGTGTTACCAAACATGGATCTTCCATGCAGATCCTGGAAAGCTTGTTTGTGTTGTCTTGGCTTTTTTTTTTTTTCCTCGCCTCCCACCTGAATGTTTCCGCCTTGGCATACTGTACCAGCCAGGGAAGATACTGCAGGCGAGAATAGTATTTATCAGATGGTATAAAACAGTAGACTCAGTGAAAAACTGTCTCCTGCGTTTCTATAAACCATCCCACAATGAAGGGTTACACTCATGCAAAAGGAGAAAATGGCTCCAGTTTAAATCTTAGCTGTAACAAAAGCTCCGCTACTCCCACACAGTGAAAATGACCTCATGCTTGACAGGCGGGTGATGTGGGGCTGATTTTACCCTCATACACACCGTTCCAGAGAGGAGATGTGGCCTTGTGTAACCTCTGGTTTCCTTGAGAGAGTTTAACTTCGCACTTACTGATTATTCACTTGGGTTGCTGGCACCGGTTGGCATGAACTGCAACAACCCCCTTATGTCCAACACGCAGGGAGTGCTAAAGGAATTGTTCCGAGGAGAATTAGCATGGAAGTGCTGAGTGTTTAGCCATCAAATGGCTTGTTTGCACCCAGCTGTTAGCTCTCCTGGAGGAGGACCTGGCCTCGTCTGTCCTGGCTTGTCCCAGTGTGGCGCAGCAGGGCTCATTCAAGCGGTCTGACTTCCCCTCTTCCTCCACGCCGGCTTCCTGCTTTTCTTGACCTCCATACCCTCCAGTCTGCCCCAGAGAGAGAGGGAGACGTCGGTAGCTGGACCTTGACTGTCCGGCCTGGGCACAGCGGTCGGCTGGCGAAACCTCCACATGCATGACTTCTGTAATTTGTTTGCTAGGCCTGTATTTATGAGCATGCTAATTGTAGGGAGTGCCATGGTGCAGTTATAGTTGCTGGACTTTGAACGTCTGCTGTTCTGCTGACGGTGTCTGGCTGCGCTTAAAGTCTGTCTGAATACTGCTTAACTTTTTAACTTCCTGATGTGGAAAAACACATCTTTCTGGTCAGTCTTCGCTTGACTAGAATGGAAGAATAAAACCCTGTTCAGCCCAAGTCATCCTCACTTCAGCTTTTACTTAATGACATGCAAACTTTCGCTCAAATCTCACACAAGTCAACATCATCACCAGGCTTTCATGAGTTATAACCCCAGAGCTGATTGTTATGGCTACTTTCATCTCAAAACAGTCAAACTTTTATAAAGTTTGCACAGTAGGGCCTTAACTTTTGTGAATGAGTATCTGTTAAGGGAAAAATAGCCAATAGTCAATCCTCCTCAGGTAAAAATAACCTCAGCGCCCCAGTTTCCCACATTCAGCCCTCGGCCCATTCATCCTCACACATTCTTTCCTCCTTTCTTTGCCGAGGCGAGCTGACGGCCCCCCTCTCTGGCTGTGATGGGACTGTCATGCAGAAAGACACTATTGTGCTGCGCAGGATCCCGTTTCACTCTTGCCTTGTAATTAAGAAGGGATTGCATGGTGAGGGAGTTGTGGGTAGGGAGGGGGGGGAGGCCAGGGGATTGGGTTAGTAGGTAATTTGGCTAAAAAGCAGAGCACTGACCTGCTTTGTAGCTGGCAGGCCTGGGAGCCGGCACGCATGAACCCAACTCCCCCACTGACACACAGCCTCCTGCTGAGGTTTTGTTCAGTGTGTGTGGGCATGTGGAGAGGCGGCGGACGGAGAGGACCAAAGGTTCCGGCTGTGGCGCTCTCTCTAGGCCGTGTGTTACATGTCTGCACGTATGTTCCTTTGTGGTTAAATGTCACAGAGCAACGCAGAAAGTGAGAGGAAGCTTTCATTAAAGTCATGTCACTGTGGACTCATCATTAGTGTTTGCTTTACTCACGTTTCCTCAGTGACTCATGGGAAGTGCGGTCAGCAAAGGGCATTCATGGCGGTTAAGTCACTTTTTTCTCCTCCTGTGCTGTAAATGAAAACAGAAGCTGGACTGCTTGAGGAAATACCATCACAGGGTTTGCTGATATTCGCTGCCTTATTAGTGTGAACAGTTGCACGTTATATGACTGATCACTGTGGACAGAGTTATTATTTCCACAGCACTTAGTCCAATACACTCTTGACAGCAAACTCAAATATATGTAAGCATAAAAAGCTGAGTAGACTTGTGTTTTTTGCCTTCCAGTGCAGTCTGAGTCCAGAGTCTGAATCCTCGCCATGGCCGATGTGCTGGAGAGCGGCGGGTCAGGAGCCGTCAGAGTGGCCAGCGTGGATTGGCAGAAGCGCTGCGTCGCTCTGGAGATGCAGCTGCTGAGGTTCCGGCTCCAGGCGGGGAAAATCCGAGAGCTGCTGGCAGAGAAGGTAGGAGAGAAAATCATGCATCATGCACGCTCAGAGTTTTTCTGATAAGGGTTTCAGGCCTCTGGAGCCACAAGCACCAACTCTTCACAAGTTCAGACTTATCCTGGCAGTAACGCAAGAGTGGAGATTCACACATTAATATGTTAAAACAGGTCAAAACAGGTCACACCACACAAACTCGTGCTTATGTAGAAGCTAGATGCTGATGTATCTTTACACTAACCCAAACTGTTGTGTAGCAAACTAAATGACTTCACTGACAAAGCTAATGTTAGCTCGCTAGCATGAGAAAAGGTAGTGAGGAAATATTGACAATATAAGAAAATAGTGTTTAGTTTTAATGTAAATTATATTTCACATACCTGCAATTACAAAACATGCTATCACCTAACTACATACTATAAGTTAGATTAGCATAATCAGATATTTCCCTTCATCTATCAACTCTAAAACCAACAGTTATGTAGGATTAGCAGTTAAGTTTCGTGTCTTGTTTTCCCTGTGACTGTTACATTGCAGCTCGTGATGTGTTGCAGCTATGGTGACTTCCTGTTTGTTTGCAAGGTCGATCGCTTTTTTAGAGTCACTTTTTGGGGGAATTGCATTCCTTCATTAGAAAGCGACAGTGGAGAGATGACAGGAAATGAGGGAGAGCGATGCAGCAAAGGTCCCCAGCTGCTGCACCACGAGGGCACCCCGTGGCTGATTACCAGTTTGAAGCATAGCAATGGAGTTACGAAGAGCCGGAGCAGCCCAGTCCTGATGAGAGCAGTTTATAACTTACCTCAAAAACTTTAAAGTCCAAGTGCAAGCTGTCATTTTCCTTTGAAACTACCTCCAGCTGCTGGAGGGGGAGCACAGCATTCCCCAGACAGATGGGAAATGTAGTCTGTCCAGGGTGTGTTGAGTCCAGTTTGCTTAGCTTGAGGCCAGCCACCATTCGGAGTGCTCATCCCGAGCCTCACTACCAAGAGCTGAAAACTGTAGCTGAGAGTCAGATCAGTAAATTTAAAGCTTTGAACCAAAGACTCCTAAAGAGCTAAAAAGGCAGGAAGTGATTGAAAGTGGCGGGTTTGTCAAAAAACACTTAAATTAATGGATTAAGAGGTTCAGAAACGTTTTTCTCCGGACAGACGGATGAGAGTTGACTGGGTAAGATGTCGCCTGCTTTGTTCAGCTTAAACTGCAGCATGTGTCACATGTTCGAACCGATGATGTGGCCTGACTCTGATTTGGCATAAATAACGTAAAATGAACTGAATCTGTGGCTGTTTAAACTTGCCGTGCCGCTTTCATCTTCAACATAAGCCACGCCACAAGACATTCTGGCCAAACACTGTGCAGATTTCGCTGCCTCGTCATCTTCTTCTTCTCCTTCTCCGGGCAGTGTTTTTAAAAGTTTGATGCATGAGGAGACAATTAAAGCATGTGACTCAGTTAGAAATGCAGGTGTGGATGATTGTATGTTTATGCGTGTGCGTTAAGACAGATGAGATTACCGAGCTTATTTCGTAAACATTTGGTCCACTCATTCTGTGTCATCAGAGGTTGGCTACAGTTGCAGCCAAGATGGATATTTAACATTTAACTCATCGCTTCTGGTGCTTCCCCTCAAGTTTTGGAAATAACCGCCAGCCACCGGCCAAATGCTTGTAACGTTGTGGCTGTTGTAAAGCCTGACTACCAGACACTTTGGAAACTAATCAACTGTCATCGGGAGCTTCAGCTCAGCTCTGAAGATTTGTCAGAGAAAGAGTGGAAGTGTTTGGATTAGAGGAGCGAAAAGTGAGCGGAGCGGCAGAAAAACTCGCTTTCGCTGCAGTTTTCAGCTGATTTCTTTTTTCGTTTCACAAGTGGCTCAAATAGCCCGGAGCTGCTTTCGTCTGGAGCGTCGCAGTCGTGCTCTTTCTGTATCATCTCTGATATTCTGGAGTGCCAGAGTGGTTCAGTCAGTCAGTCAGTCAGCAGGATGTTTACAGTCCAAACATGACCCGTGTCTGATAAGAGCAGGACGACTCCCTGCTGTGTCCTCTGTCAGGTTCTGTCAGACCTCCAGCTCGTCTGTGGGATCCCAAGTAACACACACACACACACACACACACACACACACACACACACACACACACACACACACTTTCTAACATTCATAATGGAGAGAAAGTCATTAATAAAGGGTTCTTCCACCACATTTATCTTGGAGGAGGACTACATCAGCCAAAGAGTTAGCATCCTAAAAGTTCATCATTTGTTGAAGGATATGTTTGGTAAAATCCCATAAAAAGACCAAAAACGGACAATAAGTTGATCCTACAAACAAGTATTGTCTGTATAGCCTGATGGCCTACTCCTTTGTGCTTTAGACCTCCATTGGACGAGGTCCACTTCCATAGAGTCCACCATGTTGCACCACCAAGTACATATACAATACATAAAAACTATTGATTTCAAGATGAGGGAACCAGAAGTGCAACAAAGCTAAATCATTTCAGAGCTTTGCAGGACAGAGTAAGAGCAGGGATGTCATCTTTCTACATAGCTACATCTGTGAAAAGCAGCAAATGAAAAAATGACCACAAGCACGGACAGACGTCTAGCTACTGTCCAATACCAGTGGAAATCCCAACGACGATTGAAAGAACCAAAAACGTTCTTCACACTTTCCATCAGAACTGCTCTGAAATCAGCATGTCTTTGATTTTTGTGAGAAGTATTAAGTTAACTGCTGCTGTAGTAACCTCCACTGATAACTGAAAATGACCTACACAGGATGGATAAATCACTCATTGATTGATTAGTTGGAAATGAGTTAGATGGCGCCAAAATGAATGAATGAAGCGCAGTCTCGTTCACGCTAACTCACCAGATGTGTGTTAATCTGCGGCTGAAAATAGTCCCCGACAAATTCACCATTTTAAGAACATTTACTGGAAAACTACAGTGCCCAGCTTACTCAGCCTTTTTTTTTTTTTTTTTAAATGAAATTATATATTTGTGACCTGTTATTAAAGATTTGTGTCTTCGGGAGGACAAAGAGGGCTTGTGGCTGAGTGCCCCGGACAGCGTATGGAAGGCAGCGCGCAGAGAGGTGGACTGATTGTTAACGCATTGTTGGTTTTGGTTGATTTTCATGGGATTTTTTTGACAATAAGAAAAATACAGAGCAAGCCTTTTCCCTTAACCGCTAATAAAGACATTAGTTGCAGTTCGCCTCGACTTATTAAAAAGTGTTACCCACATTCGCACACACATACACACTGTTAGCTCCCCATTTATAATGTTCATTTCAGCTGTGATGCCAAGACGAGAAGGCAGTTGAAGCTTTCTGAAAATGGACTAATTACTGTCCTTTGCTTTCTGTCTCTCATAAAAACACACAAGTTAATAATACACAGTATTTATTGTTAAATGGTCTTTTTGGGCTTGTTGCTAAGAGAAAAAAAAACTGGCTAATTAATCTTTCACTTTTTCTTTCACTCCCTCTCTCATAAACATACATGCATACACACAAACACACACGCAGCGCTGCGTTTAAGTGCAGGCTCGTGCTGCTGAGTGTGTTTTTCTGAGTTTTTTTTTCGGGGGAGGGTGCTGAGTGACTACCATTCCGTCATGTTATTGCTGTTTGGAAAGTCTGCTTCACGCTCTTCATCTCCTCTCTTGCCAAGTTAGGAGTGTTTTACGCATTGACCCACTTTGGTATGGAAAAACATGAAAAAAAAAAAGTTGACGTGGTTGCCTGTGACATGGCATTTATCCCCAGAGGTTGACTGCGAGTGAAGGAGAAGAGAGAGGAGGAGATGCCCCATTTGCCTTGTGAGGAGTGTAACAGGATGAGTAGTACTCCATTTAAGAGGTTTTGGGGTTTTTTGTTGTGAATCAGGAAAGTGCGATCGACAGCTGTCAGCTGGTGGCCTGTAAACAGAGACTCCTCCATACAGAAAGAACTGGAAGAGACTGGAAAGAGATGAGGAGAGGATGTAGTATATGTTCTGATGTAGAAGTGATGTGACTTTATAATTAGAGAAGAAAAGTTGGTCTAAAAAAGTCAGTCAGTCCACTCCAGATTTGAAAAGCTGAAGACTTTTTCTGGGTTCAGAGCTGGGAAAAGACGAGGTCTGGGTCTTCATCGGACAAGTGGCTGACCTGACAAAGGGCAATGTGCAGGCGCAGAATTGATCGTAGTCAGCTGATTGCAAACACAGCCTGTTTTCGCCCGTTACGGCAGCTTGGTCAGTGGCGCTGCGCTTCAGACCGGTCAGCAGATCTGGCTCCTTTCTCACCACCACACAGCTGACCAATCATGGCGTGAAATGTGGTGTGAATGTTGAATTGCCGGTTTCATAAAGTTACAGCAATGGTCGGACACAGCCTGACCCTGACCCTAACCCCACATTGGAAAGGTGGGTGACACTGGAAGGGTGTGGGCGGAGGGGATTTCCAAAGCTGTTTGACCATCTGAAAAGCAGTTCTGAAGAGGCTTACTAGCATCTGAAGAGTCTACAGCCATGCTAGGTGCTCTGAGCTACATGCTAATGCTGACAGAGACAGTGCAAACATGTTTGTGTTTGTGTTAGCTTTATGTTTCATGCTAATGAGGCTACATTAGCTCATCAGCACAAAACCCATGGATGGAAATATCAGTTTTGCAGGTATTTACTTTCCACTAATACAAAGTATTGAATGAATGAAAGTCAGCACCAAAGTTATTGTAATTCAATAATTCAACAATCAAAAACAATGGAGGAAAAATCCCTCCAGAGATGTTGGAGATGTAACTGCTGCCTTTGCAGACACAGTTGACCAGTTAGAGTCACAATACTGGAAACTTTCTGCTCATCAAAACTTCCACAATCCAAAAAATGATGAATCAAGCCTCGTCAGGGATTGACCTTTGAGAGAAGAGCTTTACATCAGAAGCCTCGCTGAGGCTGATGGTAAACAGAGCCCTGAGGAAATACTGCATATCCACAAGGTTTGGTTTGCTAGGCTGTCCCAGAATATAGAAATACCTCATTCAGAGGAATTTTTAAATTGGGTGGTATTCCCACTTCAAGGTTTCCTTTCATTACTTGGATAATCTAATACTGGGCAAACTAGATTAATCTCTTCCATAAGCCTCACGTGGCTCCAGGAGCAAAACACCCTCACTTGCCTCGGACCAGTGGTATCAGTCAGCGAGGACGACCGCACGAAGGTCACGAGGTTCACGTTTGTGTGTATAAACATTTATTTTCTTGAGAGGATTTGTTTGGATCAGCTCTTTCTGATAGCTCGGCTTACCCTGTTTGTCATGTAGTAGTTGATTAGCTTTGTCGTAGCCTGTGTTTAACCCTGTGAGGGATTGGCTGAGAGCGAGCCGTCTTGTGAGGTTTTACGCTTTTGTCTTTGTGCGACCACTTTATCAGCAGTCGAACGGATTAAAATACCCTTTAGGTTTTGGTCACACTGACTGATTCTTTCTCTCTCTACCGAACCTTATTTCTCTTTCCATTATCTGTCCTCCTTCCCCCCTCTTTCGTGCAGGGGCTTAACATTTAATGATTGAGCTGGAGTCATTACTAACCGTCAGCTGTGCACAAGGGTTAATGATTAAAGCCGAGAAGCAGGTGGAGCACAAAGCGAATTGATATTTCACAGTGAAGCTAACATTTCTCCCTTTAAGTTAAGTTAATGCCCTTTGTGATCAGTGTTGCCAATGTGTACAACTAGGAGTCGACAAAGACCGGTTTTAGCATCGGGTTTTCAGATCCTGATCACAGGAACAGGTTTAAAATTGAGATGAAAGGTTTGGACAAATATTGACGGATTTAAATAACCAGGAAAATCCACTCTATAGGATCAGATATCAAACGTCTGTCAGCTTCTGGCAGTAACAGTAAACAGACATCTAGCTGTGACAGATTTGTTAGCTGTCTGGGAAGCAGATGATCTGTCGTCTGCAGGCTGCTCTCATCTTATCTCCACCTCCCTGGATATTATCTGCTCCTCTGGAATCCATACTAAAGCAGGAGGGGCGACGCTCTGCCGCCCTGCAAGATTATTCTGCAAAAATCTTTGCAAAAGCAAACTGAAACAAATGAAGATTTACCAACAATCTGTCATTTTCATTTACAGTTTCATCTCAGGGGCATGCGGTAAAGGATGAAGCTGGTGATGTGTTTTTGTTAATGTCAATAAATCCCATGAAAAGACCAAAGCCATCAACGCATTAGTCCCTCTCACCGCTTTTAAGGATGTTTGTGACTCTCAACCACAAGCCCAATAATTCCGAGTGGAGATTTAAATATTTAAAAATGGGTAAATCATTTCCGAAAACGAATGGAGTTTTAAGCAAAAGTTACTTAACAAGATTAAACTTACAGGGGACTATTTTCTGCTGCGGATTTAGTCCTCTATTGAGCGTTTACAGCAGCGGGAGGACATGTATGTGGGATTAAATGCAAGTAAACTAATAATCGATGTCAGGCTTCGGCTGTACAGACAATTCTAAGATCAATTCGCTGTTGGTTTTCGTCTTTTCACGGGATTTGTTGACAATAAGAAAAATGCAGGACACCACCAGGCTTATCCTGTAAGTCTGGTGATATTTACAACTCAAGCTAATACAAAGCTTTACGAAACATGACTCCCACCCCGTCCATTTTCAGCCCTCTCAGCAGCAGAGGTTAGCGTGCTGCACTGTGGCCTGACAGATGCTGGATTGCAGGCATAGTTGTCTCTCGCCTGCTCAGCGACTCAGGCCTCAACAGTTGGACTCTGCAGTTACTAAACAGACAGAGATAGACTGAGAGATAAACTGACAGAACCACCTAACACAGTCTTCGTCCTTATCTGATAGGCTTAAGGTTAGAGGCCAGTTTGTTACCGTCAGGTCATCTGTTGGAGTGGGAACTGAAGGCACAGATGATGATTACCAGGGGTACGTGTACAGAAGAGGGTACTTCTGCAGTTACCAGGGGTACATGGAGATATTTTAGGTAGCTTGAAAACATGGAAATGCTGCAGGCCTCTGTGTCAGCTACACCTCAATCCAATGACTCAAGGTCTTCTCTAACTTGTCTTCAGCCTGGAAAATGCTGTCTGCTGCCTCTTCTGAGGACCACCTCTCACATGTGTTCTGCATTGTGACTTCTGTTGTACTCTATATTCACCTAAAGTGCTGTGTTGCCTCTCCTATTTTAGCTTTTTGAATTGAGGACAAAGTGCTGTTTGCTCTTTGGCTCAAGCTCGGCAAAGCCTTTGACTCACGATAAAGGCTTTTGACCTTGAGGTGAAGAGTCATCCAACCACTAACCATCAACATGCGCTCCGGCTTTAGTGAGTGTTAATCTGGCTGCGAGGAAGCATTCAAATGTTGTGAGTGGTGGATTCTGGGAATCGGATCCTTTATGGAGGTGACGAGAAGGGAGAAAGCAAGAAGCAAAGGGACGGGAAACAATGACGGGAGGAATTCAAATGCATCTCTCAAGCAGAGTGAATCCATTAGCGTGTTTGTGCTCTTTCACCTGGGTCACTGAACTCTGAAGAAGACACACAGCCCTGTGTTGAACGTGTGCGTGTGCGAGCATTTAGGAGCATTTTGTGCATGCGCTCGTGTGTGCGCGGGTTGCCGAGAGAGAGGGCGCTTGCAGATGTGTGCATACTTGCGGGATGGACAGTGTTTGCCTTTGAAAGCATGAGTATGCGTGCTTGCACAAAAGGTGACGCAAGCTTGTGCACACACACGGTGGCATTCTTCTATCGCACTGCTGTTTGAGCAGCGGCCGTGATGTGAATGACCTTCAGCCTCCTCTGCAGCCTCCACAGTGCATCTGTGCCCCTCTGCTCTTAGTGCCGCTCCTTATTAAACAGTAAAATATTTGATTTTCGTTCTTGTCCTTAACTTGACAATGTTTTCTTAACACGCTTGTGCTGTTAAAGCTTCCCACTACATTAATCTTTTAAATGTCTTCCCGACGGCAGCAGCGATTATGAAGGATTAAGTGCCTCTGCAAGAATCTGTAGGTGTGTGTTTGCGTAGGCAGACTTGCTGTTTGGTGGTCTATCTGTCTAACAGGACCTTTTGTGGCAGGTTATGGGATGTGTCTTGCCAGAACCTGCTGTTCTGGCCTGTAGCTCTTTTCTTTCTTTAAATGACCTGACATGTGACTCTGAGGAGTGGATGACCTGTGTTGTAACCTCTGTTGTCTCTATTCCAGATGCAGGAGCTGGAGCAGAGGGTGACGGAGGCTGACCAGCGGGCCGAGAGCGCTGAGAAACAGGTAGAGGGGCAGTTCTCACCCTTTTCACCACAGCTTGTAAAATAAGGCGAGCTGTGAAATTGGTAGCAGCACACAATTAACATAATTAGGACAGACAAGGTAATAAATATAAACATAAAATAAGATCAGGAATTAAAAACAGGAGCAGACAATTTGAAATGTGTGTTTGAGATGTGATTTAAACTCAGTGGGTGAAATGAAAGCTGTGAGTTTGAGTGATTTCTGAACATCATTCCTGCCAACTGGTGCACTATAGGTAAAACTGGTATTACCAAACTCTGTGTTTGTTGATGGAACATCTAGGAGGATATACCTACTTGAACACAGGTTATACTCCTGACTATTGAAGGTTAAAAGACTGTTTATATACCAAGGAAGCTGGCCAACTACAGCCTTGTACACAAGCATTAGCCAATGCTTGTGTCTTCTTAAATGAAGTGAGGGCCAGCCAACCATTTCATACAGTGTGCAGTGATGAGTGGAGTGATTAGCATGGGTTATAAATCTTAGAGCAGAGTGATAAACAGAGTCTAGGGACTGCAAAAGAGCCTTGGTGGTATGTCTGTAAAAGACATCTCCATAGTCTAGAACGGATAAAAAAAAGTGGTCTCCACCAGCTTTTTTCTTAGCTGGAGTTTGTTACAGGCAAATTTCCTGGTTCAGCTTTGAAAGTCTGAAGAATTTGCACTCTGAACATGTTGTTTTGGGAGGGTTGCAATTCCAGTTTTTGGTGATATCTGATAGCTTTTGTTCCTTTCTGACTTTAAATGCAGTTTTTGTAAGTCGCCTTGGAAAGAGTGAATGAATATAATGTCATGTAATATGTGCCATACTGGCTGTTGTGCCTCTCAGAGGATTATTATTGACTTGATTTGGATTTTACCCTGAAAAAGGTGGTTTAAATAATTTGTCTTATTTACAGCCTGTGTAAACATCTGACCACTAGTGTTTTTTGCACCATTGATCTAAGATCTGTTGTAATTGCAGTGATATCAAAACTGATGTTGATTAGGGCCCAAGTTGTAATAAACTAGAATTATCATTGAAAAAGTAGAAAACTCTGAGTCAGTGAACACAGAAATCTTTTTGCATATTGCAAAATTGTTTTTTCCCCACACATTGAGTGATTTGACAAAGAAATCAAGGTATATTCAACTGCATCTCACCGTCTTTCTTTGCAATTTGTTCAGTTTGTAGTTGAGCAAAACTCCATCTGCTAATGAAGGCTGTGATTTGAAGTTGAAATCTTTGGAAAAAGCTAATAAGTGGACCTTGAATTGAAGTTTTCAAGGTCAAGAACCGTTTGAACTCTCATGCTCAACACTGTGAAGAAATCCTAAAATTGGGATCGGTAAAGTTGCAGAGTCAGTTGGATTTTGTTTTGTTTTGTTGGACTTGTAACCACTAAGTAGGAGTCAACCTTTGATGGGACTTAACAAAAGGAGAATGTGGTTTGAGGATAAGAAACCTCATGCAGTACATATGACACACACTCGGTCTCTTTTGCTGTCGTGTTTAATCTCAGATTTGCTGTCATTACTGGCTGCTCCAGGTGTTTCTGTAGGTGGTAATTTAATGGTGCCCTTTCTTTAAAAACAAGAAATACCTCAGGGCTTAGAAAGCTTTTTCTCGTCAGAGTTGGCACAAAAGTATCCTCAGTGTTTTCTTCTTGGCTTTGTCTGGTGCCCATCAAAACTAAACGAACCGTGCAAATTTGAGCCGTCTTTTGGCCGCGCTCGTGCGTTCACTGCTCTAATTATGCATTTCAGATCCATGTCATGGAAGAAAAGCTGAAGTCTGCAAACATACAAACCAGCGAATCGGAGAGCTCGTTGTACAGAAAGTATCAAGACCTGACCAGTCAAGTTCAAGAAAAAGATGCTGCGATAAAGAGATTAGAGATGCAGCTGGAAAAACAGGTAAGGACGGAGCCATCTGATAAAGAACAGAAATGTCCATTTATGTTCATAAAATGTAGTTTGAAATAATCCACAACCCTGTTTTCTCTCACTACAGATCTTAGTCAGAGCCCAGGAGGCAAAAATTATTGAGGAGAAGGCTGCCAAGATTAAAGACTGGGTCACATTTAAGCTTAGAGAGGTAAGCTCACACATGTATAGAAACACCCCTGACTGAAGTAAGAGCCTCTTAAAGCCGTCACCCTGCTGAGAGACATTATCTGCGGCAGCAAGAGATGCCGATGATTAAAGGAGTATTATCTACAGCTGCTTATACGCTTAAGTTTTGTCTGCAACCGCTCTGAATTACGAAATGCTTATTTAAAAAGGACGTCTCATGTATCTTTGTAATGAAACAGTTTTACGAGGCATCAAATCACCACACCGGCTCATTCATGTCATGTAGCCGTTGTGTACCGCGGCTGAAAGTTTTGCCTTTACGGTGTTGCAGATGGAGCAAGAGAACCAGCAGCTGAAGATGGCCAACCTGAAGCAGACAGAGCAGATAATGTTGCTGCAGGACAAACTGCAAGGTGAAAACTGCAGTCTGTGCTATAGCTGTACTATAAGCATGCGATGATGTCATTTTATGTCTTAATAATACCCCAAAAAGCAGATACTGCTCTCTTTTTCAGCATCTACAAACAAACAAAATGCGCTCTCCACTTTCCATTTTAATGTGAGATAGTAGAGTTTGATTATTTCAGTCCTGTAAATTTCTCATGTCAACCATTGGATACCAGTATTTTGCAAGCAGTAGTGCACTAAAAGGTCATGTCGACAAAGAGGGAACTGAAGTATCTGTTATGATATATTCCCAGCGCTCCAGTGGGAAGGAGACTGAGTCACTGGTGTTGTCTTTCCTCTCCAGCTCTATTAGAGAAACCTGCATCCTCTGGATCCCCTGCCACCTCCCCTGTAATGGATACCCACCTGGTGCCCAGCAGTCCGCTGTTTCCTCCCAGCTGCCCCGGCACACCACCTGCCCAAGATGACAGCTGGAGACAGACGGGTCCCCGCGGAGCCGCCTCTAATATCAAGACCTCGCCGACAGGTGTGCTGCCATTAATTTATGTTATCTCAGGATGGGTAGCAGGAAGCTTTTGAAGTTGTGAGCGTGTGTTTTAATTCAAGTCTGGCTGATCACATGACTGGAACAGAGCTGGGATATTCCACCAAAAAATTCAGGTTATGAGTAGCAATCATCTACTGTAGGCTTAAAGGTGTCTCTTTGAGTGTTTGGCTCCTTTGTGAAGGATTGCAGTTTCGATTCACTGAAGTCACTCAAAAAGCATTTTCTAAACGCATCAAGTTGCCCATAGACTTCAAGTTTTTAAACCACTCCGTGAGCATAACCTGTTCTTAACGCTCTCGTTCAGATTCCGCCATATCATTAGAAACAGTTCCTTCATGGCATGTCGGCTTTCTCAAACGTTACCAATCTGTCTCCTCAGATGTGAAAAGGACTCCTGAACAGTGCAGTAAAGGGATTTGCCTTGGAGACCTCGCAGCCCATGATGTGCTCTGTCAGGGTTGGAGCAGGGACGGTCCCGGCAGCCCTGCTTCCATTGGTGGACCAGAGCTCCCAGTGGGCCCAGAAGGTGGGTCAGGGGGCTCTGACAGAGATAACTCCTCCGATGAGCTCAACAGCAAGTTCCGCTCTCACTGCCTTCACTCGTCCTCTTCCTCTTCCTCTTCATCCTCGGCCTACGAGATGGCCCATGGTCCAAGCTCCCCAGAGTCCACCATCAGATTGACGCCCAAGAGCCCGCTCCTGTCGCGCTCCCCCTCCACCAACAACCCCTTCCCGAATCCTTCAGTTCACCAGTCAGGCACAAGCATGACGTTACCCAAAGTTCGGACTCCGCTCACGCCCAGAGACAGCATCCAGCTGGTCAAGAAGCACTACAGCCAGCCGCAGCCCAGCCTGGACAGACTCCACCACCTCAACGTCAACATAGACATCATGACCCCATCCTCCACTTCCTCCACCCTCAAGAGCACAGGCACTGCCACCTTGCCCTTCTCGCAGGTTGTGGAAGAAACAGACATAGACGACGGGCTCCCTGACAGCATGGACGGGGTGGTGGAGGGGTCAGGATCAGAGGAGCCGTCCCGAGATGGAGTCTCCTTTGTGGGACTCGCAGAAGAACTGGATCGGCTGGATCCAGAGGTTCTGAAGCCACCGACGCCTCCTTTACATCGCTTCCCTTCATGGGTATGACAAAAGCTAGCTTTTATAGGAGGCTTGATACTCATCTTCATGTCTGTATGGTAATTGGAAAGCAACCACCTGCGACTTGTTAGCTTAGTTTAGCATAAAGACTGGAAACAGAGGGAAACAGCTAGGGTGGTTCTGTCCAAAGATAATATAGTCCACCGAGCAGCTCCTCCAAAGCCTGTGGTTTACCTTATATCATTTTTGTTTAATTCATACACAAACTGTTGTGTAAAATCAACAATTTGTCATTTTACGTTAGCTATGTTTCGGTCCAGTTGCCAGGCAACTAGTAGAGACTGTATGAAGTTACTGGACTGGATAAGAAAAAGCTAACCCATAGTCAACCCAACAAATTGCTAAATTTTTTTTTTTTACACTTGTGCACATTAAACAAACAAGATATAATAAGATGTATAAATGTTTGTTAGTCAGCTTTAGAGGTGCTGCCTTTGGACAGAACCAGGCTGTTTTTAGTCTTTGTGCTAAGCTAAGCTAACTGGCTGCTGGTGGCACAGTGTACAAATATGAGAGCAGTATCAATCTTGTCATCTAACTGTTCCTTTAAAGATTTATTCAGCTAAGATCTCAGTACCAAAATGTTGTATTGTCTGACGGTGTTTATAATGAATGTTCAAGTGACGTGAAGAGGAATATTTCTGACTTTGTTAATCTCTGCAGGAGAGTCGGATCTATGCTGTGGCTAAGTCAGGAATGAGAGTATCAGAGGCCAGTCCTGGAGCCAGGGGCCCCGGACGAGGTGAGTCCCCTGCAGCCAGACACGAGAAACCAGCCATCCACTCCTTCTTCACTGACATCCAGAGTGTGTGTCATGAGCCTGGGTGGTGCAGGAGTCAGTCAGTACTGTGAAGTGATATTTCATTCAGCTGATGCTAAAGCTGCTGTGGAAGTGTGTGGTTGGTTTGGATCTGTCATTGCCGCCTTTGATGTCACTTCCTCTGGCCTGAGGCTCCGCACACCTGCACAGGTGTGGGTCCTCTCAGGGAGGCTGTTCAGATCTCCGCCTCCCTTTTTTTTTTTTTTTTTTTTGAAGAGCTGAGGAAGAGCACAGGAGAGGAGCTGAGGGAGAGGCTGCTTTTTAATCAGCTGTGATGAAAGGACGTGGTCTGGGTGTAATTACTGCTGCGCTTTCTGTCCCGACATCATCCATTTTGTCAGGATGCAGACAGTGAGGCTTGACAGCACTCTGATGCTCCAATATCCTGACTGCCAGGTACATGAGCTGACTGCCAAGCGGCTGTTGTGGATTAAGTTTTATTCAGCTTCCTCTCATGTTTGTGCCTTAAGGTGCATCTGTTGTTGGAACATATTGATCTGTGGCAAAATGGATACCATGGACCAGTTGTATTTGACTGTAAGACTGCTTTTACCAGTGGGTCAGCTGCTCAGGAAGCATACAGTCCTGCTGCAAATGTGTCAATTATATTTGAATTGTACCTTTATTATGACTCTTTTCCCCCTTTGCCGCTATGCCGACTGACACTGCTAATAAGAGAAAGGGGCTGAAACACAGTGGAGCAATCTTTGAGCTGTTTCTAAACAATTCTCAGTGATATAGTCATTGAAATTCATAAAGTTTTGCTGATTTTTGTTGTATTATTGTTTATGTTTTGTGCTGTTCTGTATGTACTGTCCTGTTGTATTGTGTGTGTTTGTATAAAGGACATTGTAGAGATTGGCGTTGCTAGCTTGCACTGCTAGCTTGCCTAGCCAGCTTTCGTTGCTAGCTAAAAGCACGACTGTGTGACCTACAAAAGAAGAAATGACACTAGAAATAGCAAAAGAAGTAATAACAATAATCCTTTTTCAAATGAAAACCTACATTCATAAGAAGTATAATGCACAATTCAACATGCTGAGAGGTTCCAAAGCAACAGACCATGAAAATTAGCTCATGGTGGCGAATGTTAGCTAATGTTAGCTAATTTATACGTAGATAATGCTGTGTGACAGAGCCAGTTTGCAGACTTTGTGACTCTTCACTCCTCACGTTGTGTAATATCCGAAAGAAAACACGTTAAATCAGACAAATTGTGAATAAATATTTTCCTGTGTATGTTTCAGGCTCCAATTTACCCCAGTATCCAGCGGCAGGTCCGTTCACCCAGTTGATCTATAAGAATATCAATGTACCAGTCTATACCACACTGAAAGGGGTGAGTGACATGTTCTTTATTGTTGATATAGGGCGGCTGGATCTGTGCTTTACTTTTGACTTTTAGGACCGGACTAGTTTTCATCTGGACTGAAATTACATGAATACGATTTTGATGGTTTGTTTCAGAAAGCCACTCAGATCAGCAGCGTGCCTCTACCTGATGATGACTCTGGGTCTGAGGACGACAGCAGCTCTCTGGCCAGTTTACGAACCTCCATCCTGAGCCCAGACAGGAAGGGCAGCGTCCCCGGGAGCCCACGGGCCGTCAAGAGAGGTGAGGATGACAGATTTCAGTGCAGACAGGACAGAGGAAACTATACTGCTATAATCTCAAGAACAAGGAAAAACTGCCATGTTTTACAATGGTTTACAGTGTAAGTCAAAGATAATCAATGTGAGTAAAGGAAGAAAGAAAACATGAATGATAAATGTTAGGAAGAGGACCATTCTGCCCCATCATTCAGCACTCATACAGAGAGAAATCCAGCATGCGATAGGCAGCAGTGTTCCTGCTCACCAGGATGGTATGCAGTTGCAAGAAGCTGCATTGTAAGTACGGAAAGTACCAAGACGCATCAAAGATCATTAACTGAAGTAGAAGTAGATGATGCAGCTCAAGAGAGTCCAACTCTCAGTGGCTACAGATATTCACCACTTAAACTCAAAACTGCAGAACAACTGCTGGAAGGCGCTGAGCGTCACATGCTGATCATATCTCATAGTGATCTTAGAGTCTGGAGTTTCCATTTAAGAGCCTTCTGTCTCGTTTTTCTCCCTTCAGCCAGTATCTTATTTTACCTTCTCCTGGTTTTCCTAGGTGTGTCCATGTCCTCCATCAGCTCAGAGAGTGATTATGCCATCCCTCCTGATGCCTACTCCCTGGACAGTGACTACTCTGAACCGGAGCATAAAGTCCAGCGAACCTCCTCCTATTCCTGTGAGAGCACTGGGCCTGTGAGTGGAGTCCTGCTTTTTATACTGGCTGCCCTCAGCTGTCACCTCCACCCTGTGACTTACATTCAAGATGCCTGAAAAACCAGCAACATGCTTGTTTATCAGCACAGCTCAAATCTAATCACACATAAATCATTAAAGTTAAACGCAGTGTGATCAGTCAGTTGTGTTTAAATGGCTCCTGTGCTGTGTGTGTGCGCAGGAGATGCTGGAGAAGTCTGGGTACCTGCTGAAAATGGGCAGCCAGGTGAAAGCCTGGAAACGTCGCTGGTTCATCCTGAGGAATGGAGAGATCCTCTACTACAAATCTCCCGTGAGTGAGCCTGCCTGCCTGCTTCCTTCTAAGGTTTTGCCGTCCGCACAGAAAACATTGCACGAATATTTCAAAATTTTGTGTGTTTGCTTGCCGGGTGGCTGCAGTCGAAGCACCATCTTATCACGAGCAGTGTGATGCACATGATCACTGCAGTTTCAAACTTTATGATGAGATTTAATGTGATGATTTTGGACAGAAATTAAGATTCTTGTGTGTGTGTATGTGTGCATTCAGAGCGACGTGATCAGGAAACCTCAGGGTCAGATTGAGCTGAACTCGTCCTGCCGTATAGTTCGTGGAGAAGGAGCGCAGACATTTCAAGTGAGTGGAAAACATGTCTGATTTATGCTGCACGCTTCGACAGGCTGTGCAAAGAATTGAAATGCTTGATCAGTTCTTCTACGATTCAGAAGACAGTGGCATGAAAGCAAACACGTAAAGACAGTTGTTAGAGGGCTCATGCAGCTACACACACTCTTATTATAGCGCCGCATCACAGTGGAGCTTTACTGCTGCATACCAGAGAGGCGGCTTAAAATGACATCAGGTGTACCGCTGGCCTGGAATGTTTTCCTGGCTCTTCAGGAGCCGATTCTGATCTCATTCTGACACCATGATGCTATCTCAGTCAGCTTGGCTCAGCGTTTCTCCCATATTTCTCCCTTTTCTTTTAATCAGTTGATTACGGAGAAGAAGACCTTCTATCTGACCGCCGATTCACCCAACATCCTGGAGGAGTGGATCAGGGTTCTGCAGAACATACTCAAAGTCCAGGCCAGCAGCCCGATTACCGTGGAGACCACCGCCAAGCCCACTGTGAGAGGTTGGCTTACAAAGGTCAGGAGGCTCAGTCGCTTTGTTGCCTTATTACTTTATGTTTTTGGTTCGGTTTGTTTGTCTGTCAGCAGGATTACAGAAAAGCTACTGACCTGATTTTCATGACAGTTGGTTGGACGATGCAGCACGGGCCAAGGAAGAAAACATTACATTCTGAAAAGGATCGAATCACAGGGCGGATACACAAGTGATTTCTCTTTCGTTAACAATGGAGATGGGGCATTTGGCCTTGGTAGCATTAATGTCATATACGTCTTAAAGTCCAGCAGATTGCAAAGTTCAGCAGTGACAAAAACCAGCCGATTGCACAGAGATGATGACTCCATATTACAGTAATCCTCTGGGGAGCCGACACCTGTAGCTGCTCAAACTTCAAACAATCATGTAGAAATAATAAAACTTTATGTCTGTTATGTACTTGTTTGAATTTACTGAACTAATGTAGTTGATTTTATTCATTTTTAAACTTAGTTTTAGGTGATTTTTTTTTTTTTTAACAAATCTTTACTTCCCTGTCCCACTTCCACTGCAAAATGCAAGAGGTGTAGATTAGCCAAGCTTTCTCCTTGAAGAGGATGCCAGAGATAACTCATTTTCAGGCTAAATGTCCTCTTTCAGACAGATATAGAAGTGTCTGTCTCTGGGGTGGACGAGCTTAGACAGAGCATGTTGGGACGCGGCTATGAGGCTCGAGCTGCTGGAATGCTTGAGATCTCCTTCCCTTCCACCCGCCTCTCTTCAGCTGATGCCTGTGTGTTGGTGAAGTGACAACACTCAAACGTCTGACGGGCGTGTGTGACGAGTCTCTGACAGATGACTGTCAGCCTCCAGCTGAAATGATGGAGCCCACGTCCTCTCACCAGTGCTTGTCTTTGATCTGCTGGTTATGACGTGATCTCACCTCAGACAGGGGCTGTTAACCCCGGCGACCCCTTCTGAGTGATGCACAGCTGGCTTCGCGTTGACGGCGTCCTCCTTTGACATCATCGCTTCACATTTCTAAAACTCTCTGTCGCAGGAACTGATGTGCGATCATCATCTGCAGCTGCTTTCTTGGTTCAAATGAGGCTGAGTGCAGGAATCAGAGCGTGGATGGACTGTTTGCATTTGGCAGCAGTCAGTTGTCACTTTGCTTTGGAAACACACACACACACAAAAAAGTCCAGTTTGAGTGTTCAAACTATTGTTGAGGTCACTGAAGTTAAATGATTTGCACACTCGTGGGACATGTGCTGGTCAGATGTAGACGCTCCCTGACCAACATCTGCCAAGCTTTTGAAGCGCTCTCTGGTCTGAGTTTCAAAGAATATTAAAAAATCTTATATTTACTACTGTTTTGAACAGCCTTGATCCTGACACTTTCTACGCTGCTGTCTTCTTGTTTCAGGTTAAACATGGACACTCCAAGCTGGTCTGGTGTTCTCTGGTTGGGAAAGTCTTCTACTACTATCGTAATCAGGAAGATAAGGTTTGTAAAACTAGTCTCTCCGTCTCCTAATGTGCCCTCGCCTGCTTTTAATTCACTCTTTTGTTAGTGATTATTAACACCTGCCTCAGAAAGGTTTCCACATACATGCCCCGCAGTTGTTGTCTTAATCTGTACAAAATAATAGGCTTTTAACAAATACAGGATAAGTGCTTACAACAGTTGTTTAGACGAGAAAAAAGAAGTTGTAATTATGTCAAGTTGGTTTAAATAAACACATTTAAATCTGTCTATACTGAGGTGTGTCTCATGCTATTTACCACCATCTTTTATTTGAGTCCACGTCTACATATTCTCTGTTTTTGCCTCAGTTGCCTCTGGGGCAGCTGCAGATGCGGGAGGCCTCGGTACAGGAAGTGGATCGCTCCTGTGATTCAGATGAGGACTATGAGACAGGCAGTCGAGGTTTCCTCTCCTCCCACTGCACCTTAGTGGTCCAACCCAGAGACCAGAGTCCTACTTACCTGCTCATCGGCACCAAGCAGGAGAAGGTACTGGAATATCTCAATGACACTGTAATTTATGCTTAGGTGGGACATGTTCATTAATTCCTGTATGTGCATTAATGAGGATGCTGTTCTCTACTCAGGACACATGGTTGTATCACCTGGCGGTGGCAGCGGGCAGCAGCGCAACCTTCAAGGTGGGCACAGAGTCCGAGCAGCTGATTGGTAAACTCCTCGATGCAGAAGGAGACCCAGGTGAGAAATCCCTGTTATCTGTAATGTTTATTCATCTTTTCTATGTTAAGAACTATGATTACAAAGTTATCACCCAGTTCGAAAAGAGGGCCGTAGCAGACTCGTGTTGTTGGCTGATGATTATTTTATGAAAATCCAGCCGCAAGACAATAAAGCCGCACAATCGCCAGGATTTTAGGAGCACTGACATCAAGCCAGGAGTAAAAGTGTAGTAATAATCTGACTGTCAGCCAACGGGTGTCTGTAGCACCCAGGTTTCCCAAATTGTTAAGTATTGAAAGTTGGATTTCTAACTTTATACTGTATTTTATTGAGGCAAAGCTTGTTATTTAACACTGATGCATTGAGCAGTTTGATAGATTTTATTAAACCAGAAATAAAAGGGTCAAAACATTGTTTATGCGTATTGTGTTTGCACTGATATCACTAGCCAGGCGATGTTCTTTAATCATTTATTTTGTTTTGGCCTAAAAGTCTGAACATACATACATAATTATGTGTGTTTCTAAATCATTGGACACTGAAACCACATTCACACAAAGTCTACCTCATAACATCACCTGTCTTTCATCTATGGCTCTGCAGTGAAGGTGATGCAAAACTGTTATATTCTTTGTTGACAACATTGGAGATATATTTGTCCCCCTTGGACACATATAGTCGATGCACAGCAGTGCGCTCCATGTTATTTTGATCCCCGCTGTGTGACAGCCTTAATCCACGCTGCAGACTGCGTTTACGACTGGAGCGCTGTGTGTGAATTCGTGTCAGCTGGTGAGTCATTACGGCTTTGAAACTCAATCTTTATGTTTGTCTGTGCGTGCGTATGTTTGCGTGGGTTTGTGTGCGCGCCTCTCCTTCCTTTCCCAGAATCTGCCTTGTGGAAGAGCGAGGCCTTGAGCTTCTGTAAGGAGGGTCTGCGCTCGCCTCTCACCACTCTGCCCTCTGAAGCGCTGCAGACTGAAGCTCTCAAGCTTTTCAAGGTCGGTCTCTCCGCCTCTCAGCCCTCTCTCTGTCTCCTTTGTTCCCTTCCACTTACTTTTCTCCTCTTCCTTTCATCCCTTTCTTTGGATTCCTCTTTCCTTTTCTGTCCGGTTCTCACTGCGTGGGTCTGTTCAAGGCATCGCCCATCGTAGACCAGTTTGCCCAGACCATAGCCCCCATTATCCCTCCTACTCCTGGATGCGCTCTGTGGCCCTCCTCGTCTCCTCCCTCCCGCCTCTAAACCAGATCAAAGGCTCGAGGACAAGGGCCCCAGCTCATTAAAAGTGTGGAAGAGAGATAATGGCCTTGATTATCTGCTCTGATTGAGGCTAACTGTTCCTCTGGTTTCCAGCCAGTGTGAAAGGAGCCCCTTTAAAGAGGAGACATGGGAGGTCAGGGCCTTCAGAGAGTGGCAGCAATGGATATGGACGCCACAGGATGGGGGAGGAGAAATGGGATCAGAGCAGAACAGGGACCTTGTAGGAGGATGGCAGATCCTTTTCCTCTCTTTTCAGCCCTGTAGCCCTCAGTGCGCCCACCCAGAAGCCCCCTCCCATGCCTGACTCATGCTTCAGAGCCCCATCAGCCACCGTCACTACGCTACAGGATTGAAAGTTGAATGGATCGGCTCTCTTTGACCAACCAGCCTTAAAAAACAGTCCCAAACACACACAAAGGAGCAGAGTGAAAGGAAGTGACACACTTTTCAAGCTCTACTTCAGGCCTTTGAAGTATTAATGAATGTGACGAGAATGATGAAAACTGATCAACTGGGTCTTTGTCTTCAACCGTCCCAGTGGACAAGAACAAAGGTGGCTTCAAAAAATAATGACATGCACATTTGGACTCGTGCTGACCTCATGTCATGTATTTTTATTGTTTTTTCACTTCTTCTGACCTGGATAATATCATCACCTGGAGCTCTGTTACATTTATCATTTTAAGATGCATTTGGAGTCTCTGGTGTGTGTTTGCTTCCACCTGCTGGCCGTCAGTGGATTAAGTATCGGTCCTTCCTTCTCTGCAGTCCTGCCAGCTCTTCATCAACGTGCTGGTCGAGTCGCCGTCTGTCGATTATCACACCTCGCTGGCCCAGAATGCTTTGCAAGTGTGCCTGACCCACCCGGAGCTGCAGAATGAAATGTACTGTCAGCTTATCAAGCAGACCAACCGCCGGACGCCACACAACTACTCCCTCACACAGGTCAGCCTGGAGCACACGAGCATTTTCAGATAGGCACGACAGAAAAGAGATTTTCCTGTCAATTAAAGTTTTTCTCCTCTCATCATCACCTCTTCCTGTAGTGCTGGCAGCTGTTGTCTCTGTGTGTGGCTCTGTTCCTTCCTCAACAACATTTCCTTTGGTACCTGAGACAATACCTGCAACGCAATGCCGACCCAAGGTGAGGCTCCCAAAGCCTGTAGCTGATCCATGATTCTTTAAAGTGAGGCAGAAAATAAGTCAGACGTTCTGGAGCAGTTTTTTAATGCATTAACTTCTCTTTGTTCCACGCAGGAGTGAGGTGGGGAAGTATGCAGTGTACTGTCAGAGGTCTGTGGAGCGAACGCTGCAGAATGGAGAGCGCGAGGCCAAACCTTCACGTATGGAGATCGTCTCCATCCTGCTCAGAAACCCCTACCACCATTCACTGCCATTCAGCATCCCAGTCCACTTCATGAACAACACCTACCAGGTAACATAACACACCATTTCAGTACACTCACTGTCTTTGTGATGACCGTCTTAAAATGCAAATACAGTTCTTATAATCTGACGCTGATACACTGTCCTCTCTATGGAAACCTCTTGAACTGGCTCACTCACTTTTAACAGCAGATTTTCCTTCAGGTGGAGCAGATTTATGCTTTTGGTCCAGTTCTGCACATTCCAACCTGCGCTGGCTAAAGGGAAAGAGAGAGACAGCAGCATCAGTTTATGCCTGCAGATGTGAGGACACGCTGATGTTGCCACCTGCAGGAAAATTAAGAAAAAGCTGCTTCAGTATTTAATGTCACCTGCAGGGCGACACTGCCAACGCAGAGACATCTTTTCTTAAACTGCTTCAAGGGTGTCACGTAATAGGTGTCCTGTAGCTGCTGTGTCTGCAGGTAGACCCACCTGAACAAAGAGGGTCCTGGCAAAAAAGTTAACTCTCTCTCTCACAGCTGCACTAAACAGCACATCTGCAGTTCTAATCTGCAGCTGCTGTCACTTTTCTTGCTGAAGGTGGTTCAGCCCAGTCTGGTTTCCGGTGCTTCTCTTTAATGAGAATGACTTGTGGCTTTTCTTTTTTCATGTGCACAGGTGGTGGGTTTCGACGGCTCCACTACAGTGGAAGAGTTCCTTAATACCCTGAACCAGAGGATTGGCGTGAGGAAGCCTCAGCTGTCCGGGTTTGCTCTCTTTACTGATGATCCTTCTGGCAAAGACCTGGAGCACTGCCTGCAGCCGTCTGCCAAGGTAAGAGTGAGGGTCACCGAACATGAACAGATGGAAGAAACCCTCCACACACCACTTTCATGGTGCATTTACTCATATTTGTATCATGTTACCTAATATTTCAAAGGATCAGTAGTGGGTAGTAAAAGACTATTTTGATAAATTAAAGGGACAGTTCACCAAATGAATGTGCCCAAATCACCTCAAATATTTCACCAAACGCCGAGGTCATGCGATACTATTCGTCCTGTGTGAATCAGCATCTCTGTGATTTGGGGGCGTATTTTTATTTCCTTTTTTAACATCTGTTTTCTGTTGACCTTTTAAAAAGAGCGCTGACAAGAGAAGGTTCAGCCACAAAGCGTCTGATCAAAATGAGCTGCAAATGTGCATTTATGCTTGTTGCAAATGCAGAAAGTGGGGAAAACAGCACTTAACTGTATTATTGATGTGGCTGCTGAAGAAGAGGCGCTCAGCTTCTGACTGGTTGATGTCGTGCAGAACTGTGACATCATATCTGGGACATAATGTCATTAAATACACAGACGGGGGGGATAATTTCTAAATCACATGAGATCTCGTGGTAATACTAGTCCCATGTGAACAGGGCTCTATTCCAACAGGCATAGCCTCCCTCTGTAATTTAATTCCACCCAATCATGATAAAAGAGTTGCTTCCACTTACTTTTCATTTTGGTTACTGAAACTCTTCCATTATGTTTAACCAGCCCACCAGCGACAGTGAAGAGAATACATTTATAACTGTCTGGCTCACACAGGAAACAGCACATTTTTGACCAGATCAATTTCTTCCTCTGGAGCTGGAGCTGCTGCCACCTGCTGACAGAAGCAGAAATAAGGTAAAAGCTTCCATATGTGCAACTGCAGACTGACTTGTTTCCCTTTTGCCAGATCTGTGATGTCATTTCCAAGTGGGAGCAGGCCCTAAAAGAGCTGCATCCTGGGAAAAATGAGGGCACTCGGATCGTCCGCCTAACGTATAAGAGCAGGTAGGATTTCTGTTCTCACACCTGGGGCCAGCTAACACACATACACACATGATACGTCAGCATCTTTTATTATGTTGACGTGAGCGTGTTCGTGCATCTTGAAAATGAAGTCTGCATCATTCCAGCCGCTATTGGGAAAGCTAGTTTCATCCGAGGCTTCTCTTCATTTGTGCATGTGCAGATTGTGTTTCAGATCTCAGGTGAAAGGCGAGACAGAGCGAGAGCGCCTCCTGCTGGCGTACCAGGTGAATGATGAAGTTCAGCAAGGCCACTTCCCTGTGAACAAAGAGCTGGCTCTTGAAGTGGCTGCCCTCATGGCACAGGTGTGTAAAGATGATGTCAAGATACAATTTAAACTTACTGCACTAAAAAGCCTCATTTTTTAATTTATGAAAACCTTGTCACTGCATGTTAGTATTTCTGTATTTTAAAACCCGCTTTCTTTTTCTAACCCTCCCTCTTCTTTTGTTCTTCTTCCAGGTTGAACATGGTGATTTGGAGAGACCGGCTGCCTCCTCTCCTGCCGGCTCTCCTCAGCCTAAGTCTCAGCTGATTCTCCTGCAGGCCTTAGAGCGCTTTTACCCCAAACGCTACAAACAGGACTGCAGCTCAGAGCAGCTCAGGTAAAACAAACACTGCTGTTGTCCAAAGAAATACATCAACATCAGAACCTAATGTCCTCATACAGATTTATTTGATGTATTTTGCAATATCCCCTTGCAACAACAACACAAACATCGTGGTGGCACTTTCTCATAAACTGATCAATGAAATTGAAGGTCAGAGCAGACGCAAATACTGCAGGATGTTCTTGTTGTGCTTGTTCTTGTTATTTGCTTCGGATGAGATTTAAACTTTAACCAATGTCCCTTTTCTCCTTTCAGAGATCTTACTGAGCGTCTGGCCACTAAGTGGTCTATGCTACGTGGGTGCAGTGCATCCGAGTGTGTGAGAATATACCTAACTGTGGCCCGGAAGTGGCCCCTGTTTGGAGCCAAACTCTTCAGTGCCAAGGTAAAAGTTCAGTCCACTTGATTAATGTTGCGCTCTGAATGGCCTCGTGTAGGCTCTTGTCTGTTACGTCCAGTCCCTGCTTGGAAGTCTTAAAGAAAATCTTTCATCGGCCTTTCATCCAAAGTGCTTTTCAGTCGACTTGAACCCCATCACATCCATCCATCAAGCTTTCAAGCACAGGTTGGACCAGTTTGAGACCTGAAGAAGACCTAGAGAGGAAGCTGTAATGTTTACTGGGATGCATTACACCTGAAACATGAGCTATCTTTGTTTTCCCTGCCCACAGCCTGTCCCCCCCTCTCCTGTCGAGCAGAGCCAGGTGTGGCTGGCAGTCAATGAAGATGGATTGTGTGTGCTGGACTATACAATGGTGAGTTTCAAAGTGTGGGTACCTCCATCAACACCATCCCTGTACTGTGTTGTTACATAAAACACAGAAAAAGAGAATGTGTAAAGTTTGTTTAGAACATTTCAGAATGTAGGAGATCTCTTTATAACTCCGAAAGTGAGATTTCTTTTGACAACTGCAGCGCTGAGCTGGCCGGGCCACAGCTGCAGAGCTTTGTCGAACCGCTGGTCTGGAATGATTTTTATCCTGTGGTGTTTCAAACACCAGAAACTAAAATGGACAGCCTCTGATTTGACGTTCTTGACCCTGACAGACAGCAGTTCCAACATGTAAACGACGTTAGCTTGAGCTCTGTAATTTTCAGCAGCCCATGTTGATCTGTTTCATTCTTGGTCTGGTGGGCGGCGTTGCTCGTGCGCTTCCAGACCGTCAGAGAGAAAAACAAAGTGAAAATCACGAGAAGTTGCTGGAAATTATGTCATGCTTCTTCACACTCAATTTGCGCTTCAAAAAAGCAGAAACCAAAATGATTTCCCAAAAGAATTCCATGCCCTATTCTGGGATCGGCAATAAAATCGGAGCATGCTCTGTGTTCATGTCTGCTTCGCTGCATGTTTCACACCGGCAATGCTTTCGTTTTTCAGCACACGCTGGTCACGTACTCCTACCAGTCTGTCGTTACCTTCGGCGGTTACTGTGATGATTTCATGGTGGTCACGAGCCAGCAGAGGGAGCCTGGAATCGGGAAGAAGAGTGTGGAGAAGCTGGTCTTTGCAATGTCTAAACCAAAGGTAAGTGACATGAATATCATGAGTGTCTGCACAAATGATCAGTCTGATTGATCATTTTGAAGCAAGATTCTCAACCGGGGATACCAGTTACCAGGGGGTACATGGAAATACTGTGAAGTAGTTCAACTTGTTTGAAAATAGAAATTAAAATTTCATTAGAAAACACTCATCCACATTTTGAGTCAGCTGTAACTTGAACAAAACATGATGTGATTGAGAGTTCTTGAAAATTAGTGAGCAGAGAAGTCTGAACAGTTAGCTTAAAGTAATGAATATGCAGTTCAAATACTTAGCTTAACTAAAAGTAAAAGATAATATAGTTGGCTAAAAGTAATGGAGTAGTTGGAATAGTTAGATAAAAATAACATATATTTGGCAAAAAGTAAAATAGATAGCTAATATGGATAAATAGTTAGCTAAAAGTAATGGATAACATAGTTAGCTAAAACTGTTAGATAAAATGGTGAAAAATATTTAGCTACAACGAATATACAGTTTCAATAGTTAGCTAAAAGTAACATATGATAAGCTAAAAGTATTGGATATTTGGCACAAAGTGTTGGATAAATGGTAGAATAGATAGCAAATATGGATAAATAGTTAGCTAAAAGTAATGGATAACATAGTTAGCTAAAACTGTTAGATAAAATGGTGAAAAATATTTAGCTGAAACGAATATACAGTTTCAATAGTTAGCTAAAAGTAGCATATGACTAGCTAAAAGTATCAGATATTTGGCACAAAGTATTGGATAAATGGTAGAATAGATAGCTAAAACTGATAAATAGCTTGCTAAAGATAATAGATAAAATAGTTTGCTAAAACTGTTTGCTAAATGGTGAAATATTTAGCTAAAATGAACAGATACTTTAAATAGTTAGCTAAAAGTAACGCACAGTTAGCTAAAGGTATCAGATAAATGGTGACATAGCTTAAATGGATAAATAGCTGCCTAAAAATAACGGATACAGTGGTTTGCTAAAACTCTTAGATAAATGGTGAAATATTTAGCTAAAATGACCCAATAGTTGAAACTAAAAGTAAAATACAATTAGCCAAAGGTGTTGGGTAAATGGTGACATAGATAGCTAAAATGGACAAATAGCTAGCACAACGTAACGATGTAATAATGTCAGCACTGTGCAGTTTCTCGTGTCACATAATGTTCAGTTTGAAATAAAGTGAAAGGAGCACATTATGACAGGGGTGTTGATGAAGGGGTATTTGAGTTCATCTGACAGAGCTGTGTGGGTATGTGTTAAAAAAAGAAAAAGGCTGGGAAGCACTGATATAAACCATCAGCAGCTGAGGCGTAACGGAAATGTGGGTGGACGGATTGAGCGTTCAAGGTGTTGAAGTGCTATAAAGGAGCTCTGAAGATAAGAGAGGGAACAGAGAGCCCTGACTCATTCATATCCACCTGTTTTTATATACCCTCACAGCCGAGAGCTAATGGAGAAAACGGCTTGTTTCTCTTATTTTACGTGCAGAATCTCAAAGGAGCCCTAACACAGAGTCATATTACTACTGTGGGTGAAGCTAATGAGAGTAGCTTCAATCTCAAAGGAAGATCAGTTGGGTTTCTCAGGTTTTCACATCTTCTTTGAGCCACTCCAGGCCTGCAGCTCCCCGGAATCAAATGAAACACTATCACATGATCGTGTTAAAGCCATTATTGCTGCTTGGAGCTGACCTGTTCCTGCCCTTGTCTCAGATACTGGAGCTGACTCTGCTCATGGCCAGCTACATGAACCACTGGAACCCCAGCCTCCCGTCTGCCTCGCACCAGCCCCTCGGCCACTGGGACGTAGACAGCAGGCACTTCCCTGCGATGAACTACACCACCAAGGGCCCCACGCTACTGTGAATTGTGCAAGAACAGCAAAGACTGTTTGACAAGAGGACGGCTCGATGAGGACAGTTTCCTTTAGGCCGCATTCATATGGAGTGCGCTGGGTTGCATGTCCGGGTTTTACATTTTTACAGGTACTGGGATATTTTTTCAAGTGTTTTTTTTTTTTTTTTTTTTTTTTTGTTCATGAAGATTTAGATTTAGAAATGTCAGGATCAGTCGTCTTAGACTATTTATTTCTACAACAAAAGAGTCTTTTAGCTCTGCTTTATTTAGGTGTAATGTCTTGTTTTAATTTCTTCTTCGAAGTGGATGTTGGAATTCATTTTGAACATACAGTAGTGATCTGAAGACTCGTTGTATTCGTCGCATTTCCACCTGCAGTGTGATCCTTTTAGCCGCTGCTCAGATTTTTGCCTTTATTTTGACCTTCATGTCTTCCCGTCTGTCAGACCTCACATTCTTTCCTTCCATAAAAACAAACCTGTCGCCTTCTGAGAGCCAGGTCGACTGGAAGACAGTGTCCTGCGTCACTGTGTATTTACCATAAACAATCGCTCGTACTTGACATTGAAACATAATTTAAATTCATTTATGAGGTACTGTGCAATTGGAAAGAGACTGATACAGCACGTGAGACTTAAGTTTCATAGTTTTAGTATATTAATTTGATATAATCGATATAATATTACTCTAATTTAGAGCTGCAATGAACAGTTATGTTCATTGTATGAGAATCTGCTTATTATTTTCCAAGAAATAAATGTTAATCGCAGGTTTCCAAGTTGACAACAGTCCAAAGTCCAGAGATATTAAATGTAATATCAAAGAAAATTATAAAAATATTCACATTTAAGCTGCAGGAACCACTAAATATTTGCTTTAAGAATTACTTAAATCGAATTGATCATGAAAATTAGTAGAATAATCAATTAGTTAACTTTTTGTTAACACTACTGCAATACAAGTTAGATTTTGTTATAAATTAGAGGGTAGAACTGTTTTCACATAGAAAATAAGGTCATATTAAAGGGACCTTTTGTAATCCTTTTTTATTGCTTTAATAGGATGTTAATATTTAGCACACTTATCTAGAATAAAGCAGGTCAAATAAAATTGAAGTGTGTGAACAGTTTGGCCCATATTTGCTGTTAATGTAACGTTACTGAGGTACACAGTGAGAGGGATGGGATATATGTAACAGGGATAAACTGTATCTGTGAAGTTCATTTTTCTGACGGTCCTCTAACAACAGCTTTCTCTGAACTCTTGCACGCGTGCAGCATGTTCACAATCAGGTGTTTAAATCATCAACAAACAGAAGCAGAGGACAAATTCAAGAGCTACCACCATGTTTGAAAGACTTGAACTGTTTTGGATCAAACCACTGTCTTGCTCGTGTCCGTATTAGTTATTTATTTTATTTCCAACATTTTGTGGCTTTTGCTTCATGTTTTTTCCCACAACTGTCACATTTTTGAAGACTTAGTTTCCTTTTTGTAGCAGAGTAATTTAAGAGCAGAGTATGTTTGGTTACTGCATCTGTACTACAATGTGTTTGAAAGATGGTGTCTTTATGTTGTATGTGTGTGTGGTAATAAAATAAACGGTACAACGGATCTGTGTTGATTGTTTTCATAGATTTTTTTTGGGCCGTCTTTTCCTTTTATCTTAATTTAATCTATTTTATGGAAAAAGTTTTTATGCACAAAACCGTTTCAACATGCTGCTGAAACATTAATGTGTCCGTCTGGTGATATTTGAAATCAATATCAAGTTATTTATTTGTGTTTTTCCAATAATTATATATGTCACAATATAACAAATGAATGCAAAATGACATATTGAGTAATCCAGTTCTTGTTCAGTGTGATCTGATGTGCGTTACATGAGACAAAAGCCATCCACACATGTAAACCAAATGACTAATTGTGGTCGTACAAAGTATAAATAAAGTTTTCTAAAGGTTTTTTAACATGTAAATATAAACCACTTTGGAAAACACCGTACTGCATTATGAGTACTTTAAATACTTCAGATACATACTGCTGATGACACATCTGTATTTATGCTTCAGTTAAATTTTCAATGCAGGACTTTTATTTATAATGAAGAGGCATGGTATTACTACTTTCGCTTAAGTATATGATCTGAGTACCTCCATCACTGATACCATCAGTATTTCACAGGTATAATTCTTATGAAAGCTCGTGATTCTGCTGTTCTGTCTCTTCATTTTTTCGGGAAACACTCATGATGATTACAGAAAGTGTAGAGTGTAACATTTGTCTAACATTTTTATAGCACTTCAAAATAATGTATGTTCTTGAACGCATCACTCATTTTCTTGGCCTGTTTTCTGGAGCGTTGGCTTTCTTTTACAGAACATGTTTTGCCAGCATACATCATCTATTAAGGAGAAACAAGGTTCATACAACAGAAACTAAATTCTTCTCTTAAGCAAAGCTCCTCTTGGTAAGTAAGAACACAGTTTCTACACCCTGGATTACTAAAAAAAACTTCATTCTCATTCAGCACATCCATAAACTATATACTTACCCTGTGCTGGTTGTACACAGCCTGCCCAGTCTACACGTTTTATTGGAGTTGAGGTTGGAGGGGTGGAAGCTGTTCTGCTCTTTCTTATCCAAGGGGGTCAAAGTGGTAATGGCATTTTCCTGCCAAATATATGCTGTAAATCCCACATTTTTACAGCTTGTCTGAAGCTGTTGTTGTTCCACAGCCGCTCTTATACAAAATGAAACGCTTGTTATAGGGCTCACTGCTGAACTTCTGCGTGCCTTCATTGCTCATCAAAAAAGAAAACAACTTCACTAATTTTTCCACGTTGCAGCGCAGCTCAGGCCGCAAGCTTTCTAAGAGTTTAAGTCAAAAACTGGATTTAAAGTACAAGATTGCAGCGTTGCTGGACGGACAGACATTTTCTTACCCTCACTCTAAACCCTTTGCAGTATTTTACTGGCTGGCTGTGTCGTTATGAAAGAGGCTTGGTTTGGAAAACAATAATCAGGGATTATGGGATGTATGTGCACAGTTTACGCTGATTTTAGACATAAAAAGCCTTCTGTTCTTTCTTATAAGCATCTGATTGATTCTCCCAGAAAACTGATTCACAAGTGTCTTTCATTCATAACACGTATGGCCGTAATGCACAGGCTGCAACTGATGATTAACTTCATTATCAATTAATCTGCCAATTACTTTCTATTAATTGATGAATGGATTTGTCTATCAAATAGTTAAAAGAGTGGAAATTACAGTGTTTTCAAAGCACAGTTTGACCTCCTGCCCAGTGTAATCAAACCTAAAGATCAGTCAGATGGATACAGAAAACACGGAAAAGTAAAAATGTAAGCACCACACTGCAAATTTACTCTTAAAAAGAGTAAAAGTATCAGCAAAATGTACTATATACTCATTTTGCAAAGCAGCCACATTCGGGGTGTTACGTCATTACATGTATATGACGTTACTGGATTATTATTACACTTGCATGAACATGAAAGCAACATTTTACTGCAGGTGGAGCTGATTTAACAACCTCGTAATCATCAGATTTTAGAAGCTGATCGTGTTTAAAAACGTCGTCAGTTACAGTACAGCAGTGGTGGAGGTAGATCCTTTACTTATGTACAAGTAGAAATACCAGAGTATCAAAATACTCCATCAAAAGTAGAAATCCTGAATTCATAATGTTACTTTAAGAGAATAAAAAGACCAATTTAAAATACTTTGTATATTACTGGATAGATTAGTAGTACATTACCATATCATATAAGCAAATCATAAGTAATTGGTACCTGTGACTGTCACATAAATGCAGCAGAGTAAAATACAATGTTTCCCTATTAACTGTAGTGCAGTAGCAGAGGATGGAAGTACTCAAGTTAAGTACAAGTATGTCAAGTACAATAAGTAAGCAGCAAATGTCCACACGTGAGAAGTTAGAGCCAGTGAATTGACCACTTTTTGCTTGAAACTGACGTAAACAATTATTCAATTATCAATTAAGCGCTGAATTAATTGAGTGATGTTTCATCTTAACGTTACTCTGACCTGAAATACTGCAGAGACGACTTCACCACAGTTTGTCTTAGTGTGTCAGTGGGTGAGCTGCAGTCTACTGTAAGGACAAAAAACATCACTTTATATAACAGGTATGTGTTGTCACATATCAAACGTGTGCACAGGAAGTTTTGGGATGTGATGTAGACAAAAACTGGTCGAGCCACATGGTTGAACCTAAAGCGTGATGGTCTGAACTCATACCTCTCTGATCTCACCCAAAGTTTGACCGCTGAAGAAGCAGGAATCTGAAACATCTTTAAAACATGAGATTCATGTTACATAAGTTGGGGTGAGACGGAGGACAATGGCCATGTGTGCTTTACATAAAGAGGCCTGTATGCGTCTCTTACGCAAACCCGAAAAACTGTGCAGCCATTTTTTGTCCAAAGGCAAATTCCACCTACATGAAAATACATCACTCTGATGCTTGTAATTGTTCTCTGTGATCTGGTTTAGATGCTGTCTGTCAGTGCTCGATACACTGCATGTTGATACCAGTAGTGGCTTTGAATGGCTGAGCCAGACTTCATGCTTTTCTTACAGGGATCAAACACTGAACTGACTCCTGTAAACATAAATATTATCAAAATGTCTTGAGGCATAATCATCTATAACCAGCTGAACTCAGCTGATCACAGCCTCGTCATAAAGACAAGAACAATTAATCAATTGATAGATTGACTGACGAGACAATGAGTCATCAGCATTTCCCCGGTTTGAAGTACACTTTGTGCTATTTTTGTTGCCTTAAAGTATACTTAAGTGTACTCAAGTAGTCCTTGAATACTGCTTGAGTAATACCTGAGTATACTTGAAGTGTAAATAGTTGCTAAATTGGCACAACTTTTTCAAACTTTAAGTGTACTGAAGTACACCAGTGAATATCAGGATTCATGACCATTCAAAACACACCTGCAGTACAATTGTATTATATCACACATGTTGAAATATACTTAAATATACTTAAAATGAAGTGAAATTAAAGTACACTTTAATTAAGCATGCTAACAGTGTACTGCAAAGGACTTGAAAATAAGTATACTTTTCATGAGTACAGTTTATTACTGTTAAAAACACTTAAGTACAATTTATAATACACTTACAATAAAGCACTCTTTTGATAAGTACTTTGAAATACCACTATTGCAGAATCAGTACATTCATTTTAAAACATTTAAATAGAACTTGGAGACATTTAATTAGAAGTGCACTTTTGAAAAGCATCTGTCAAACATACTTAAAATTAAGCACAAATAGTAAAATTTCTAAAGTTGGATACTTCTCTCAGCTGTGCAATAACAATTTTTATCATCCATATCTGCAACCGTATACTGTGTACTTATACACTGTATATATTGTGCATTTATATAGACCCAGTATTCCCAAGTGCAATACTATTTTATTCGGGTGCAATAGTATTCCCAGTACTTTTTTATGGCAGTAGATTTCTTTTGGCATTTACTATTTTTAATAACCTGTACAAATGTATATAGACATAGTTGCTCTTTTCTATCCTGTATTTTTGTGAACTTTTATATTTTCATTTTTTTTGACTTATGCCACTGTGCCTGCTTTTTGTCACCTGCTTGCTGTAACAACTGAATTTCCCCGGTGTGGGATCAATTAAGTTCTATCTATCTATCTATCTATCTATCTATCTATCTATCTATCTATCTATCTTATCATGACTTTTCTATACTTCAATTGTACTTCTTATATACTTAAGTATACTACTTTTTCACCTGGGTTAAATCTGACATTTTATGGACTGAGCAATTAAGCGATTCATCAGAAATCAGAAACAATAAAAATCAAAACAATAATTAAAACATTAACCAGTAATGAATATAATGCCTGAGGCTAGCAAACAGTACACATCACATGCAGTACACAACAGGCAGATAATGGGTGTATGATCGTTTTGGTATCAAACTAAGGCAGCAAGTTTCATTTGGTGGATCAGAGTGTGTGTCAGGCTGGAACCTGCAGAAACATGACATAATCCCAGTTTAAGGCCCCTTTGGACTGCAGCACAGTACAGTAGCTGTAATATAAATATAACACTGGTTATAAAAGAAGCACAAGTGTATCAAGTGCATAATAAGCATCAGTGCAAACAGTGTCAAAGCTGAAGTATAAAGGCACATTTATGAATATTAAATGACCTTTGTGCTCATTGTGTGTCTGTTTGCCTCACATCGATCACTGGTCAGGGGTCAGGGCTGATCCATTTTTTATTTACAGTATTCAAACACTTCATGGCTGTAAGGCAATGGGAGGGTGGAACGAACCAGCCGTTAATTGATTCCATATTAGCTTAGCCTAGCCTGAGAGCACGGGGACAGATAACACGGCTGCTACAAGAGAGTCAACGGGGCGACCTCAGCACGGAGCAGGGAAGGAACCGGTAGGCTGGGTGTTCACAGCACTGAGGCGTTCTGTTACAGCCCCCCAGGACTTGCTCCACGCTCGCCTACAACACTAGATAACCGTTTAACGGGTTTCTCTCTTATCTTTGCCTCGCCAGGAAACTTGAAGCGCTAGAAATGACAGCCAAGAAGCCACAGAGCATCCTGCGGGAGGCTTCTCATCAGATTATCGCAGGTGGATCCGCCGGTAAGTCCGACAAGTATTTCACTACAGATGTTTATTAAAGACTGAGACAGATTATGCAACAGTTAGCAGCGCGCGCGCGCAAGGCTACATGTACGTAGCATGGCGAAAGTGTCACCCATTAAACGCACACACCGCGAGCCCTGCTCGGTTACCGAAACGGCACAAAACGTCCCGGTTGATTTCGCTCAGGGGACATTAATCGACAACCGAGTACGTTAAGTGTTCATCTGTACGTTCACCGAGCCAAAGACTAAGCATGTGTCGCCAAGATAGTTGTCAGCTGTTCACGTGCGGGACTTCTTCACGGAACTGCCTCCGGGTCAGAATATGAGTTCGCGCACGCGTACTACTGTCTGAGACCTAACGAGACTACTGAAGTGACTCTGGAGGGTTTATTTCTATGTTTTCATACATTTAAATGCGCGGGTGTAACGATGATAGTAGTTTTTAAATGCAGCACTTTGACGACGGTCTTCAGTTGGGAAGAGAAGGTGCTTCATTATGTGACGCTGACATAATACATACATAATGCACATATACATAGTTGATTTTTTTTTATTCTTTATCCTGTATCCTCTTTATTTGACTCTTCTATGCCACTGTTTTTGCTTTTTAATATTTTGCTGGCTATAACGACTTATTTTCGCCGGCGTGGGATCAATAAAGTTTTATCTTATCTTATCTTATCTTATCTTATCTTATCTTATCTTAAACTGTTACGTAACCACTACAGTGACTACACTGACCCCATATCAGAGTAGTGAGCTGGTATCCTACATATTATTATTATGAATATCTGGGATGCCTAGAAGATTGAACATAAACATTTCCTTCAGTTAGGAATTCACAAAATTTATAACAGCAGAAAAAATACAGCCCAATGAAGGATGGAGAGGGGTTTATTCCCATTAAGATAAACATAAACCATATAAAATTAAAAGTGACGCAGCTTTATTTCTTGCTCTCTGGCCCCCAGGTGCGGCCACCAGGGGCAGCACCGAGCACGCCGCTGCTGAGTCGATATCAAGCGAGGAAGAATTCCCGCGCCATATTTGATTTGTTTGTTTGTTTTGTTTGTTGACCAATTAGCAGTCACCGGTCACCCCCACCGTTCTCGGATTAATCATGTTTTCTGTCGCCAGAAGGTTGTCTTCCGCCTGGTGAGTTTCTAATTTCTCTGTTCTGTGAGGGTTTAACGTTCCGTGACTGAACTGTCTGAAGGGAACCTGCTACGCAGCACGTTAGCCGAATGATAACGTTCGTGGCCTGTGTAGGCCTCTGACTTCAGTCCTGTATTTGGCAGGATGTTGGACTTGTGAAATATTTTCATGAAGAGGCTACTCTTGCAATCTTTCCAGTCAACTAATGTTCAGTTTTAGTGGTGTTTTCGTTGGCTTAATAACTCGCTATCATGGTTGAAGCTAATTAAATCTCAGAAGGCGGCAGAACGGTGTCAGTGGAATAACAGTGAAAAAATATAATCAAAATCCGAGTGCAACCTAAGGTAACTATTGTTTTTCCAGTACAGGGTTTGTAAATATAGTTAAATCATGAGAGGAAACATTTCTAATTTTATATAAATCAATTAATACAAATGAAAGACTGATATAGGGATTGCTGAGGTTACAAACGGGGCTGGACGTCAGTTAGAGTCCGGACGTAAGAGGCGCGCGGTCTAACCCGGAAGTGAGCAGGAGTTACCGCTCTCGTGTCTTTGCTCTGCTTCACTCACTTCACAAAAAGTCATCTGTTCTGTTCTGTTCTGTTCTGCAACTTAATATTACGTAACACAGCTGGCACATGGCCAACTCGTGTTTGCTGAGCCAAAAGGGCAAAATAAGGGCAGCGAGAGACACGAAAGCTGGGGGAGACGGTCGTCAGACCATCCTGACCTTTTACTTTTTGACCGGTGGAGGAAGAAACCGAAGCAAAGGTCTGCACTGTTCCGTTTAATGGAATTCACAGAGTGGGCTGGTTTCCAAAATGAGAGTCATGGAAGTCATGTGCGTTGGGCGTTAGAGATGAAAAACACACAAGTCAAGTTTTGGGATTTACGCCCTCCTGGCCCATATCCTCCATGTAACCTGTATTATTTCCTGCCATAAAATACGTAACATAAAAGTGATCACATCACTACTTCACAGTGGTCCTGCTGCAATAGTTAGGTAATTAAACCAAAAATGTAGCATACAGGCAAATATTTCCATTATTCTGTCTGTACTGCCTTGTAAGTCCCATATTAAAGGTGCAATATGTAAGCATGTGAAGTAATTTACATATATTAGTTTGACTGTTTAGTTTCTCACATCGCTGTTTTGGCCAACGCCCAGGATGATGCTTCCCCTTTAGACTGTGAGTGCAAGCAGCTGGATGCTGACTGCAGCTGGCTTAACGACCACTGGTGCAATTAATAAGGATTTTATGAAAATACCACATAGTATGTTTAAGGGGGATGTTGACTGTGAGAGAAGATAGTGAATTCTCTTTTGTGTCAAACTCTTTTGTCATGCAGGTTATGTAAAGGAGAGCACAAAACCAAAGTCAAGGTTGATGGTTAATGATTGCACATTCCTCAAATCTTTGAGCAAGGTTGTGCACAAGAGTGGTTACACCAGCAAGTCGCTGTAAGAAGTCTAAACATACAGGAGTTTGCTTGTGTTGTGGGATTAGTGACAGATATCCAGCAAATGAGAAAATGAACACTTTGGACAGCTGCTGGTTGAAATCTCTCTGCTGTCACAGCTTCTGCACGAGTGGATTTTTAGCCTTTTCATAGGTCCTGACAGTGAATGTGTAATAGTTTCTCCGTCCTCTATTGCTTTGCATGTGTCCAGCAGTCCAGGATTGTGGTTGTGCGTGTATTTGTCGATATGAATGTGATGCATTCACATGATGTGGCCACTCAGTAAAGCTTTTTATTGCATAAATACATAATCATTCCAGCGGAAATCTTTTCATATCAGTTTATTTCATTTATAGAAGCCTCTTACTGCTCTTCGAACTGCGTCATCACGATCTTTTGTGATCCTTAGCACGAATTTTATAGCAAGTGTACAGTTTAATATTTGATTGAGTTCTGTTAATTTACACACTAAGTGAAGTGTCTCTCACATGGTGACTCATCATGTTCTGCTCTTCATGTGTTCAGTCACGTAGCTGCTAGCAGTTCTTGTTTGGGCCAGTTTTGCAGTCAAGTGCGAAATGTTGCCGAAATGAAGAAAATCTGATGTTCAAATCTGACGTTCCTTTTGTCTTAACACCACGTAACAGTAGAAAGTGATCAGTCAAGCATGGCTGTGATGGATTATTGAGAATACACGGAGACTGTCTCGGTATGGTGTCAGTTTTTTTTTCTCCAGCTGAAGAAGCCAACAGCTGTAAACAATCAGGACCACAAAACGCTTCCCTCATGTTTGTATTCTCAGTGTTGTTTCTCCGCTCACTCACCGAGTTGATCAACACTGAAAGGCGGTTTTTATCTTTCTGTACACAGTGTCTGCAGTCTTTAGCACAGTCTGTCTAGCTCTGGGATGTATTGTTTTCGTATTCAGAACTCACAATAATACAATCTAAATCTTTACTTTAGAGGCCCCAAAAATATACATTTTATGTTTTCATATTTATATTTTTAGATTTTCTCAAATGTTTACGTCTGCCTCGTCATTATAGGAGTATTGTTAGTGATGCTGTTTGTCTCATTTTACATATTTATATTGCTCTATATAAATAGACATAAGGCATCTTTTTATTTCAACATCATGCGAAGTGACCACAAAAAGTACAAGTGACTCATTAAATGCTTAAGAAATCTTCTCCCAACTGACTTTGTGGCCAACAATCTGTTCTCTTACCTCCATGAACCAACAGATTTTCAGTCATGGACTACAAGCTTAGCCCAAAACGTTTAGTCTGCTTCTTCTCCTACCATCTACTGCATTTCCTCTGGGTCTCTGCGCTCTTTAGCTTGTCTATTGTGTAAATGTGAGCGCTTGTGTCTGTAACAGTCGGCTATTAAGGGATTAAAGGGGTGTTTCAGATGTCGTGTCATTGTTCTTGCTGTTCCTGTTCCTTCTGAATGAACAGTTCACTCTTAAAGTAGACTTAGCTACATATGATCCATGTTACAGCCAGTATGCATGAAATGTGTGTGATGCTCAGTATAGGCTGCCACTCAGTCCTCTTCAATGCTGTTAATGATGTCATCATTTACTCCTCCAAAAAAAAAAAAAAAATTCAATCATAAAATGTCAAAAGTTTCTTAAAGCAATCTGTATTCCAGGTGTTTTCCAGTGAAATATTTGCCTATTTTTCTCTACTACTTTGCTCAAACAGTGATTTATTTAGGAATCAGAATTGGCTTTTTTGGCCAGGTATGTGTGCACATACAAGGAATCTGACTGCACTTTAAACATTGCTTCAATGGACCTGCATAGGAAGTAAAGACATACAGCTAAATTAGGACAAAAACACAAATCTGAACAATAAGTTAGGTAGTGCAAAAATAGAAAATTAAATAATAAAGAACGGGGAGGCAGTAAACAACATATGCAATGAATTTCCTGAAGGAACACAGAAGCACAGTGTTCTGGCTTTTCTGCAGCTGGTGAAAAAACTGGATTTGGGTTCAGAGTGCTCTTGCTTGGCTCTATTTTTGCTGTAGTGTTTTTTATTTTGGGAGCTCATAGATGTCTGCACTGCCATCAGCAGCATACAGTGAGGACCCTGATCCTGTTGACCCCGTGTGCTGGTCCAGATGATGTCTTTTAAAACCGGCAGTGAAAAGTTCTTTTCTGGCTCTCAGCTAATTACGAAGGGCTCTCGGTGCGACTCGTCTTAGGTGATGTTTTTATGAGAAATGAGGTGTCACCTGCACTCTGGCATTGTTGCTTGTCCCTCCCTGTTTACGCCTCACAAGCCCCTCGGGACTGAAGACCTGCTGTCCTTATCCTCCAACCAGAGGCTGAGGGATGCTCGTCTGTCCTCACCAAGAGTGATGGGACAGAGGTTTGAACCCTGAGCAGAATGACCTCAGTGTTCCTCCTCACTTTTCTTTCACTCTGCCTCCCCTCTGGAGCTTTTTTTTCATCCCGTGTCAGAGTTAACAAGGCTGCAGACAGACTGCTGTTAATTTATGTGTGAGCTGGTCGTAGAGCTTATGAGTCAAAGGTGAATTAAAGGGAGAAAGCTGCCGTGGATCAGTTAGTTTTACCTCTGTGTTGAGTGCCTGGTGGAATAAAGTGTGCTGATTTAGTGATATTAGTGCACATTTTTCTGTGTGTGTACTGTAGAGCCAAAACAAGTAGTTGATTTATCAGTCGATCGACAGTAACTTTTTGGATAATTGATAGATCGTTTTACTCTTTTTTTATTGAAGCAAAAATGCCAAACATTCTCTGGTTCCACTTTCTCCCTTGTGAAGATTTGATTTCATTGTCTAAGAATTGATTCCCCTCCAGTGGGTAACAGGATAAATCTGAACAGCTCACAGGATAGAACAAAGCTCTGCCACATGAATTTTAATTCTTAGTTTCAGTCTTTGTCAAACGTTGGATTGTCTCAGCTCTTTTGACCTTGTAAAAAGTGTTAAAATGAGACGATATAAGAGGTTTAGGGGAAAAATTGTCTAATGGAATAGTAAACTGAATAATTTAAGGTTCTGGAGTGTTGGCTGTACAAAACAAGCTGTTTGATTGCACGATCATGGCCATTACTCACTGGGGTTTGATATTTTATAGCCCAAACAATGAATTAATGACTTGACAAAAAAACATTGGCAGATTCATCAATAATGGACGTCATTGTTAGTTGCAGCCCTGGTATCTTTGTTGGAGTGATAACAGTGTGTTTCCACTCAGTGTAAATTCCACAGGCTGTGTATGCTTACTCATACTTTAGCGTCCATTCTGGTTTTGTCCACAAGGGGGTAGTAGTTGCACACTGTATCTCTTCACAGTAAAGGGACGTTCCAACTGTTCAGTGGTTGGCTTTCACTCCTAACTATTGGATTCAGGGAGACAGTGATGCATGGGAGCTGTGCAGAGCAGGCAGCTTAGAAGGATTAACAAGCCCGGTGGAATTTATCCTCTTTTATCAGGAAAAAATATGGTAATATGGGCCGAACCAAGTTAATAAAATAATAATAATAATGTCTTTCTGATTACATACATAGTAAACCAAATAAAAAAACTAGAAAATGGAAATCTATCCAGTTACATGCTCGCTGCTGTAATGTTTTCTCTAAGGCCTTTGTTATTTCCTTGGTAGGAGCATTTTCTAAACTCCATGAGTAAATCGATCCGTCTCCAGCAAATGGACTGTGACGACATGAGACAGACGCCCCGCATGTGATTACTGAGCCCCCCCCCCCCCCCCCAAGACTGTCAGAGCCTCCTCAGACTCTCCTCATTTAACTGGTTTTACACAGGGAACCTGAAATCAGTCGAGAAAGAACAAATAAAGCCGCTTAGCCTAAATGAAGGATGGGAAGAATCAAGTCAAAGTGTGTGTGCGTGTGTGTGCGCGTGTGTATGTATGTGTGTGTGTGTGTGTGTGTGTGTGTTATCCCCAGACGCAGGCTGCAGTTAGCTGTTTTCTTTTTTTTTTCTTTCCTCCGCGATTCCCGAGTGGCTGCACCAATCACAGCCGAATTAGGCCTAATATTTATTTCCAGAAACAATTGTACATGTTTCAGGGGGGCTTTGATTGAACTCCCGGTGGACATGTTGTAGACAGATGTTTAGATGACCTCATGTTTGAAGTAATGTTGATTCTGGATGGGGTGCCTGTTCCTCTAAATCAGCTCCCTCTGCCTCCCATCTCTCTCTCTTTTTTTCAGTGTTCGTGTCTCGGTCTGGGGGGGCTCGCAGAACCTGCACGTCTTTCATATTTAATGTGTGCTTTGGCTCGCATTAAATCGCACACATTAACTTTTTTTTTTTTTTCTTTTTGTTCCATCCTTGACAGACAGATGTCCATGCATGGGGGTCGTGGATGGCTTGGTTAAAATGAGCCATGATAGTGCTGAAGGATGGCTACTTAACCGGACACATCTGTCTTTTGTTTCCAGTGCTTGTCTTTAAACGTGTCTGCCTCAGAACGAGGCCAGGATTTACCGTGAAGGCAGCCTTTCTGACAAGCTTCTAAACAGTAGACGAGTCGATTATGTGACTGATAATCAATATTTTGATCTCAGATGTTAATTTGAGTGACTTTCTCCTGCTGTTTCTCTGTGAATAGGTTTGCATGCTGCGGGGTGTGCATGCAATAACTCAAGCAACCCCTCATTTAATACGGAAAAATCACAACACACCGACATTCCTAAAGTAAACATGAAAGATTTATTATCTCCGTCAAATAATTACCATCCTCAGAAAATGTGAACCATCACAATGCCATTAGAGATTAGCTGAACACGAGCAGGCATACGTCTAATGGTCGTCTAATTAATGCGCTGCAAATCTCTGGCATCCCAAAATAGTTTGGATAAACCCCAAAAGGTTAAGTGGCGCTAAAATGCTGATGATAAAATAATGAATGCTGTTGCGCAATTTCTGTGGCTTTGCTTGTGGCGTATCATAATTAAATGATTGGGCCTGAAGTATTTGTCATAGCTTAAATCAAATGACATTTTGTTTCTGGCCGGGGGTGGGGGGACTTTTTTCTGTTTTTCATTTTAACATGCGAACATAATTTTAATTATTTTTACTAAAGAAAAAAGCATGAACCTTAATGCAAAAAAAATGCCACTGATCACTGCTAATGTGCACTAAAGCACGCATTATCACCAAGCCCAGGGGGGCATTCCAGTTATTTTTCGTGAGGGACAGATGTTTGTATCCTCAAACTGCGCGCTGGCGGTCGTGCGTCATTACGCGGACATCCCGCGCTAAAAGCAGCGTGGCTGATGGCTGCGTTTTGACAGCGACATGTCCACGAAGACTCTCAGCAGTCCAGGTAAAATAAAGTCAAACAAGAAGGTCCCAGTGTCTGCCTGTTAAATCTGAAGCGTCTGTGAAGCCCCTTCTCTTCAAGGCCAGAAAACATTTCAGAGTCGCATTCAAAAAAATCTAAACATATTTTTGTTTATTTAAAAATGCCAAACCATTACAACAGACGTCAGGACTGCGTATCATGGCCCGGCCTCCTTGATTTATCTATTAAATCCAAATTTTTTTAACTCATGTCATGCCAGCAGCAAAATCAGAACCATGCGCCGGAGTCTTTATTTGACTGCGTTTCAGTCTCAGCTGTGTCTACAGGTGAGGCCTCTCACGGGCTCCAGGCTGTGCGTGAATCATCGTTATTTGACAAGTGCCATCAATTTTCACCGAGATGACCTCAGCCTCCTACCGAGATCTGTCTCTGTCACATTTTTGGATGCAGCTAAGGCAGATAGATGTAACCGAAGCCTCGAAAACTCAGCGAGGCAGCAGAGCCGGAATATTCTCAGGTGTAAATTTACCTTTGTGAATGGTCTCCGGTGTGAGTTTGCAACATGTTAGGCCAGTCTGCCTCCCTGTTATGGTATTATTAAGACCTTCATCCTGTTTTAACGTAGGCACTGTGTAGGCTATGACAGAACCGAGCATTGGACACGTTTTAGGGGACAAAGACGTGCGTCCCAGCTGAGCGCCTGTGATGTGATGTATGAGCCCCAGCCGCGTTCACGACGTTATCTTAATGACATGATTTATGAAAACGGTTCACTGGCGGAGTTGGGGGGACCGGAGGAGGCCAGGCGGTGGGGATCGAGACTCCTGTTGTGTGTGAAAGGAGTCCAGCCAAGACGCAACGCGCAATTACCGGATTTGTGCTCGCACGGGCACGCGCACTGCAGTGACTTCTGAATCCGCTGCTGTTAGTCAGAGTCCGGCGGGTTATTGCTTTAGGCGTCACACTGCTGCGTCATTAATGACATGATTGCATTATTGCATAACATATAATGTCACATTATTGCATCCATAAGTCGAGACAGCGTCGTTAAAAAGCTCAAAGTCTTACAAATGTTCCATAAATCTTTGATTTTAATTGATAATAATTGGGCATAGTTAATAGTTCCATGTTATTTTCCCACCAAATAAACAGTAGCTGTTATCAGTGGTTGGTCAATGCATAGCCTACAGTTTGCTGTAGTTTTGTCCAGGTCATATGGATTTACAATGAAAGTATGAAGTAACTGTGGAACAAAAGCACTTAATGTGATGTGTAAAGCTTTGGTGGAGTCTGTCATTGAGTCATCACATGAGAACGATGATGTAAGGTTACATAATCTCAGCAGTCCAGGATCCAACTGAGGACTATTTTCATTGTCGATAAACCTGTTGATTATTTTATCGATTAGTCATTAGTTGTTTGGTCTATAAAATGTCAGAGTGTGGTGAAAAATGTCCATCAGTGTTTCCCAAAGCCTGAGATGACATCCTCAAATGTCTCGCTTTGCCTACAGCCCAAAGATACTCAGTTGTAGTGTTGTAGAGGAGCAAAGAAACCAGAGTATCTTCACATTTAAGAAGCTAGAATCAGAGAATTTTGCCCTTTTTTTCTTAAAAAAATCTCTCCAATTGATTACTCGATTATCAGACTAGTTGGCAATTACTCTAATAGTTGACTACTGATCGATTAGTTGTTGCAGCTCTAAACTGATCACAGTTATGGCTAATGAATCCCGAAGCTTTCACTAATGGTTGCTTTAGAAGAAAGGCTTATTTGTGGGCTTTCAAAGGGTTTATTATGAGTGAGAGCGGTGATTCGACGATGTTTAGCGCAATAATATAAACAACATGGAGGTACATTTTTATTAGTAATTTACAGTTGTCTGAGAACTAACAACCTAGACTTCTTTTCCGTAACAACCAATGGTGAATATCACAGTCAGGCATGCCAACACACACGGCGCATTTATCATACATGCAAGTTCCTAGAATAATAATAATAATTATAGTATTATGGTAAAAGCAGATTCAGTCAGATAATTATGATTGCTCAACATGGGAGGCTTTCTCTGCATCATTGCCTCCTACTTAGGTACCAATTATTAAAACCAGGAACACGGAGCTGCAGGAAGCACGGTGGGGCTGATTTTAGATCGCGGCGCTGAGAGTATTTCATCACATCGCTGCGTGATTTCATAATGCAAATGAGACGATCACACGGCTCTTCCACACCTATTCGCCACTTGACATTTTACCAGTCAGAATTACACAAGTACAAGGCGTTTTTGTGTGTGTACAGAGGAGGTACATTCAGCACAAAAACAGCATGCGAAACAGGGAAGATGACAGATGTAAAGTAAGCACTGAAATCACTCACAAATTCCATGGCGGTCGAAGTGGAAAGTGAAGGCGAACACAGTACAGCACATGGCAACAATAATAAAACTGGGAGGGAAATCAGCTAAACAAGCTATGCTTAATTGAGCACTTAGACTAAGTAGTCAAGGGGCAAAGAGAGAGTGACCCTGTAAGAAAATGAAAGTTTACAGTTGTGAGAGTGTGTGTGTGTGTGTGTGTGTGTGTGTGTGTGTGTGCTGTAGGTATTTTTGAATGCATCTTGGGCATGTATTCGTGCAAAGGAAAATGGCTACGTGTGTGTGCGTGCGTGCGTGGGCTGTGTTTTCATGCCACAAAATGGTCAAGTGTATGCGTTTGTTTGTTTGTTTTCTGTGTGTGTGTGTGTGTGCCTCCGAGTGAGAAATTTATGCCGGGAAATTGGATGTAATTGCGTGTGTTTGTCCGAGACATGCGTGCACATGCGTCCAAGGAAATGGATATATTTAAGCGTGTGTGTGTTCTGCATGCGCCTGGATTATGTTTTCGGATGAGTGGGTATTTTTGAGCCCGGCTCTGTCTTGAACCTCCTAATTAAGTCACAATAGGAACAAGCTCTTCCTGTGGAGAGCTACTGTCTGTCATCCGGGCAGACTTATTATCTCACTGTGTGATTTCAGTGGATCTTTGATAGGATGTTGTTGCGTTCGACCTTTTGAAATAACAGTAAATATCAGGAAAAAACAGCAAAAATTAAGTTAAAAATTTCACCTTCGCCTCAAGAGCCTTCTGTTTATCCTCCACCACCTTGCTGCTCATGAACACTGACATGTGTGTTGAAAAGTCTCGAATTGGGCATTTAACCTCCTGCCCTGTAGCTCGTAGCCACAGTTGGTAGCAGGTCAGACATATGGGCCTGCTGCACTGCGGTACTCCTGGACGTGTTCCTAATGCTGATTTTTCAGGCTCAACAGTTTTTGATCTCTTGTTTAATAGTTTTTGTTTTGTTTCAGGAAATCTTCGAAAAAAAAAAATAAAAAAGTCATGGCCAAGACAAACCTCATGTTATTTCAACTGAATTTGATACACGATTCGAGGGTTCAGATACAGTAATTACAAACCCTCCGTGCTCCTGCTGTAAGCGCTGAAATATAAATAAACATAATAAGTACTGTCAAAAAAACAAAAACAAAAACGGACAAACTAAAAACCCCGAATTACATGGCTGTTTCCATGTATTTGTGTGTGCGTGCGTGTATGGATGTGTGCATTGTGCGCCCTGTGATTCTCTGGATGAGCTGGAAATTTATAACACAGGTTTTTACAGGAAGACTCAGCCAAAAACTGTAATTCTTTCTCCCCTTTTAGCTCAGTAGTTGGGAGACAGGCCTGCCCACTTTGGGTTAACTCTATCAAGATGAACAGCATTTGGGCCAGTGCAGTAATCATAATGTAATTTGTTGTGCTCATGAGCCAATTTGTGTAGTTTTAGAGGAAATATCCCGTGCCTGGTGGCCTTGTAAGAGCATGTCCCGGGGCAAGGCTTTAATTAGGGAAGTTCAAATTTATAGACACTTTGTATTATTTCTGATCTTGAGTGGTTGGAGGATGACATACTTAAGAGGAGGACGCTGGCAGAGGTCGAGGAAAAAGTTGATAATGAGAAACAAAACCGAATGAAAGGTCATGTTAGGAATTTGTTTACCATTTCATTATCATTTTGAAATCAAAGAGTCCTGCGGGGGAATCAAAGCAGACACAAATGTCACGGTCTGGAAAGAGGTTCTGAAGAACAGCGTGAGGTACGCGGCAGTTCCCCTTCAGTTTGTTTGAAAGGAGAGCGAGGGATGGAGATGTGAAAGAAGCTGCCGGGTTGGAGAAAAGAGCAGTGTGTCAGTGTGTTAATGTTCACCTCTGGGAGAGGCGGCGATCCCGAGTTCTTGTCCCAACTGGAAAAAAAATGAGGAGGAGAAAAAAAAATCCAGGCTTTTCAAAAGTTGACATTAATTTGCTGCACAGCTATTTAATGAGGATTAAATGTTTTGCCTTTAGAGGAGAATCGGATCCAAATATGTCATGAATATAATGACTCAGACAGAGGGACTAGAGGGCAGAAGAGAGCCACACTGGGGCTTTTTTTAATGCACCTCAGTAATGCAGTGAGTTAAGAGTTTGTGCTGCTCCCAGTGGATGGATTTTAAGGTAATATGAAGATGGATAACTTTGCTGATCCTTTCACATGTACGTGCAAATGATTTCACTTAACCAAGACATACAGCTCTCAAAATATGAGATAATCCCTTCACATCTGTGTTTAGTTTGCCGCAGGTATCATTGGAAATGTTAATACTACCAGTGTGGAATACTTATTTATTCTGAAAGGCCTCCAAGCTTTCATTCAGCACGCTGATTCTTGAAACGGTTTCATCCCGACACGAGATCCAAATCATGACTCAGATACGACACAGGCTGTATTTTCTATGGCCTGTGTGAGTTTTAAAACAAGAGTTCACACTGAGATGCGTTTAGTAGAACGGAGACCACACAGGGCGCCAGCACGGCAGCGCTGCAGCGTTTGAAGCAGGTACGCGGGGGGAGAGCGGCGGCCGAGAAGGGGGTGACAGAGGAAGGTTAAGTTATCAGCCGTCTGACAGGGCGAGCGCTCAGCTGGGCAGCTCTGTAATCACAGCCTCTGACAGATGCTTTCTCGATAAGAATCCCCCAGAAGCTTCGCGGGAACACACAGGCGGCCAGCTGTTTCCATAGGGAGGCATTGATGTTAACGTCTTCAAAAGGAGGACGTGAATCCAACAATAACTGCAGCAGAGCCCGTCTCTTTTCAAAGCATGGCACGAGTCTCCCTCTCGTCTGGTACATATGTATTTAGAGCAGGTGATCTTTTTTTTTTCTTTCATTTCTTTCCCCCATTTGCATTCGAACTTGGTGGTTTCTTTTTTCCGGCCTGATTTCGTGTTTTCCAGGTTTGCGCTTGGTGTGTGACGGTTGGAGGGAAATTATCAGTCAAAAAATTTTCCCCCGTCTTTGCCTGTACCGCACAAGAAGAAACCTTTCGAGGGCTCCATTGGTGTTCTGGTCTTTCCTGAATTGCGGGACTCTCGGGTGTGTTTCATAATGGTACTTGGACCGTTGCAGCCTGATATATCGCACCCAGGGGAGAATCTGCTCTCTGCACCAATCTATCAGTCCCCAGCCGGAGGAAGGCCGAATGACACTCAGGCCTCTGCGATTATGGCCCCCCATCATATTTAAAATGTACTTTAAATTGATGGTGTGTGTTTTTTCTTCCGTGAAGGAAACGTCTTGAGTGATCACACACAGGCCCTTGCGGTTTTGCAGATGTTTTTATTGTGATTGCTTGAGAAAATGTTTTTTTTAGTAAAATATAGGATTATTTAATTGCAGTTGTTGTTCTGTAAGCTGCTGGATGAACAAGAGAATGCACGTTCATTCGATTTTAGACCACGAGTTGTCAGTTCACTTTATTTTAGTCGTTCATTGATATTTACATCCCCTACACTCTCTGACTTACTACAGTTATTATTATTATAACTGCACTAATGGTTATAAAAATATTATTTGTGCTAATTTTAGCAAACTTTACCTTCTACTTGATACAATAACACTACAGCTCTTGGTTTTTCTTAAGTGGAAAGGAGACAAGGTAATTACCCTTGGGGCAATTAGAGAAAGGGGCTGTGGGAGTAGGAAAGTCATTTTCTAACCCAAACATCCTGGTCCGAGGGGCCGGAGAGGCTGGACAGCCTCCTGGAGGCCGCTGGCTGGCTCGCGGGGAGCCGTTCGTGGGGAAGTGGATCAGGGTTTGTTTTCTTTCTCTGGAGGCAGGCCTCTGAAACTTCTGCCAGATGAACAGCACCTGAAACGCAGCAGCTCTCCCACCACCGTCAGTAGAGGGAGTGATTTACTGTACTCAGTCAGGCGCGCTCGTGTGCATGAAATCCTTTAGTCAGCTTCATCACACTGTGAGCAGTATAGTGGATCAGGGAGGAGGGAGCATGTCAGTGGTTGAGGCCCCAAATGTTATTTTTCTGCAGTCTCTTTAAGGCGGCTTAAAAATGTTTGTGTGGACCTATAAACATGCACAGCCCACATAATATTTCCAGCTTATTACACACACATGTAATAATCTGGCAGTATACAAAAAAATTGCAACCTAATGACGACATGTGAATGTGAAAATCAAATGTGGTTCCCGGGGCTTGATTTTATTTCAGCAGATCATTAACCTGTACTGTAATCTACAATATTGCATTTTTTTTTTAAAAACCACATAAATCTGAGTTTCCCCGTCATGTCAAGTACCACTCAAACAATTTGAATCATTTGTCTTTTAAACTAGGAAATACACAGTACCTGCTCGGAAAGAATGGAAAAATCTTACTTTGATTTTTAGTTTTAGTTGACATTAAACAAGAAGGAGAACAGCTGCAAAAGTGTCGGTGTTAACACAATAAAGTTGGAGGTTTATTTGCATTGTGGTCCTGGATGATGTCTCAGATGGCGGAGGCAGGTGGCAGAACAACATCATGCTACCAGCAAACCCACACAGTAATAACAGAGAAATCAGTCCAAGCCAAACATCTAAAAATGAATAACAATATAATTACATGCAAATTATAGTCGGAGTGGTAAGATTTCACTTCCTAATTTTCCACAATCCCACACTTAATAGAGCTGCAATGATTTGTTGATCAAAGAAAATTAATTGGCAACTATTTTGATCTGTTAAGTAATTTTTCAAGGAAATATGCCAAACATTTTCCCGTTCCAGTTTCTCAAATGTGAGATTTTGCTGCTTTTCTTTGTCGTGCACGTTCTGGTTTTGGACTCAAGATGTCACCTTGCGCTCTATAAAATTGTATAAAATTCCAAACAAGTAATCAATTATTGTGAAAATAATTGGCAGATTAATTAATTGGTGATAAAAATAGTCTAATAGTTCAAGCCTTTAGAGACAATTTGAGCTTTTAAAAAACAGTACAGTACAATAGTAACTGTAGTCTCATGGCCTTTATGATACTCAGAGGCTCTGTTGTTATAGTTTTTATATACGGTTGTACTACACAGGGTTGTACTTGTACATGTGGCTGTACGCTTCAATGATAACCTTAAAGGGTATTAAGAAAATACACTAGTTGCAGTACCTGAGGAGGGTTATCTCACTGTTTGCCAGAGACGCATGAGCTTTATAGGTGGAGAGGTCTTTTGCTCTCATGATACCAAATACATGGACAGTAGAAGCAGCTGAAATCATAATCAGTGATTGGTTGATCGATAAATTAGATGATGACTGGATTTCATGATAGTAAACTGGATCTTTTTGCTTTTGGGTTTTGGTCTGCTGGACATTTTATAAACTAAATGATTCACTGGCAGGCTAATCGATGATTAAAATAATCATTAGCAGCAGCCTGAGCTGGGGTTGTCAAGATGTCAGTGAGTGCACAAACGTATACGGAGGCTCGCTTTAAAGGGTGCATGTACAGGATGTAGCTTGTTTGCCCGTCAGCGCTGCGCCTGCCTTGCCCACAAAGAGCGCAGACAAACTGATGTGGTCATTGAAAAGAGCGCACACAAAAGACGAGCAGAGGGGAGAAGATGAAAAATGAGCGAGCAGAAAGCTCTGGGAGTGGCAACAGAGGGACGGAAAGAGAAGCACAAGAGAGCCCTGGCACTATCCGACCTTCCTCATCCGTTCGTGCATTCGATCTGAGAATCAGGCTGCGAGCGAAGTCACAGCACTGACAGAACAGACCAGAGCGCCGTTCAGAAGCTTAACGCCGCGTGAGTGATCCCCATCAGGGAAGAAACGGGGCAGAAAGCTCCTCGTGAAAAATCGAGCTCTGTGGGAAAGCGAGAGGGGAAATGGGCGTTTTTGCATGTAGGTGAATCAAGCGCCGTTTCATCTGAGGCTCACCGAGCTGACTAAATGACAAATGTAATCCATTTATTAGTCATTCCAGTGAAGCCGATCCCCTCCCGTCCATAGTTTCATACAGTTTAAATCTTAAAGCTCGTCCCGTGAAAAGAGAGAGAAGAAGAAGGAGCTCATATTTGCATTCACGACTGAATGAGAATTAGTCTTGGCCTCCTGACAAGAATCTCTAATGAGCAAACACTGGGATGACATCATCTTGAGGTTTGGAGGGAATTAGCTTGATTAGAATAACCCTCCGCTCTCACCTTGGCTCAGGCATCCAACTGCTCTGCAGTCTGCCTGTCAAAGCCTCTCTCAGCTCCTATGGTTTTGGTTTGAGTCTTTTCCCCCACACTGTGGTGTGTTTAATGTGGAATAAGTACATTCAAGAGGGGGAGAAATGAGCACTGGTGCTGACGTTTCTTTTAGCTCGATTTTGTTGTTTTGTTGAACATTTTTAGCTGTTAACAGAGGCAAGAAGGTGGGGGGGTGTGGGGGTGTGTAGTTTATTTGTCATTGTGAGTTCGCACAGTTCCCTCTTCGCTGGGATGAGTGAGGCTTGCCATCAGCTCTCTAAAAACAACAAGCCTCGCCTGCCAAACTTCCTAGATAATTAGCGAAGCATTTCACACTCTGCAGAACATCAAAAAGGAAACGGAAAATTGACAAATTAAGCATGGTCCGTGTAGCGCGGGAGGGGTTTTTCTGGAGTGGAGAGTTGGTGGAGCTCCAATGCAGCACATGGTCACTCTAAAACAAGCCTGCTGCAGAACTTAGTCCAATTTACACCAATCAGCAGGGCTGTGGGGTTTTTTTAATGCCCTGTTTTCATTCTTACAAGACATTTCTTTATTCTGAATTCATTAGCTAATTTATTTACTGTTGTCACAGAGGCCTCATTACTGATTATAAGCACCAACAGAGGTATGAGAAGAATGTGCTAAATTGTGTTTTAATGTAGCCACAGCATGACTCGGACGGGCTTTTTAAGACTGAAAGATTGTTTTTAAATTTGGTTACCGCATTTCCTGGGTGGGTCAGACCGGCTCTTAAAACACAATCAGACACGAAGCCTGAAATGTGATCAAAAAGCGTTTGGTTATGTTAAGTGCTGATTGTTTAAGCTACTCTGCTCGTTTGTGCAGTGACTGCCTGGCACTTTACGTTCTCATTATTCGCTCCTTCATTATGACTGTTGTGAGAAAATCCTGAGCATGCAGTGTATTTGGCATTTCACTGATTTTATCAAGTCCTCTCCATGAGATGACATTTTTCACAGCATCACTCACTTTTTTAACATAAGTTTCCTTTCAAATGTAGCCCAAACTGTGACCAAATGTCCAGAAAATGCAAATTAATGCTTGTTTCCATCTCTGCTGTTACGTGATTAGGAGCTGGTGTAGGGATGTCAACAGCTGGTTACCACCGAGATTGTTTTTGACTGGTTACGCCTACTGGTGTTCGCTAGCTAGCTGTCTGACGTAGAAAATGGCCGAGTGTGTGTGACAGCTTTCAAGATTCACACTCGACATTTAAATCTTCTTGTGTAGGATTAAAAGTTGTCTTTCTTCATCCAACCGTAAAACTATTGTGCAGTCAACCATGTCAGTCCTTGACTATGGAGATATCTGTACTGTCATGCCGTCCGATCAGCACTGCAGCAGCTAAGCCCTGTGTAACGTAGTGCATTATGCTTTATCACAAGTGACAAATTTCATTCTCGTCATTGTCCTCTGTATCTGGACATTCTGACTGTCAAGAAGAACAACTTATGAAACTCATCTGTAAAGCTCTCCTGCCTCACATCTCCTCTGTGTAGTGACTTAAATGTACTAATTGCAGCACACCATCCAGTAACTACTCTTAACATTAATGTCCTTTACTTACACACTAATGTTGGCAGAGCTGGTTTCAGGTACTGTGCCCTTTTAAAATGAATGAATTGTAAACTCCCCTGAAACTAGAGTCCTACTTCCCCCCGGGAGATTTTAAAGCTTTATTGTCTGTTTTTAATTAATTCCTTGTTCATTGTGTTTTTTTTTTTTTTTTTTTGCTGTTTGATCATTATGTTCTTGTGAATGTTTCTTGTTCTCAGCTCTCTTGGAAAAAGAGATCTTAATCTTAATGAGACTGCCTGATTAAATAAAGATTAAATAAATATCCTGCCAATCATTGAGATAGAGGGCGGGGATTCAGAGAGTTAGTTCAGTAACTTACCTTGAGCACGAGTAAGTTTTGTCGTCGAGAGCCGCTGTGACCAAACGCTTTGAAAAACGCTTTGAGGGGAAGAAGGATGAGCTAAAAGTCAAGCTAGCCAGGGCAGACAAGCTAGCTCTGACCACCAACTGCTGCACAGCTCTCACAAACGACTGCTACATGTCACTTCATCAGTGCTGACTGGGAGATGCAGTCCAGTGAGCTCCTCAGCTCCAAATTAATACATCAGTTATTGGTTAATGAGTGTCAGGCTACCAAAAGCAAAATTAAACTTGCATCCATAAGTTGGTGCATTGAGATGAACAGTTGGACAATTCTCCACTAGGGTGCCATTAAACTGATGCACAAGAAGATGATGAGCAGTTCAAAGGAGCAGTTTATGGTCTTCTTAAAGCATTACTGTTGACTGCTGATGTTTATATGGTAATTGACTGATATTGTACTTTGCAATGCATCTTTATTTTGGGTCAGAGTGTCAAAGGGTCATCCATCACCTGTGTGCAATCTTCCTTTAAAAGGAAAAATGTGCCTAAATCAAGTTTTTTGTAATGCATATCAGTGCCTACACATGCATGTACATCTTGTACAAACACACTGTAAACACACACACAAATGCTCCATGCTTACATGTACTGTACATATATACATACATACTCTTATGTACACTGATCCTGGTCACCACACGCCATTCAGTCAGTCCTGCAGCCCCAGCCCACCAGGGCCAAGTCAACAGAGGAAACTGTCACTGTGTCCACCGTGGCACTCTGGAGAGTTGAACTTGACTGAAACATATGTCTTCAATTTTAATAGCTCTCCATTCCCCCAGATGGCCTGAAGGGGGGGAAGGTTGCCTGAGAAGCTGCGTTTCATGTAGGAATAATTTGTGCTAAGTAGCAGGGCGATCTGTTTGTTACGCTAGAGCTGACAGTTTGTTTATGTTTCTTGAGGAGTATGATGGATGGGGCAGGAGTTGATGCTAATTAGACTAAATTGTTGCGAAGAATGCTGAGGGTCTGCACTACACTGCTGAGGCCAGTTTCCATTGTTCCTGCGTCTTCGCACTTTGGGTGTAATTGAATGGAGCTTGGGCCCATTCATCATGGCAGTGGGCGTCCAGGGCAGGAAACAAATGGCTCGACCTGGATGGAGAGGTTTTGGGAGAGGAACTGTGGGTGACGGAGGGAGAGCTGGCTATTGGAGAAGGAAGATGTCACTTTCTTTTCCCTCCAAACCAATTAGGACAGACACAGCCTGAGTCCAGCTGACCATGAAATTAATGTTTACACAGTAAGTCTTGACCAGGGCGGATTGGCAGCTCTGAAACTCCTCCCCTTTGGCCTGACAGACATGGTCACTTGCAAAACATGGCCATTAGGCAAAGTGTCACCACATGAGCTTTCCTCTAGAGACCATGTTGTGTTCACTCTTCTCTCGCCAGTGCTACAGATTTAACTGTTCAAGGGGAACAATCACATATAGAGCTTTAATGTGATATTACCATAATCAGGGGAACTTCTGCCAGTATTGGCAAACATCAGCGGTGCTCTTTCTTCAGCTTATTGCAGAAGAAAAGACGCCATCAAACCAGTTGCTTAGTTATGTGAGGATTGTAGATTGACAATAAAATTTAAATTTGGGTTTAATTACATAGAACAACGCGATCCGACTGATGTGAGATGTCCATATTTGTTGCACTTCCAAATTACTAGTTGGCAAATTGGAAACTCAGATTTAAAGGTAGCCTACATCAGCAGCCTGTGCCGATGGCAATCAACTCAACGTGTATTGCATTAGAAATAATAATAATTATGATGATGCCTGATATGACATCAAAATATGTTGTTTATGACACGCTCAGTATCTCTGACACATTGCATGTTAGACATTTACTGTTTTAGCCCAGATGAATCATGCTGTGCCGTGCCCACCTGGGCTCTGGTGTGATCGTATCCCTCGCAGAAGCTTTGTAATCCAGCCTTTAACTGCAGAGTCTTTATGGAGACTTTGTTAAAGAATATTCTCATAATGATAAATCGAACACTGAATGTCTTCTGTCTTGTATCCATTATTCCGTGTTGAAAATGTTTTTTTTGTTGGCTGGTTGCTAACATGGTTGTTAGCTCTTGACTGGTAATCCTGTGATGCCTTGGGTTGAGTCCGTTGGCCAGTCAGAGGCTGTGTTCCTGACTTCTAGACCAATCATAGGCTGTGTTTCTGACTGTGTGTGTGTGTGTGTGTGTGTGTGTGACAGCTCTGATCTGAAACTCAATGGACATTGAAATAACATAATTGCTGGGGCCTATTTGTTTAGAAAAAGTTTTGATATTTTCTCGTTTCATTGCTTATTATTTTGCTGTTTTACAAGAAGACAAGTTGAATAGTCGTCACAAATGAAAGCATGATGTGTCACTCAGTTGTCCACTCATGGGCTCTCATTATGTCCCTGCTGGAAGCGGCTGAGTCATGTGCGACGCCTAATGGTAAAACTCGGTATTACAAGTCCGGCCTCGTATTTTGGCTTAATATCAAACCAGTTTGAACATTTTTACTTGGCCCAACCCTAATAAATGCCTCGTTTTTCAAACCTCAGACCTCAGTTTGTAATGCAGGCTTACTGCTATGAATTTGTAGTCCTATAAACCCAAACCGAAATAATCCTGATATCATCATCTGGGTTATTTTTTCTGACATGAAGCGCTCTCTCTCAAAGCCACAGAAGACAGAAGAATAACTTCTCTCAGACTGAGTTCTTTGGTACTGTTTATGACTAGTAAACTGAACTTGATGTGCAAAATTGGTGGAGTGCCCCTTTAAGATTAATTAAATTTCAACTTCAAGTCAACCCCAATGCACTGAGCCATTGGAAATCTCCGAAAATATGTCAGTATCTCTGCCAACTGAAGTCTACATCTGCCTGTGTGTAGTTTTTGTGTTTCTCCTCAGGTCAGCACTTACGCTGTTCCTCCCCTCGGTGTCGCTCACGTTAATTTGTTTTTGCCTCTTTCTTCTCAGCGTTTATTTTCTCTCATTTGCTGTTTTTCCTGCTGCGGGAATATTTTGAAAAAAGAGGAAAGAAGCAGTTGGGCCTGTAAAGCCTGCCAGCTATGCGTTGGTGCTTGCCTTGGCCAGTGCACATAGGACAAGGATATGAAGCTAATGTAATTATACATACAGGTGACTGAGAAGTTTTCAGTAAGAATAAGATTATTTCTGTGTCAGAGCCAAATGAACGCCCATTCAAGCATATGCATATCCCACGCTGGACCTCGCACTCAAACCAACAGACTCGACCCTCCAAACATGTTCAGTGTCTAACACCCCCACCCTGTTAGTTCCTCATCCTAGAAACAAACCTGACACTGCATCTGCAAGTCATTAACCTTTAAACACGCCGTACAACAATACTGTAAACAAAATGGCATTGTCACAGTTTCTACAAGTAAATGTGTGAAGTCGTAGCTAACAGTGAACAGAGCAGGGTGGAGCCAGCACATGTTCAGCCTCACGCAGGCTTGACAAGGATTTGGCCCCCCCACTTGTGGCCTAGTTCAGCTTGAGTTAACCTCTGAGTACCTCCAGTGGTCTGGTCTGTAAGCCTATTGATTCATACTGTAAAATGTGAGGAAAAATTAAACTCAGATACTCAAACCAGTGTTGCTCTGTCCAACGCATTTAAAGAGTTATATTTTTCATGCACCGCCTCCCTTTATCCTTCATCATTGTATGTCTTGCTCGATACAGAATATAAGTGTTTGTGCATGTTTAATCACATCCGTCCATTTCTATACTGCGTATCCTGTTAAGGAGCCAGTGTGCACTGAGCAAGAGGCAGGTAACTCCCTGGATAGGTACACAGGGTGTAGCCAGCCCAAAACATTCACGCCTACTTCAGGGTTGAACAATTAATCGATGACTATTCCTGCAAAAATTGTGACTCATATCACATTTGTAATATCTGTCAAAGTAATCACAGTATATTTTTGCACATCACTCAGCCCTAACCACCTGTCAGTGTAGAGTTTGCAGTTCACCCGACCTGCTTGCCTTTGGATTAGGGATTGACAGGTCATGGAGAGCATGCTTAAAGTTGTATTCAGCAACGTTTATGGTAGTATGCATCAGAAATATGAAAGCTAAGATGACTTTTTCCAGTTTTCTAACAGCGAGTGAGTGTTGTATACAGAAAAAGCAAAAAGGAAAATCTCTGTCATTATGAACAGGCTGTAAAAAGCCAGCCCACCTGATGAAAGCACTGCTCATTGACAGGAAGACTTCTGTGTGCTAACGGACGCCAAAACTGTCAGGTCTGGGAGTCTGTGTTTTCTTGGCTCGTTAGGAAGACAATTCAGTATCTCTTGCGGCTGCAGTGCATTGTGGTTTATTGAGGCTGCTGTCAGTGGGTTATCTTTTCCTCCTTTGTGATTTGTGACTTGGATTCCTCCATGCATTGTTATATGTCAGGGCAAAAATGAGAGCCCTAGAAAGACGCTCTGAGGGGCTGACACCAAAATCTGAATTTGATGTTTTAAATGGCTGAACTGAATTTCCTTGCAAACTTGGCCAGTGCCTTCAGTAGCAGCACTGGAAATGGCTCAAGGTGACTTCACGCTTGTGGTATTTTGGCCCATTCGCTGGAATATGACAAATATACAACCAAACAATGAAATGGAGAAGTGCAAGGTGTATTGCCAATGCTTATTTTTCTGCAGCAGTGTCAGAGTGATTTAGGGAGGATTTTTCCTTTAACCCTGTTCTTTGGAGAATTCAATGTTTAAGACTTCTGTCTCTGAAGCTACACATGTGCCCTCGTTGGCCTGGGACTGAATCCATCCAAAAATTACTCTCCTCTGTCTCAACTTCTATTTTTGACTGTTTGAACAAATACAAAGAATTAGTAAAGGCTGGATAGGCTGCTCCCTATCCCTAAAATATACACTGATTTAAATTACTTTGAGGGCGTGAGATGAATGCATTCCAGTGATTTAAAGTTTTGGGAGATGAATATTGAAAGAGCTGTTTGCCTTTTCTTTACGTGCATGCATATTGGACTGAGAGCTGATTCTGTTTGGGTGGGATGTGGGGTAAGGATTTTAAGTACGGGGGGTAGTGTGAGGGGATAGAGAGAGGAAGCGAGTTAGCCTCGGATGGGCGAGAGTGAAACCCGAGCATGATTGAGTTAGGGGAAAGGAGACAGGAGCCCCGAGGCTGCCAGTCGGATGCTGTGTGTGTATACATGGCGCTCTTGTCATGCTGCCCTGTTAGCATGGGGAGATTGTGATGGAGTTATCTGGCCTGGCCCTGAAAACGGCTTGTCATCTTGTGTATACACAAGGAGGTAGCGTTAGTCTGTGTGTATGCTTGTACGGTGCCAGCAACATTACTCACAGGCCTTTTGGGACACAGGCAAAGCCTCGCCTGGTTCCTTTCCCTCTCAGTGGAAATATACTCATTGCATCCTCTCAAATTCGCCAAAGATGAAGGTTATACAAACAGTGATGGAAATGAGGTCTTAGAGGGTTAAACTATTACCTTTCTTGTGGGATTCATCCTCACCTGCTTTTCAAATGGCCTGTGACGTGGCTGAAAATGGGAACTAATTAAACTGCCCCCCATTACAAACTCGCTCTTACCAAAAGCTTCATTAATGTCATTTTTGTTACCAGTAATAATATGTTCTTTAGGCTCAAGACCCTTCTTTTTTTTTTACTCTTCCCATCATGCACAGTGTGCGAGATGCCGTTTAAACTGTGGGAAAAAATGTCCCGAACTGAACACAGTATGGAGCCCCTGCTTCACACTGCACCAGCACTAAGCAAAAGCAGATGTTATAAAGTTTACAGAAATCAGAACATTATTTTCCTGTTTCCATTGCATTCTTCTAAACACTTAGTGAACAAGCTTTGAAGTCACCCAAGAAATCTAGTCTGCGGGAGAAATGATAGGATCTCCTGGAGCAATGGAGCCAGGGAGGTGGGGGGGGGGGTCTGAGCAAGTGAAGGGGGATGAGGAGGAGCCTCGAGGGGGGCTGGGGGGTTGATGAAGAACTGGAGGTGCCTGTCAGGTCTAGATTCTCTCGTTGAATCATCAGCTTGAATCATCTGATTGGGACTTGTTCGCACATCTTGAGCGTTCTTTCAACCCTTTTCCCTGGACTGCATGCGATCTGGGATCTGCAGGGGGAGATAAGCTGTGTTTAGGCAGGTCTGCTGTGGGTCTGATCATAACAGCAGATAAATCGCACTGACTGTGTTAGATAGCCTTACCGCAGGCAGTGTGCAGGACTGCCAGGAGCCCACATTCGATCCCTGTAATGCGTAGCCAATTTTGTAATAGACCTTCCAACTACATGAGTAATGTGGCTGCCTGGCAGGCATGTCCACTGGAAGCCTTAACAGAAGTCCCCTATCGTGCATCCATCTTTCACCTATCCTGCATTAGTGCTGCCTTAGCGGCTTGCAGCTTGTTCTTTCCTAAATGGACTTCAATAAGCAGTTGCGTCGGCGTAAAGCGAAACGTGTGCGTCTTGATCAAAGTGCTTGCAACGTCATTCCTTACATCCCCAGATAAACAGATACAATTCTCTTTGTCTAAACATCTCCTTTAAGGGATAGAGAAGCAACGAAGCAGCAGTGCAGCGAGCTTTGAGTTAAACGTGTGACTTCTAAGATGGCTACATCTGCAGCGCATTACGGTTCAAGCACGCTCTCACAGGTTAACTAACTCTTCATGTTACCTCGAGTGACTGAGTCTCCTGAGAAGCAAATGGATTGCAGTGGGTTTGGATGTGAAACACACTGAGGAGCTTCATCATCTTAAGATGCATTAGACTTCAATGTCACCATCACTTGGTTTTGATTTAGCTGTGCAAATCACCCTTGTTACCATGTATTACCAGCACAGGAGAATACAAATGCCTTGTCCCTCTCCTCTAGCGTTCCAAGCCAATCTGCCTCCTCTCAGCCCTTGTTGTAGGCTAATGCAGTGTGGCGTATGAATCATACACACAATGCATGTCTTCATCCGACCTCTACAGACAGGACCTCACAGGACAGCCACTTTGGCATTTCCTGCTCTCTCATCTTCAAGGCTTAGTATAGACATGTATTCCCTCTCTCTTTACATAATTCAATAGAGAGTTTGACAATCACAATTAGGGCGAAGGCAGAGTAGCCTGGCAGCTTTCCTTTCATAATATGGAATTACAAAACTGTACCCAGTTATCCATCCACACGTGGTGGGTCCACGCAGTGATGCATCTTTGCTGGGCTTGACCCAAAAGACCCCCCTCCTCAAAACAAAGTGCCTGCAGAGAGCTTTGGAAGATTGCCAGGTCGGATTGCCACTGAAAACCCATGAGAACTTTTCTGAGGCTGCGAGTCTTAAAGATTTCTACATGTGTGTGAGTAGGTAAGAGGTCTACCTCAGCGTCTGATGGCAAGGGAAAGGATGATGTATATGTATAAAGTAGACCTGCAGGTATTTCCGTCCAAGAAGCCTTTTTTTCCCTCTTTGTTTGCCTTGTTTCTTCTCCACACGCTCCATTGTTTTCATTGGCTGCGCAGCCGATGATGCTGCAACGCTGGAAAACGGGTGGTGTGATTTTTACAGGAGGACAGGGAACATGGGTCATAAAACTCGCCTCCATTTTCCACAGGCAGAAAAAAAACTCGCCCCCCTCTTCACCTTCCCTGTCAAAGCACAAGACCTCTGTGGGAAGTCTGTATCGTACAGAGGCTTGTATGGGAGAGCGAAGATGTGCACAGGCAGATACACACACACACACACACACACACACACACACACACACACACACTCAGGCAAGGCAAGGAGGCAAGGAGGTCTTACTTCAGGCATGGGCGAGATCACCTCCACACACCACATGAAAACACACAGGCTCGTGGTTTCTAATGTGATGTCATGATCTGAATATTTTTCTGTGATTTTTAGCCGTTTTGGTGCTGTAATAGGCAGCGAGGGGAATCTCAGGGGGCTGTAGAACAACAAGCAGCCATCCTGGTTTCAGGCCCCCTGGGAGGGGGAGAACCCACAGCATTCCTCCCGCAGCAGTAAGCTGCCTCACCCAGCCAGACAGGGAGGCTGTCCATCTTCCTGCCCTCCAGAAGCCCTGTGTCCACCCGTCTTTTTTTTTTCAGATTCATGTGGCCTCTGCTGTTGTCTTTCTCAAAACCTGATTCAAATGTGGAGTTTGTTTGACACAAGCACGACGCAGAGCTTTGCTTGAAATAACTAATTCACGCAAAGGAAAAAATAGTAAATATCAAAGTCTGCCGTCGTAGTGAAACGACTAGAGCGGAGCGGCAGACACTTCCTGACTGTCTCTCCTTGACGGAGTTCATGATGTTTCACTCTGTTGAAGTCGTTGTGTGAGGAATGAAAAAAGACAGCTTGACAGAGAATTTGTAGTCCTGCAGGCTGTCACACCTTTGCACACCTCATTAATGGCTGTGTGAGTTTGAAACACAATGATGCCTTTGAAGGGTCAGTTTGTCAAAGTTGTAAAAAACAAAGAGCATGTCCCCAGTGCAACAAGTCCTCCAGATTAAAGGACAAAATACACTGTTGGCCCGTGTGTATCTTTGGCGTTTCAAAAATAAAATTGTTTTCTGATTATACTCTGCCATTGGTTATGTTTAGGCACAAAAACAACCTCATTAGGGAAATATTATGGTTTGGGTTGAAATTATTATTTGGTTCAGATCAGCGAAACATCGTGGTTTGAATTAAAATGACTGCTTCATGAAGGTTAGGGAACAACAACGGTCATGGTTAAAAAAAACCAACACTGGCGTCCCAATGGCTCAGGTTCGACCCCGGCCCCTCTCTGTCTCACTGCCCTTCCTGATAGCTGTCACTGTCACAGCAGAAATGCCTAAAAAAAAATTCATACACTCTGACACCATGTCCTCCTTCGCACGGGTCATAATTCAACCGTCTCCATGAAACTCTATTTACATGCAGCTAATTTGCATTCATATTTATGTTGTGCTGACAAACGTAATCGCTGCCTGGATTATGTTCAGAGTCAACATTTGTTTCGGTGAATAAAACTACATTTATGTCCCTCGCTGGAGTGGCAGGGAGGTGGTCGGGGTGGACGGCGGTCGCACGAAGGGCGGGGCTGTGACTCCAGAATCTAGGGTTCCAGTCCAGACTGTGGTCAGGTTTAGGCCTCAAAAGCGCTTCGGTTAAGGTTAGAGAATGCTCATGCTGACTTTTTCGTGCATTGAAATAGACCATGATGTTTCTCTAACATTAAACAAGTGCCTAAACATAACCAGAAAAATCTGAATAATGCCGGAGTCACTGCGGGTGGATAGTGCGTTTCAAGATTGTCTATTTTTGTGGAAAGCAAATGAGATACGTTAGCAAAACTACATTCACTATCAACATTTTTGCCACTTGCTAGCTGCATTAATTAGCAATATTTCCCTATTATGTTCAATACAGTCTGCATTTCCCATCAAAACATATTTACTATTGCTAATTAGTTGTACAATCCATAAACTCAACTTCTTGGCAACAGCTGCTAGAGGCCTTTGTCAGTTGAATATTGTATGTTTTTAGGCTTTTGCTGAAATGCTGATTTCTTGGGAGGACAGTCTACTGTAGTTATAGCATCTAGTCATACAGTTTTATTTTTATACATGCTGGCTTTTTCATCCATTTCTGCTTCCTTTCCAATGTGTTGGAGGTTAATAGAATTTCATTTGTGGGAATCACTGCGTTGAAAATTATTTTAAAAATGTACCTTAGATATTACTGCAAACCTAAACCTTCTAGACCCACCAAAATGTGACGGTCAAGCAGCTTCCGCTCTTGTGTGGGAAACATTCCCATTCGCTTGACCTTACCCACAGGTCAGACTGACCAAGGAGGATTATTTACCTCCCGTCTTGACTGTGTGCGCCCACGTGCTGGCCTGCTTAGGATGCACATATTAGTCAGACGGCTGCTACAGGAAACCCCGTGCGCTGCATGCTGTTTTTGGGTGTGAAGGAAGGGAAAACGTGGGGTGAAAGATGGCCCTGTAGGACCCGAGTCAAACCATGAAAGTTTAAGTAAATACGGAGGGTGGGGGATAACCCTGGTGGTCTGGGTCCTCCCCCCTCCTCAGATGATGTTTTCTCTCTCCTCTGCCCTTGTTTGGACAACAGTGTGCAGCGTTGTGAGGTTTCCCCAGTGGCCCAGTCGTTTTCTTTGATTGAGAATACTCTTACTGTATATTCACAAGGCAATGGTGTGAATTTAGTCTCATGTCAGGCCGTCACAGGTCTTTATAGATACGCTTAGAAAGGTGGGGGTGAGTCAGTGTACACGCTTGTTTCCATGGAGATGATCCAACTAAAACAAATACATTAATATATTATGTGTACTATATGTCTTTACCCAAGTCATGACCTGGGTGAATGAATGAAATGAAAGCTTTATGGCGGTACAGTAACACACATTAAAAGAGTGTGTTACAGAACAGTGGCTGTATTGTTTGTATATGTGATCAGTGTTTAGTTCGTTTTTTGTCCACTTCTCAAAAAAAAAAAAAAAGTCAAGTTCAGTGTGATGCTTTGCACTAAAACAGCTCATGCGTGCTAAACATCTGAAATTAGTTGCTGCTGAAGAATCTATTCACACCCTGCATTCCAGCCTTAATGTCCAACTGCTTTTCCACATAATTAAAAGCAGACCAATTTGCTTCTTAAAAACTTCACACCATGTTTTTGGTGGGTGTAATTGGCTCTCAGGATCTGTGCCTGCGCTCATGCATCCCCATCCCACCAGTACCATCTGAGGGTATGTTGTTCCAGTATGCTGCTGGACTTCTAGTATCTTTTCCTTCTGTGAGTTATAGCTTGTTTTTGTTTATCTATCAGTGAGTCAGTGCAAATGCCACGCATTCAGTGATGGACAAAATTCACTGGGATGTTTTCTCAAGCGGTGCAGTGGTCTAATAATGGGAAGGTCTGTTTGAATGTGTGAGTTTAAGCTGTTGAAGCTGGAGCGGTGATGAGGTTGACGTGGGTAATTGTCATATTGGGGACGATCTGTTGCCTTAATTGCATCTATTCTAATCTTCGCCCTGTGTTCGAACCAGGTGTTGTACTCTTACTTTAATGAAGACAAAATTACAGAATTTTAATGATGTCTTGCCTCTGTCTGTGTTTCCTGAGAGCGGGACAACTCAGCATAAATTATTAAAAAGCACATTTGAAGTAAAACTTGTTCTCCAGCTGAAAATGCATGCAGTTTTTTTTTTTTTTTTTTTTAACCACACCTGACTGCAGGCAGGACATAATTTTGAAAGCCATTTTTTTTAATGATTAGCACACATAATCTTATCAGTTATAATCTTAAAATTATAATAATCTTAAATCTTTTAACCAGCTTTGGGAACTGTTTTGAGATGATATTTCTGTCATAATGCCATAAAACGATGGTGACATCTATCAGTGTTGTCTCAACACACACGGCGACACTCAGTCCATCCAGCAGTACACTGCTTTAATTCCAAAATGTTTGTTTATTTGGGGAATCAATGATAAGAAGTGGAAATACTTTTGGGGTAAAAATAGATGAAAATGTTTGGGTCATAAAGTACTGCGTTTTGATCATATCATATACCGTGAAGGGTTGTGTACTGCGCTGTTTGTGTTTTAAAAATGAGAAATTTGCTCTTTTTTTCAGTATTGTTGTCAAAATAGTTTGTGTTCGAGCTCTAAATGTTTTACCAAAAAGGAATATTGATAGAAGCTGAGATTATAAGCTGCCTGCTTTATGTTTCTGTGTAGTATATTAATAAGAGTGTAATATAGTAGCACGAGGCCTAACATTTAGTTGCATTTAGTTACCTCTTCCAGAGATCTTTATTGAAATAACACCATCTGTTATGCCGCTCAGCTGTGTTGAAGATCATTTTGGTAATTCATATATATTTCCATAGATTGAACTATTTTTGGCTTTGACAGTTACTTTGCATTTCGTCCTGTGCAGCCACATGATTAAAATTCATTGTTGGACTTGTGAAATATCACTCCCGTGTGGAAATGCTCCGTCGAGCAGGTGTGCACGGCTTGTTGAATCTTTCCCACCATGATTAAATTGGTATGTTTTAGATTATAGTGTGTTTTTTGGCTCCCTGCCGTGCTGAGGTTCTGCGTGTATTCATTTTGAACTCATTGCTGTTTCTCTTTTCATGTGCTTCTGGGCCGAGTATCTTAGCTGGGAGCTGTGCGGCCTGAAATGGGCCACGTTCAGGGAGCCAAAGCTGGACTGCAGCTGTTCACTCATTATCTTCACTGTGAACTCAGGACACCTTGAATTCATAATGATAGCAACCTCTGATAGGACGGGGCAAATGAACAAAATATTCTGCTCTTGATTCAAAGAAACAGATTGGGAAATCTTTTTAGGATTCTGCAAGTGGCACGACATAATATCCTAAATTAGCCACAGATAAATGAGTACGCCCCTTACTGCTGGCTTTGATAAAAGCTGCTGTCCTATTGGCTCATTGTGACTGGCCATTCAAGGTGTAGTATGCTCTAAGGCTGATTTTATTTCAGGCCGGGAAAAGTAATGGAAACTGGGAAATATCGAAAACATTTCAGGTCAAGTATTCATAATGTTTTTAGATTTCCTTTACACAGGCTGAGTACTTTAGCATGAGTGTCTTTTGCGAAGTCAGGTCATCTTTTGAGGGCACAGAAAACCAGAGTCACAATTTTAATTATTCTTACATGAGTCACAAATCAAATCAGAGCGATTTGAACCAAATATCTGTCAGAAAACGACATTTTAGCAAAAGAAATTGGCCGTGGAAATTGCACTGTCTCTCCAGAAATAGCAAATCAGAAAGGAAGAGAGTATGAATAGCAACCCATAACCCATCCTGAACTCTACCCAATTTTCAGGGTGTTCCTAATGCAGTGAAGGCCCCGAGTCTCTGCAGCGGAGGCCCTGAAACCTCAGCCCTAAATCTGATGGGTGGATGTAAGACGAGACGGACGGTAGAATAACAGAACGTGCACTTTGTTCACCCCCAGTCTGCAGTAAAAAGCTCCGAGAATTACAGAGTGAGAGACAGTTTAACTCCGGGTCGTAAATATGTGTTTGGAACATTTTCCCTTTTTCCCTCCCTCCACGCTTCTCCTTAACGTCCCTGTTATATTCTATACGGAGCCTGTTGAGTGTGTTGTTATAGTTTATTGTCCTTTTTTTTTGCTCATGAAATCTATTTGTCTTTATCTCTTTCACTTAGTTTCTTTCCATCCACCTGTTTTTATGCACATTTTCAGAGTGTGCGATTAAAACTGCATGAATCAGAGCACACTTGAAGCACGTGGGTCGTTTGTCACTCACTAAAGAGACAAAAAAATGACATCAGCCGCCGTGTGGAGCGATGAGGAGACTGAACATTTCCATCATCTTGTTGTTTGATGTTTGGCTCTTTGACCATGTCATCCCGTCGTGCCACCTTCTTCTGCAGTGGTTTAATGGCATCTGACTGGAGAATTAGCACTAACAGGTGTCACCATCACCAACTGCTAATAACTGCAAACAGTAATGGAGGGAAATGCGCGTTTATTTTCATTTTGTTATTCTGATTTTCTTAATTTTTGGTTCAAATTTGGGCTAAATTTGGATAGCTTCACTTACACACGTTTCTCTGATGTCTATCTTTTTGTCAAGTGTGTTTACAGTCATTTTTTCCCATCAGACAGTCTCTATCTTTATGTCCTTCTCTCTTAGATACACACCTAAAGAGACAGGGTGTGTGTGTGTGTGTGTGTGTGTGTGTGTGTGTGTGTGTGCGTGCTTGTGTGTGTTTAAGAGGGAGAGGTCTCCCTCCTTCCTTGTTTCCAGCCTGTGGGAGAGTCCCTACCCAAACCGCAGCAGGGTAATAATCACTTAACCCAAATCAGGCGCAATCAGGAAGAGCTGGGCTGCAGCTGGGAGGCACCCAGCCCGTGGGGGCGAGGGGTGGCAGCGGGTGAGCGGGTGGGTGAGCGAGGAGGCGGGGGGGGGCTGGTCGGGATGACGATGTGGACACTGATGACCAGGAGGTAGATCAAGCGCGCCAGCCTTTGTTGTGCTGTCCTCGTCCTCATCTGGCTCCAGCGGGGAGTGAATCAGCGGGGGGAAATTGGGGAAATCAGAGATGAGACTCCCCCTACAGAGTGAAGGTTAAATGCTGTTCCTGTCATGTGCGTGTGTGTGTNTGTGTGTGCATGAGCTGTCTGAGTTTTGTCTACATGTGATTGTTTCGTTAGTGCTCCCCGGGCCCCTGCTGAGTCACTGAATCTGATCTTGTGTGATCCAGTGATTGTGTTTCGAGCTTTTTTCCTGATGTTTGTGTTGTGATGTAGGTCCTGTCACAGCTGCAGGCCCCACAGGAAGGCACACATAAGACACTTTCGGGCATGCACTCACATACAGCATGCTCATATATGCAGGGGCGTGTCGGAGTTGTACGCCTATTGGGGAGACATCTGCAAATAGGCCTAGACATGCACACACACACACACATGCTCATATACAGGGCTGGGTGGAACCATGACAGAGCCTGAAATCCAGGCGATTTATTGGGCTACGCTCCAGCCAAGACCTACAGCATGTCAAAGCTGTCTCAGTTTCCCCGTCCTTCCGCCCCTCAAAGCTTATCTCCTCGCTGCTCGCTCCTCGGCGGCTCGGGCCTGCTCCTAATCAAACCGGGAGATTGCCTCAACACTGTATCACAGAGATAAATCTGAACCGTGTATGTGCCATTTGTTGTAGCGGCCTTGCTGTTGTTAGTAGCCCACCTTGTAGCATCTGCCATTCATTTGGAGTGGAAGACAAACACACTGATGAAAATGACTCAGACCACAGGACTATTTCTGTCTGGATTTGTGTCTTTCCCTTTGCTTCTCCTGACTCTATTTCTGCTGCTTTTGCTCTCTCTTGCTCTCTTTTTCTGGGGGTGGTGGAGGATTACAAAAGTAGCAAACATGCATTTCCACTCCATTGTATATGTACATATCTGCTGCATTTTAAACATATGTTTGCACAGCACATGGACCAAATTTCAAACTCCAGCTACATCTCCACAATTGAATTTTACTTTGTTTAAACACACTCCCAGTGCTGCCTCGGCGATGTCGCCAATCTGCACCGAACCCCACTGAAGACTCAGATGTATGAGTGTATTTGTAGTGCATCTGTGTTTGATTTTTCTAGGTCTGACATGTGGAAAGTTAAGGGGCAAAGACCGTAATGCAACTTTGAGGCATTTATCAGTGACTTTGCAGAACTCTTTTGTTGTCCAAAATGTTCGATAAGTTTTACTGTTTATATGTTTGGCACATTATGCTTCTAACAGGGTGGCCACCCAAAGTAAATTTAATGTCTTTAAGTCAGGTCTAATTTTTATAGTTTTACCATTGTTCCTATCAGTTGTGACATCTGGGCTCACAGCTTCATCTCGAAACAGACGTAAAGGAGTCCGCTGGGCACGTTGTAAAGGATTTGTAAACAGATCCACAGTTAATCTACATAATCCAAAGGAAATTGTCATCAGTTCTTTTGCCACTCCTGTTACATGTCTTAATGGTACAGTGTGTAAGATAAGGTCCCCTGTGGAGGCACTCCAAACAAATAGAGGGCAGCTTACCATCAGAGAAACCAAGACCTGCTGCTCACTGTACTCTGAGCTGTAGCTCTCAATGGCTGCAGCTACTAGCTGCTGTTAGCTCAGTTAGCCAAGCAGCTAGAGGCCCTGTTTCCTGACTGAGTCTGCTCGGAGCACTGGAGGATTTGGGCTCAGCAGCCTCCCAGTAAACATGGGCCAGATCAGGGCCGAACTCAGCCTCCGAGATCGAGGAGGCGAGTTTGATGACAGGGAATACCAGCGGCTCTGATCTGAACTCTGACCCTGACAGTGAAGATACAGCAGGTATAGAAAGGCATGAAGCTGGAGAGCAGCGAGATAAATGTCTGGTATCAGAAGCATGTAGAGCCAGAATATTATCACTGCCACCTCGTGAGCCACAAAGTGGTATTACAGATGAGGATGGGTCAGTGATAGCTGGTTAGCATGCTAACTTAAGTAGATATCACTGCAGCAACATAACCTCAACACCGTTACTGCTTCACATCCTGGTGTTAATGTTAGTTCACTTTTTGAATGTTTTAATCTAAAATTGTGGTCACATCTTACACATTGCACCTTTAATGCGCTCGTCGTAAAGTGTGTCCGGAGAGTGAAATGTTATTGTAAAAAACAGAAAAGATATGAAAACCAAACTCAGGTTTTCCTTAAAACAATGGGAGGCCCCCTGGAGCACTGTAAACACATTCATCTGCCCCAGATGTACATGAGGAAGTACGCATTGCTAATTATACCTAGTGTGACATGGAAGTTGAAGTACTATAAATTCATAGGAAAAGAGACAGATTTCAAACCTGGATTCTTTTATGACATGATGGAGTGGAGGGTGGGTGGAGAGTTTGGAGGAGGCTTTGGGGGTTTTGGTGACAAGGTGTTGAAGTGGAACAGCCCACAGATCAGCGGGGTGGACACCTGCCCCCTGGAACAAGTAACCCAGAACCTTACGAATCCCTCCACACACAATGGACAGTTATACACACACATGCACGGGAGCGTGCGTGCACGTGCACTCGCACACAAAATGTTTTCCATCTCTGCTCGCCGCCACTTCCCCAAAGGCTTGTACTCTACTTGATGCACGCACTCGTTGTTAGAGGCCCTGAAAACAGACATGCTTTCAGATCTTAAGTGTTTCTCTTTAACATTAAGTATTGATCATTAAATGTGCCACAATCACAGTTAATCATTCAAGTCCAATGTCAGGCTAAAATACCAAACATTCTTCGGTCTCACCTTCTGAAATGTTCGGATTTGCTGCTTTTCTGTGAAGATCTTGGGCTTTTCAGACTAAAATGACCAATTTGAAGTCGCAACCCCTGGAAAGTGATTGGACTTTGTAGACAAAACTATTCAACTAATTGAAAAATTATCGACGTATTAAAAATTGAAAATATTGTAGCCCTACTCGCACATGCTTCGCGCATCACCACTGTCCAGTGAAAAAAACTTAAATGGAATAGTTTGACATTTTAGGGAATACATCTATTTGCCTTCTTGCTAAACATTGAATGATGTGAACGTGCATTTTTCACATCCGGTGGGTTTGCAAAATGTTTATTTAGCCTAAAAAAGCATAATTGCATCAACCCATAAGAGATCACTTAAAGGATAGCTTCGCATGTTTTCTAGTCTTTCCTCATATAATACTGACATGCCCACATGTGCATTTAAATCATTTCTTTGCACAGCTGTGGTGGAGGCAGAGTGAAAAAAAATTCTGGTAACTTTGAAAAATGTCCACTTGTTTTTTCAAGACTCCGACTGCCGAGGGCTTGTATCAGCTTAGACAATGTACATATGGGCAGTATTGTTTTGAGACCTACTTGAAAAAATGTGAATTTATCGCATAATCCTTCAGTTTGTCTGCAAAATTCAACATGGTATACATACTGGACTTACTTTGCACTGTCACCAAATGGTCAAATGTGCCACTAATATCGTGCACATCATACTTTTCAAAACTGAGAGGTGATTTCCACTTTTCGTTTGCTTCTCAGCATGGGCTTTGATAAGATAATGGGAGCGGTTGCACAGTGAGTGTGTTCTGACGCACCTGACCCTTAAAAAGGTGCTGAGTGGAGGGCCTAGCCCGGGCTGCTGAGACGTGCTCATGCTCTGTTGACTTAAGCATTCAGACTGAGCCATCAATCATCCGAGTGTGACGGGTCTGCCCCTGAACCCCAGCGTACTTTATCTGCCAGCAAAGCCTCCCTGCTCAGTGCGTGCATGTAAAAACCAGCCCTGGTTTGAAAGAAGTCAGTCGCATTTTTATCTCGTCTGTCTAACTGTCTCGCAGAATTCACTTTTTCTCACAGGCGCGCACACACCTCGTTCCTCTCCCTCTCATGTCTCTGAAGAAGCTGGGAATTGGGTTTAAATCCTTCCTTCCTACTTTTTCAAAACCACCGAGGCATTTGGAAAACGTTCTTTGCAATTATATTTAATCATATGCGGCCGTCCCAATCAAGGCCAGCTCTGCTGATCACATTTGCATGGGTTTCAGGTTTTGCCCTTCAAGTCAGTGTAGTGCCCATGCAGGCTCGGGGGCTAAGGACCACCTGGATGATCCACAGATCCGCTCTTTTTTTCTGTGCTTTCTTTTTCCTCTTCTTCTGCCTTTTGTTCAGCTCGCACTGCTTACTGTTTCAACTTCACATTGAAAAAGCTGTTTATTTGTATTTTTGAGCGCTTCGATTTTGCTGTCAGTACATATAGGAAGTGGAACCACGTTTCTATACAATTGCGAAAATGGTGACGCAAAAGTGTGTGTATTTGCATGTGTGTAAAGCGTTTTAACAGAATTCCCATATGCACTGCCCCACTAAGTCCAGCTGACCAGCCCACCCAGCCTGTGAGAGAGTGGGCTTCCATTTTTCTTCCTTCTGCAGACCGTAGAGGTCAGTGTGTGTGTGTGTGTGTGTGTGTGTGTGTGTGTGTGTGTGTGTGTGTGTGTGTGTGTGTGTGTGTGAGAGTGAGAGTGAGAGAGAGAGAGAGAGAGAGAGAGCGAGAGCGAGCGAGCGAGTGAGCGTATCAGGCCGTCATATGTTTGCCTGCCTGTTTTCATGTGTCTTTGAGGCCAAAGAGCATGTGTGTGCGTGTACATGTGTTTGTGTGTGTATACACATGCTCATATGTGTCACAGGAAAGCAACTTCTGTCAGTGATCCCCGACTCCTCTCATTTTCCCTGGTGAAAGGCGGCATTATAACTGATTTCCATGACCTCAAGCCAGGGCCTTCACTCCCTTCACAGCCCACGTGTGTGTGTGTGTATATATTTGTGTGTGCGTGTGTATGTGTTTGTGTGTGCGCATTATAACTGCTTTCCATGACCTCCAGCCAGGACCCTCCTCTGCGGCCTGCCTCGCAGCGCTTGTTTAGACAACAGTGGTGCACATGTTGGCTGAAATATGGCCGCTGTGCTCGTTTGCTCGGGTGAATTAAGCTACGGCATGTGTGCTTAAACCCAGACGGCTCGCTGATTTATCCATATATTTAAATGATTGATTTAAGAGTCGCCCAGCCAACACTTGTTGAAGCTGCGGATGGGGGCGGGCTTCCAGAGATGAGAGAGAAGAAGGACAGAATTCAAATGAGAGCATACACAGCCTCTCTCACACAGGTAGTGATATTTACGCCGTCCGTGGCGCGGCTGAGGGACATTATTCACAGAGCTGAAGTAAATTATTCAGAAGTAAAGCTTTACTTTGCGCAAGATGGATACTTTTAACGATGTACTGATTGCTTTTTAACATACTCCATTTTCAAATGAGCTGTAAAATTTTGTTTATTATGGTTCAGAACATGACATAGGCAATCTATTTTAATGTTGGGAAAGCCTGGAAGAAAATGTATGAAAACACGTCCTTCCCTTTGCCATGATATGTGTGTGTGTGTGTGTGTGTGTGTGTGTGTGAGTGTGAGTGTGAGTGTATGAGGGTGCGTGTGCCAGTGGGTTTTATTACCTGTCTCATTATTAAATGTGTTGGAGGCCGGCTGAGCTGGGACAAAACATTCCAGCTCCTTTAATGTCTCCCTCTCGTCTCCCCCGTCCCCCTCGCTCCTCTCTTTGATAATACTTTTCCTTATGAGCCCATAAAACCAGACGCTTTCTCAGAGAACCACCTTTTTCCTCTGTGCGCTGCAAAAAATGTGCATCTTAAGCGAGCCTCGCGCGCAGTCTTAAAATCTAATTTTTCATAAAGCGAGTATGAAAGATCCTGAGGACTGGTTTCACTTGTTTGCAGTGCAGTTTCACCCGAGGACGTTCTCAAATAAGTGGAAATGTCTGAATAATTCAGCTTTAAATCAAAACATTTCCAGGGAAAGTGGTAGAAATCGGTGCAAAATAAGATTTTACAACTTTACGTGTGTATTAAATAGCTGGATGAACATTTCTTGCATTCAGCACATTTTAATCCCTTTCAACACGTGCTCTGATGAAGCTTAAGATTCTTTTCCCCTGAGTAAAACTCTTTTATTTCCTGTGTCCCCTTTTCTCCTCACATTTTTTTCTGCCTTTATCTGAATATTCTTTCCTCCTTTCCTCCTCTTCCACCACCTCCTCCTCCTCCTCTCTCCCCTCTTTCCACCCTCTCTCTCGCTCTCCCCGTCTCTCTCTACAGGGCCGAGTTAGGCATAAGCGAATAATTAGGTAATTGCCCCCTTGATTGAGCTCAATAGGAAACATTTCAATTAGGCTAAAACTGCGCGAGGAGGAAGTAGGCTCTTACAAAGGGAAACATTCCTTGTCATGCAACTGTCAGCCCCCAAGCCCACACCACGAGCCAGGATTAACTGGATACTAGAGGAGGAAACACTGGGGAAGAGGGAGGCTGCTCTGAAAAGCCAGGGGAAAATCGTCGGGGAATTGGGAGTGGGGGGGCAGACGGGGAGACTGGAGAAAGTTAGGGGAGCGGAGGGTGGGGCCTTTTAAAACGGGAGGTGGGGGTTGAAGAGACAGCAAGAAATGATTGCTGCAATTACGGCTATATTTAAACACGCCTTCCCTCTGATATGATTTTCCTGGTGATCCCCTGTCCAGATAAGAGGGAGACCTCTCTGCCTGCCCAGCCGCCTGTAACAAATTACAACCTCCCAGCCATGGAAGAGACATAGTTCCTGTGTGAGAGGGAGGGGAAAAAAAGGAAACAAAAAGAGGAGAACTTAGAGAGAGTCAGATAGCCAAGGAGAACAACTTTATACCTCTGAGAAAGTGCAGAGTCGGTAAAAAGAGGGAGAAATGGAAGGCAGAGGCTGCCATCTGAAGAAGCAAATAAGAGAAAGGAGTGATTGATGAATCATTGAGATGGTCTTCAGACTTATTTTTTCTCTCATTTTAAGTCTGCACAGCACTTTTTCTATCTCTGCTCAGCTTCAGAGCCCTAATCTGATCATGTGTGTTTCCGTGCGACAGCGTGATGCTCGCAGCTTTAATTGAAATGTGGGTGCGTGCACGAGGCAGTGTTCACGCTGCCGCCCGTGCAACTAGTGTGCGTATTAGTGAGTGATGGTCCATCTGCAGCGGTGCAGCCCGCCTGCCCTTCTGTCATCACACTCACCTTTGCCGCCCTCATACATGGGCCATGAAATTGAGGAGCTGGGCGCCGACCTCTAATAGAATACGGGTGCCTGTAGGTGTTTTATGTAGGTGTTAATGGATCGCGTGTGAATGTCTATGTGGACAGGTGTTAACATGGAGAGGTGGAGAAACCGATGGCTGTCTGTCTGTGAGTGGATCTGTGTGTGTGAAGTGTCGTTTATGCCTGAATATGAGTGTGTGTGTATGTGGGTGTTTGTGTGTTTAGTTTATGTTTTTTTGGCTTATTTTGTGTTTCTATATCTGCATTTATGTGATGTCTCTGTGCATTTTTATGTCTCACTTTTTGCAGCATATATTAAAATTATTATGCGTCTGACTGTGTAACTGTCCAGTATATCTGAATTTATATGTTTGTATATATGTGTGTGTGTGTGTGCGTGTGTGTCTGTGTGTGAGAAGAGACTTTGGCTTGAGCTTTTTATCCATGTCCCTGTGGGACAGTGTGGTTTGGAGAGTAAACGGTGGTCCATGTTAATACGCTTCCTGTGTCTGGCCCACCATACCTGTGCGGTTCACCTCGACACACAGTCGCTGCACAACAGAGCGAGTCAGACGCATACCAGCATGTCTTTTAGAAACAGCAGGCGTTTAGTTTGTGTAAGAGAGATACAGACTGCTGGGACATTTTGTCCTGTTCAGATCCAATATGGTTATTGTAGCTTTACTACATTGTGGCATTTCAGCTTTAGTCTTTAATTCTTTAGCTTTAGAGTAATAGTCAGCTATAATTATTGTTGCTGACAGAAAAGGCAGCCATTGTATTTTCCCTTTGTGGCAATTCTGATTGCTTTATAGCATAAAATAGTAGGAAGGCGCTGGTATTTTCACCAACTTCTAGATGTTTCCGCAGTGTTGAACAAGGGCAGCAGCTAAAGATTAGTTGCATTGTTGATTAATCTCATAATTATTTTCTTGACAGCAAATAGTGTTAAATACTCTTTTAAAATTTCCCAGAGGAAAAGGTTTGAGGTGTCTCTTTAGTCTGTCCACCAGAAAGTAGATTTTTCACTGTAAAATGTCCTGCTTAGTATCTGTCCTGTTGCAATTATTAAAAAAATAAACCCCAGCACAAATCTGCAGGTTTTGTATCAAGATTGCTTGTTTATGTTTATGCTGCCATATTTTTTAAAACTCCTACCTGCCATTATTATTGGCTATGCAAGGTAGCGTCTTCATATGTCTCCGTTTGTCTGACTGACAGTCCAAAACTGAAAATTACTCAGCTTACAACCACGTAAACAGAGACGAGCAGCAAACACATGAAGCTGAAACATGTGAATGTTTGGCTGTTTTGCTTAACTCCTTAAACGATTATTCACTTTGATTAAATTGCTTTCGATTGACTAAATAATGAGTCAGCTACTCGTTTCAGCTCAATCCAATTTGTTTCATCTACAATAAATTTTATCCCCTTAAATAAATGTTTTGTGGAGGGACTGTCATCATATTTTGGACAGGAAGCAGGAGGGCTTGTGTGTGACAGAGGCTCCAGTTTGTCTACATGATGGCCTCATTTGTTTGCACTGATTACAACAGAACATCACAGTTAAGGTGGCAATGCAGTATTGCTATTGTAAATGCTAATTGTAGCACCTTTAATATGTATCAACATGATTTCCACGTAAAAATTGTAATTGAAAACATTATATTTACTAAGGAGTATTTTAAATCTGTCTTGCTTTTCGTCCCTCTAATTCACTATTTCATTATTTTTATATTTGTCCTCCCTCTCCCATGTTAGTCAGCCGTGCATTCGCATCGTGTTTACCCAAATAAACACCTAACGGCCAGCACAGCAATCACAAACCCCCACGGCGGCCCAGAACCAGCCGCTGTTATGACAGCTCCCAGCGCTGTCTTGATTTAGCCAGGGCAGGACGTGCACATCCGCAGTTATAATTCAGTAATTTGTGTTTGTGCATTCTGTGACAATTGTGACAAATGACTGGCCTGGAGTGAAATGCCAACCTGCCCCCTCCCCCGCCTTGTTTCCTGCCCAGGCCGAGGTATGCTTACACTGCTCAGGTGTGTGCCGGGAGGGTTCGCGTGCTGAGCATGAATAGGCCAGCTGACAAGGGAAATGATTACATGGACGTGTTTATTTTAAATGTGATTTTTATTGATGAATCGTATCAACTCGGCAGGCCTGCGCCATCACGTTCTGCAAAACGGCGTCATGTCAGCTTCACCGTTTCTTTTTTTCATCTTGTGCTGCAATGAATCCTTAATCAGCTCGAGCACACAGTTTGTATCCCTGTCAGGCAGCGTGCTTCGCCTGTCCGAACACACGTGCTTACTCATACGCAGCAATCATTTCATCTAGCCAGCCCCCTCATTTACATTTTCCGGGGCATTTTTCATCATAAGCGCGTTCTGTCATCGATATTTGCGGGGAAATTGAGGCTTCGCATCAGAGCGAGCCTCAGCAGAACACGGAACCTATTATGGAAGCCAGGCAGCAGCAGGAGGAATCCTGGTAATGTTTTACCCACGAAATGAGTTCCATTCCTTTGGAAGTCCTGTGCAGAGTTAGAGATGTAATACTCATATGGAGCAGTTTATGAGGATTAAGAGGTTTTATTTAGTCTATGGGGCCAGCGGGCGTCCTCTCTGCAACCCTCCTCCATCACATCCCAGCCTCTCCATGTTGTCGGGCGGATGACCAGCCGGTTAACACGTGGGATGGCAGAGGAGGGATCTGTAGAATAAAAAGTGTTTTTGGTGGTGACAGTGTCTGACTTTGCCCAGTCCTGTGTGCCAGCTACCACCACAAACCAGAGAGTCAGCAGGTCTGAGCCGTAACACCTGTGGCAGGTGGACTTGTGTAGGTTTTGGGTCTGCTATTGACTTGTGGCCTCTTTCCAAATTAGCTCAACATTTATTTGCATTTGGCTGAACATAACAGGTTCTTTTTTAAATGTATTTTTTTTTCTACAATTAAAGTGATTTGCCTGTTTTTGTGTTTGCTTTTCATCTGTTGATATGCATTTGTATGCGTGTATGTGCTTCAGGGTCTGTGTACGTGTGTGGCTTTCCTCCATCTTTTTCCCAGAAGGAAAAGTCTCATGTTCACTCTCTAACTCGTCCTGGTAGAGGGTCAATTGCAACCAGTTGGCCGCCAGTCTGGTCCAAAGTAAACATTTGGAGAGAGGCGACTGTACAGGCAGGTACCTGGGGGCTCTGTTAGTTGCTCAGCTTTCCCCTTCCTCCCACTCTGTCCCCCCTCCTCCCTCTTCCCCCTCTACCTCTATGCCCTCTTCATGCACGGTGGTGGGCCTCGCTCCTCTAAGGGCCAGAGATTGCTGCTTTTGGATCCAGCAGGCTGGTGGGCTGGGCTCCGTGAGATGGTCCGTCTCCTGGGACTGGCTCTCGAGAGAGAGTCTGCTTCACTGGCCCGCTTGGTCCTGCCTGCCTGCTGTGGTCTGGCTAGTTTAAGAGCACTGGAGGATCACAGACAGAGACAAGCCAGCCCAGGTCTATTTGATATGTATATACATGAACACAAAACACAAAGCACATCTCCCTTTGTGTAAGCTATCAGGAATATGGTTTTCATTTAGGGCTCTCTGTGCCAGCTAGATTTATTCAGGTCCAAGCATGGGCGGCTTTTGTTTTGTGTGGCAGGAGGAGGAGGAGGGTCTGCTGCAGATTTGCTGTAAAGTGTCGGGCAGTCTGCTCTGCCGCTCGCAGCCTTTTGAGCCTGATGGCAGGCGACTCCTTTAACTGGGGCTGGGGAGCGGTCTGCACAGCTCAATTTTGCCCACATTAATCAAACTCACATTTCCTCACATCAGCCCGTGTGCCTATCAGCAGCGCCGGCTTGTTAGCATAATGAATTCAGGTGGTTTTACACAGAGGGCCACAGTCTTTTAAAAGTGAATTGAGTATGTTGGAAGATGAATAAAACAAGAACGTGTTTTTTTGCTGCTATGTTTAGGTTGAAAGCTGAATTTTCCTGTCATCATCATTGTTTTATTTACTTGCCTTTTCCCAAAGAAGCTTCTTGTAGGCTTAACCTAAAAGCAACAAAGTACTGAGCTGCCTTTATTAATTTCCACATCTTTGATATAAAATCATGCCACATCCCAGTGTCACATATTTGCTTTGCGTGCAGCTTCCCCATCACAGCTCCTGTCGGCCGGCTCTGCATAAAACATCAAAATCTATCATTTCACGGCGAGTTTAAGTCAAAATGGCCTTTTGTGTACGTGGTGAGTTATTTCTTCTCAGGCAGACTTCCTCTTGGTACGAGTGAGGGGGGCAGAGGGTCAGCGAGGAGAGAAGGGGCCAGGAGGGCTGTGGGGGCCGGGGTGGCGGGGTGGCTGTCTGAGAGAGTGAAAGCATGCAGTCAGACAGTGGGAGAGTGCTTTGCTTTGTCGGCCATTCATACAGGTGCTTATAATTTGCAGCATGTGATTAATCATTGTTGTGTTTGGGGGTGACATCTTGTTTAATGGATCTGTCCATCTCCCTTCTTTCACTGTTCTGGGCAGGTAGGCGGGAAGTAGCATGCATAGCATTATATATTCTAAACATACATGCATGCATATGCACACACTTGAAGAATTTAGCCCCACAGTTGGCTTAATTGTAATTTCAAGCTTGTCATTTTGCTCTAAAGCACTTCCTTGCTTACTTGTGCGCTGATGCTGAAGTCAAAAACTGACCGGGTGTTCGCAGTAGCCAAACGCAACATGTGTGCGAGCCCGCCAGCTGCCACCACACAGAGGCGGTGGTGTTTTCCGTGTGTGTTTGCTTTGGGTGGAGGGCCGGCTGGCTGGTCAGCATGGCTGTAAATCAGAGTCTTCCTGATGGACAGGAACCTAATCTGTCCCCGGTGTGTCATTATGCTCAACCTCCCAGATAGCTACAGATCCTGCTGCTCCTCTCATCTCTCCTCAACAAACACACACACACACACACACACACACACACACACACACACACACAGACCCACACATACCTACGTCCACACTGAGCCAGTCAGGGCAGACAGTAACGGAGACACACATGTTGAACATAAACCGGTTGAGCCAGTGTCAAGAGTTCATCGCCAGCATATGTCATAGCAGAGCCAGTGCCCGAAAAGCATTTGCCGCTCTCACACCGCAGCGCCTCGCTCTTGCTTCAAATGTACACAGGCCACGCAACTGCTGTCGCCAAACTGGCCTCAGTGCTGGCTAAACATAAGCAAACTGACGGATCCTTTTAGGACATGTTAGGATCTGTCCCAAGACCTGATCGGCTCCTGCACAAGAGCCCCCACACATTGTAGTGAGTCCGCGCCAAGGTGTCATCTGTTACTTTTATGAACCTTCACGTATCCAAATCCAAATGAAAATACTGGATTCCCATTTGACGCAAAAATAAAAATGGTCCCTGAAATTTATACCACAAGATTTCAACAGTACGTTTAATTTCATTTTTGGAAGATTTTATCCCGTTGCAATTAAGTGAAATGGCTTAAATCCCCAGAAATACTCTTTAATAGCTTGACTCTCCCAGTCTTTTCATTTTAATAATCAGATGCTTTCAAACGATGTATTTTACGTTTTGGAACTCCTCAAACACCTCGTTTTGATTTTATTAGTCTGGTTCTTGTGCGACTTTGTCCTTTTTCCAAAAACTGGTTCTCATTCATGATTCTCTGCTGACAGTTTGGAGTTACTTCAGCTTTTCTGACAAATAGCAGGATAAAAGCGACCACCACATCCACGCACGGTTCAGTTGGAGTTTGTCCAACGAGGAGATCTTGACCCCTCAATTACAGGATGATGGAGCTGTTTCTTTTGCGTGTTGCTGAATTTCATTAACAATTTCGCCTCATCCACACATGTGAAATGAACTCTGTGTAGTTTTTTCCCCTTATTTGTTGCAGAAAATATGCTACTTGTATGTTTCTGACTGCATGTGCAGTATCCGAAGCTCCTTTTAATACACATTCAAAGTTTTTCTAGACAGTTCCTTCGAAATGCAGCTGAGTACATTTGTCTTTCTGTTGTCTTTGGTTCCTTCCGCTACCTTCTGCAACAAGTCCCTCACAAAGCTAGAAACCAGAGAACCAAGGCTATAAGCTGATGCCATCACAAGACAAACGTGGATCTGCTCCATTGACAATGAATCGGAGACTTTTGGACTCAAAGAATGTTTGCTTGACCTTTCTCGGCATCGCCTTGGACACTGAGTCAGTCCAGAAAGTTGGTCTGTCATTCAGTGCCAATGGAGCAGCTCCAGGATTTGTCTCCTTAACGACAACAACTAGAGAGCCTCGCCTCTCATTCCCAGCTTGAGTGACATGTGATCATGTATACAAATCCTGACTTAACTGTCTAAGATTGCAGGAATAATGCCATGTTTGCTCTGGTTTATGCTGGATTTCCCTAGTTTGACCCCTTTTTTCCTGCACTTTATTCATAGAGCCAATGAAGAGCCCGTTTCGGCCTCTCCAGGCCTCTCTGCATCTGTTCCCCTATCTGTAGATCTGGTCTGTTTGTGTATGACTTAGAAAGCACTGATAGGCAGAGGGTAAGGCCTGCATTGTGATTGAGCCTGAGTATGGTTTCCCTGGTGCTGGGTGAGCGACGTGGCACACAGCCATCTGCCAAAACAAAAGCCGTCAGAGATGCTCTGTCACACAGTGAACCATTAAGACCGCCTGCCCGCCTGCCTGCGACAATTAATTACCCCCAATTCAAATAATGTTGATAAATCATAGACATAACACAAAGCTGTGCTGCTGATTGCATAATTATTGCATCAAACCACCGCCGTATGTAACATAATCACGGTCTCTCATCAGGCTCAAACCACCGGCGTGCATCTGGAGCGGCGTTATGCAATGTTTGGAGAGAGACGCAGCGAGCATGCTAACAATATGTGCGAAGCTGGTGGGTTTGTGTAGAGCCTTAGCTTTGAGTTGACAACGGAGCCCTGCTTTGTTTGCATGGGACAGACCTCCTCCCGCACCCTGCTTTTTCAAGCGCTGGAACATATTTCGACTGTGTTTAAGCAGTGATGGCTGAGTGCATTTACACTTTGGTAATGGCTTCCTGCCTTTAACTCTTCTGGCTTAGGACAAGAGTGAACCACGCGGGTACTTCCCTTTCGCTGCTGCCGCAAGTCCTGCCCCTGCTACTACTGCAGCCTCACAGCTCTTCTCCCTTTCCCCCTCACGCCCATCAGCCAACCCAGCACAGAAAAGGACGGACCACCCTGTCAGATTATTCACTCTCTCCTCTACTGTATCACTCCTACCATGGATAGTTTGTGGACTGAAAGATCGTATCACTCTTCAGGAATGTCCGCTTGTTTTTTTTTTTTCAGGCCCTGCATCATTTGCATTTATCTACCTTGCAGCCTTTTTCTTTACCCGCAAAGATTGTATGTTTGGAGAATTGTCCCTACCGTGATGCATCCCGAAATGTCAGCCAGCAGGGGCTTTCTTCCAGGTGGTGAGAGGCCTGGGCCCACAGCCCTGCCTGGATTTTCAACCTCAAGTTAGATCCTAAGCTCCTGAGCTGCACACTCACAAGTTAGCTTGCGCCTGACAGCTTTTGTAGTTGTAAATGTCTCCCAGGAACTTGCTGTTACGACATACAGGCTCTCAGCAGCAAAGCTGGTGGCCTTTCCTCTTTTTAAAGATGAGTCACTGGTCCTTTGCCTGCATGTCTTTCCAGCCTGCTTCAGACAGCAGCTAGCAATGGGGGAAGCTTCAGTCTATACATATAGACACAGGGTGTTAACAACTAATTAAAGAATTTACTGCCTCACTAAAACTCCATTATTGCTGTTCCCTCCCAATTATTGGCTCTATTATCAGCTTTTATGGACTCAGGTGAGCTTCCTGAGAAAGTTGTGCTTGTTTTGGCGGAGTGGTCAACTCTGTCCCCATATAAAATAAGTTTTCAGATCAGCCACGAAGCACAGAGGCTGGAATCTGTGAAGTCTTTGAGATAAACAGAGATTATTGTGTCTAAAGTGACACGCTGTATTGATGGATGATTTGCATATCTACTTTTCCTTTCTACATTACATGGAATATGCTTCTGGAGCTGCTTTTCTTCTCTCTCAGGCAGGGAGCCATGTTTTGTGTGGTTCCCACATGTGCTTTCCATCTCCCTCTCTCGCTCTCGGTCTCACCTCCTTGCGTATTAATCAATCTCCGTCTCCCCTCCGTCCACTAGGTGACAGTAACGACACAGCTCTACCCTCTGGGGGTTGGGGATGGGGTGAGGTGTAATCTTTGTTTACACAAGGTGAATTGGGTGAAGACGAGAGGTTGTAGACTGGGTGGGTGTGTCAGCTGCCGTGGTGATGTTGTAGTGATGTGGTGACGTGGTGGTGAAGTTAATGATGGTGGTGTCTACAGTGGGAAGTCCACTTACTACCCATTTACTATTCTGCTTCACATCACTCAGCAGCATATAAAGGCTCACCATAATGGCCCATTCGCTGTGCTCTGCGAAAGCTTCAAAAAGGATCGTAGAACATAGAAACTTGTTTTGTAGTTGTGAAGAAGTAGTGGTAGTAGTAGTAGAAGTAGTAGTAGTATTTCCAGTACTATTATGTCTAATGAAACCAGGTTGACCCTCTTGGCTTTTGTTTGTCTTATGTAACCTCACAGCTCTGTCAGATGGTCTTCAAGGATCTTACCTTTTATGTTCCACAGTGCACTTTAGCAAAATTAACTGTATAAAAGGGGATTTTTTTCTGAAGTGCGTTGCTGGTTCCAGAATTGTTTTTCTCCTCTTTGTAATTCCCATTTCAATTTTTTCTTTACACGACCAGTGTCAGCATAAGCAGGGTTTAGGGGAATCTATTGGCAGAAATGGAACAGAATATTCATAAATGTGTTTTCATTAGCATATAATCACCCGACACTAAGAACTGTTGTGTTTTTGTCAGGTTTGAATGAGCCCTTCATATCCCTGCATGTTCCTACAGTAGCCCAGAATGGACAAACCAAACACTGCCTCGAGAGAAGTCCTTTCATGTCTTTATGTCACGTCAATACCCATGAGCCTCAGCTGCTGCTATAGAGAAGCTACGCTCAGCCATTCAGAGCAAATCAAAACACTTCGTTGTCATAGTTCTTGACAAAAAATGACTCTGTAGCTGCTGGATTCACCCAAAATGGATCCAGTAATCAAAGCAAACTGTTTGAAGTTGTAAATTGTGTAATCAGTTCACCGCCTGACAGAAGGTCAAGCTCGGGCATTGAGTGATTCTTGCCAAACTACACACTGGGAACGGTAGTTAACTTAACCTCCTTGAAATTCCTGCATGTGCTCATTTGTTTGTATCTCAGAACCAGACATTTTCTAATGCAGGTGTTAATCTTTTGTATTGATGATCTAACCAGGAGTCTTATGTGGCCATCCAAGCCATAGAAGAGCTTCAGCTGTGAGTCACGTTGTGTTACCGTGGGAAAAATTAACAGGACGCTTCCTTCTGGACACAGAGGTGCTTGAAATAGCTCTTTCCACTTTGCATCTCTGTCAGCACTGACATTACTGATAGCACTTCTCTGCTTGCTTTCTAACTTGTCCTCACCTACTCTCATCGGCAGTAGGCGGTGTGTAGGTGCCACATCTATGTAGGTGCTCCAGTGCAGTCGGCCTATTGTAGCTGGTAGCTCATTGGTTATTTTGACAGTAAATATATAGTACATGTCAGCCTTGTACCTATGTGTGTGTTCATTTTCCTCCTAAACACTAGTGTCTGCGTATTTTTTTTTTAACAAATCCTGATCTGTTTTATCAAATTAGCTGAGATACTCCACAATCTTCCCACAAAACCCCTGCCAGCTGTGGAAGTACCCCCTGGGGCACGAGCGCCACCTGTCATCGCGATCACACACCTTGCCCAATCGTACTTTGGAAGCAGTGTTTCCTCTTCATTTTCCACTCAGTATCAGTGTGTGACAGAGGAATGACAGTTGTCTGATGTAATTATTTAACATGTTCAAACTATAACAGTGGTAACCACAAAATGATGAGTAATGACTGTAATGATTTTATTTGAAACATGCCAGGCTGCACGTACACACACAAACCAGCCCAGAACAACACCAGCGACTGAGTTGTTGTGACCAACGGATCATTCTTCATGACAACGTCATATCTGTTTCGTCAGTTTCCATTTAGCATTAACGTTTCCCTGTGATGAAGGAAAGTAAGAGTCACTGTTTCTTGGTTACTGCCAGCAGTTGGATCTCTCTGATTGCACAATAGCTGATAGCGGAGAGGAGTTTGTGGCTTGGATGGGCCATTTGTGTTTTCTCACTGTTTTGGTTACCTGTAATCTCTCTTTATCGAGGACTCCACTTAAATGGATCTCAATTGGTGTCTGTCTGCTGCACTGACTGATGTTTATGATGTTGTTCCAATTTTAAAAATCCGTCTTTGATTAACGTAGTAATGTTGCAACAGGGCCAATCGTTCCCGTTGGTAAAGTAATTACAGTCTGGTAATCACAGCGCCGGTGCCAACAGTCGAGCAGTACAGTATGTACTTAGGTGGTTTTGAGGCTGAATTTCACCTGTAGGCATGTATAGAGGTTTGATGAAATGGCGCAGACAGGTGTGTTTCAGTGAAAGCAGAGGCTGTGGCAAGGGGACTGAAATCATTTCACACTGCAGTGTTGTCGGCTTTTATGCCAATCTTGGCGACTGCCATATTTTTTTAAATTAAACTAAAGAATTATGTGGTTTTCAGCTGCTGATTTCGATTGGACAGTAAAATTAAATATGGGGTTGGAAATCTAAAAGTATTTAAAAAAAATCACCTAAATACTTCTGAAGGGTTTCATTAAAGACTTAAGATGTCAGATTACAAATCACCCACTCCGTAAACCGCTAACCTGCTAGCTAATGCTTAAAGTTATGCGATAAGCACAAGCAGCTAGACATTGTACAGTATTAATATACACGTTTTAAGGTTTACAAGCATAATCCTGCATAGCGTTTGCTATTCCGTAATATTCTATTTGCAGTGATGTTGGCAGGACTGTCCTGAGTTAAATTCCAAAAGGAGAGATTAAACTCATGATCAGCGCTTTCAGGGGACGTACCCTATTTTTTCCCTGATGCCACACAGTGAATTAGCAGTGTAGTGACTCCATGTTTAATTTGCCCTGTATCTGATGCATTTGTAAAGTTTCTATAGTTGATCTGGATGGATTATACTGATGCCAAATTGACAAGAAGACTGTTGATAGATGACAACTTTTATCTTGTGTTTCTAGAGTTGTGTTTTTGCGAACATGTAATTGTTAATATGTCATATTTTTTTAAAGGGAGTTTGGCGTAAGATTTTTCCCCCAGAGCGCAGAGATCATCTGTTCAGGTCACCACCACGGGAACACTTGGTAACTGCTGAAGTATGATAAGGTTGTCTGATATCTGTTGACTGTGGTTAGTTAATGATTAATGGTTCACAGTATAATAAAACACGTTGGTATTGATTACTGACGGTGGCAGATCAGGCTAAATATCAGCAAACTGTACTGAGTTTCCAATGGCAGCGTGCAGTAAATAGTTGCTTTTTCTGTTCGTTTTTTAAACCACTTTCCTCAACATAATGTGCTTGATGGTGTTATATAGTGGAACATAAAGGGTAAGATCCTAGATGACCTTTTTCTGTCAGCTGCTGTGTGTCTGCAGTGTATCTAATGACATGAAGAGACTAGTAGCCTCCCCTTGAGAAGTTTCTCATCGGTGTGTTCAATGTTTAACATGTTAAAAAAAATAAAAATAAAAATAAAGTATTTTACTCACTTTTTGCTGCTGTTATGATCTCAGACTCAAATGCTAACAGCTGCATGAGTGTTGAAACTTGTTCAGATTAATCCTGATCACCTTTAACCCATTTCTAGACTCGTCATTACTATATAAAAGTAACAGTAAATATGAGTTGTTCACATTTTAAAAAACATAAATCAGACAGCATTTTGTTTTAAATACATACATTTTAAATACAGTCCACTTAGTATTTCTTCATAATATGTAATTAGTACTGTTACTCACTGTTATTATTTGTCAAAGTGGCTCCAGGCCTGGATTCTAATCCAGCGCACTTTTTGTCAAGTTCAGTGAAAATCTCCTCACAGTCCTCTCGCTGTCCGTTATGTGTGTGCACTGAAAAAGAAAATCCCGTGTTCGTGCACAGCCCTGCTCTGTAAATGCAGAACAAACTCTTGGAATTCCACGTCTTCTCCTGTGTAACCTTACCTGTTGAGGCTAACTTACCCTCGGGCAGCAGACGCTCTGCGTCCGCCATGTTTCTCTTTTGGTTTGTTCTGCACCTTTTGTTTATAAAGTGACAGTTGTGTGTGGAGGGCTCTTTCCTCCGGGCGTGTACAGTAGTTCCTTTTGAGGACACTGAGGTTAATGTCAATCATATTTCTGTTTGGAATTTGTGGGGTTTGACCTGCCACAGATTGAAAGACGAACACACACTGGCTATTATATTGCCTGATTCCATTATTTTTAGAAAAATATTTAAATGCTTTTGCATCGCAGTTGGGATTGGCTCCAGCCCACCGCGGCCCTCCAAAGGTTCAGCGGTCATAGATAATGAATGGATGGTTAAATATAAATGTAACTGCTTTTAGCCCAATAAATGGTTCAGTATTTCCCCACCAGAATTTTAGTCCTGGCCAGTGTTGAAAACGAGCTCTGGTGAATAAAATTAGTAACAGTTAAGCTAATGAATAAAATATGACAATTTATAATTATTTAAACATTTTCTAGATTAAATTTTTGGTGTCTTTGACGCCTCACTATTACCTCAGTAATCATATGATCTCAGTATTTTCTAAACTATAGCTACTGTGCTCTATGTGCCTGACTTTTTAATTGTGATTTCACGTAGAAAATTTGAAATATTGATCAGCGACCTTGCAGATAACCACAATCAACTAATATTAATTAATATTAGAATTCTAAAGTGAAAGTCACACTCAGTTGTAGTTTAATAGCTTCTGCTTCTGATCTTTTTTTGCGAGTGACCTCAAAATATAAGAAAAGTTTGGGTCCTTCCACACAGGTTGCGCAACACTTTTCAACAGTATTGTCCCAAAAAAGAACCAAAGATTTAAGTAAAAAGGTTGTCGAGCAAATTTCTTTTTCTTTACCAAAGCAATTATCTTGTGACCGCTTAGGTTTGAGTTGCGACCCCTCATGGACTCCCGTCCCCCAGTGTGAGCCACTGGTTTATAGTAAACAATGTAAACGTCTATTATTAAAATGTCCCGAAGGGTTTCTGGCCGCGTGTTGTGTTCATATTTGTAGAACCACATGGTAATCTCTGTAAGCTTTTGTTACAGGATTATATAGTTTATTTAGATGGTGACAGGTGTCCTGCAGGAGTTGGAGACAATTTGTTTAAAAAGCGATCCTCGTGAAAGAATCGGCCCGAGATGACACGGGGCACTTCCTCTCAAACATCAGTTACACCAAGTTTTGCATCCATTTTGTCCCCTTTTCTTCTCCTCCTGTCACCAGCTTCCGCGCTGCTGGCGCGTGCATTTGCATCACATGGTCGTGTTTAGAAAAAAAAGTGACCACAGGTGTCAAGAAAATCGTGACAGTAATGGAAGAGGGAAGCTCCGACACCGACGGCGCTGCACCGCCGGCACGGTCTGTCTGTCAGTCTGTCAATAACTTATCATTAGCCCGTCAGCCCAGGCAGCTCAGGTCCTGACCCAGTCGACAGCACACACACCTCACTCACACACCTTTACACTCCCATTAATATCACAGAGTTCATCTCCAGTTTGACAGACAGGGACATACCCGAGCTGTCTCTGCATACAGCCAGTGGGGGAAATGCTGCATGACGCATGACTTCCAACGATAAATCTGAACTGGAGACAGCACACTCACCTAAAAATCAACATATCCTTTACAGACAGGATATATTCGTCCTTGCATTGTATCACAGATACATCTTTTGTTTATTTTTGCTTATTTGATAATGCCATCAAATAAAGACATAACCTTGGTGTTTGATCTTTGAGGGTGTTGGCCAACTGTCATGCAAAAAAGTATCAGTTGAAAAAAGAGTGAGGCTGCGTTTACACGGAAACGATCTGAACAGAACACGCAAAAGTGGCGTTGCGTTCTCACTTTTTATTCCACGTTAAGACGAGCGTTTTTTGGGGGGAAATCTGTATGAAAACAGCGACGCAAAAGTGTGTGGAATCAGAGAATGTATGTTTTTACCCTTTAGACGGGAACATGACAGTGGAGCGTTTTTAAGATTTCCACTCTGGAGGGCGTTTTCACTTTTTTGCGTTTTTAAGCCCCAAAAACGCCGCCGCACATCCGATAAAATATTTTGTTGTTTTCACCCACGAGCGTTGTCGTGTAAACGGGGCCTGAATCTTCACCTCCTGACCTGTAACAGGATGTGCTGAAGCTCTGCAGGATAAACGTCCACATCGGTTATTAAGAACATATTCAGTTTAGCACGGAGGAGGATTGAGATTGAGTTTTCATGGTGAAACTGTGAACATGTCCGCCTATATACTGTTTTATGAGACATAATGAGTCGATACACAAAGATCCTACAGTCCCAATCAATGATATAGTTTACGCGACATGTTATTTTTTTCATGGCGACGCACTATTGCTGAAGTTTTTAAGCACCACAAGCAAAGTTCCATTCACGGCCATTGTTTTGGTGGCTCAGTAACAGAAACCTCAAATCATTTACAAATAAAATAATATGCATAAACTAGTAGGAATAGTTTTTTTCTCCCCAAAATTTGAAAATGGGTTTGGACAACATTGGTTTCCAGTCAAAAGTCAGTCAAAAAAAATCAATATTGTTTCTAAAAATCATAGATCACAAAATGTATTTTTTTTTTTATGTATAACAAGAGGGGATTATCTCATTTCAATTGGGTTTTAATATTGAATTATATTATTGCATTTAACATTTACTATTTACCATTTCATTTATTTTCTAATCTTACTTGAAACCACATATAGTGTTAATAATCAGCACCGTGCGCCCTCAGAGCAGATAGTAACAGCTGAAGCAGCAGCGGCAGCCGATGCAGGCCTGGGGAATGCCGGGATGCTTGCACCTCTCGTCGGGGGCCCTCACTTAAAAACTCCCCCGCAGTCATTGGAGATGGCCCCGCTTGTTTTTCTAAGCACCCTTTGAGCTTTTTCAAGTGCAGAATTAGGGACTGTTTGGGGAGTTAACCGAGACACGTCTGCACCCTCGAGACAGGAAGGCTGATTGGTGATATCTGTGATTAATAGCTCTCTCTCTCTCCCCCTCTCCCTCTCCCTCTCTCTCTGTCTCTCCAGATGTCTTGAGCCATTATCCTCTGTGTTTCTTTCAAATATGTAAATTCCTACACAATCACTTCCTCCACACTAGTGTTTAGTGAAGGAGATAGAATTGGTATGTTTTTGGTTTTGGTTTCTTTTTCTCTGCTAATTCGCTGAGAAACGGATTTATCCTCCTCTGACAGAAGAGAGGGAGCATAAATCACTTTAAGTAATACATGACGTTATTACATTAATTGAATTAAATAGAATTAAAAAATGTGATTAAATGCTTTTTTACATATAGGAATTCCAGGCATCTCTTGTGCACAGTCCCCGTCTCCCCATGAGGTGATTATATGTTCTTATGACAGATTACTTTTACCATTATTGTATGAAAATGGTTTATACTCCATTTCAATTTTAATGTGATCACTTTGGAATTGTTAAACCGCCTGTTTGCTTTAAAAACAAGTTCGGTTCCAGGGCAGTATTTCAGTATTATAGGGTGCCTCGCTTGGTGCTCACTGTAGTTTATTGGCCTCACCTAAGCAGGCAGGCCTCGTGTTATTTTGGTGCCTTCATGTTACATTTCTTTCACCCACTTCCCTGATTTGCCTTGTTTATGCCGACCGCAAGTGTTTTCTTACAAATGCAGTGCAGATTTATTGTCATCTGTCGTAGCAGGTAAATTTAGTAATAAACTAACAGAGTAAATGTCCCATAAAAATGCAGTCGGGCAGGCTCTGATTGTTTGTTGAATGAAAGATAAACGCGCTAAAATCAACACAACCAAGTATAGTATTCGAGGAGTGGCAGGTAAGCCTTATATGAAAGAGATACAAGTCTGGAGGTGAAAATATGCTCCTGGCAATCAAATAAAACTATTTTCAATTCCTCCATTTCTTATGGGTTGTTTATATGGCCGAATAATCAGAAGCCCGTGCATCTTTTTAGTTATCGCTCCATTTATCGGCATGGCATTCCTCAGTCGTTCACCTGTATTTCTGCCCAGGCGTTAAAAGATCCTGAGATTAATCAGAGTTTCTATATCAGAACGCCCAGCCCAGTTGCTGATGGATATCGCGCTGGCTTTGTTACTGCAGATGACAAATCGGAGGGGAACAGCAGCTCACGGGGTTTGTTTAGCATTCCAGATGCGATGTGTTTTGAAAAGTCTTAATGGAGGACATGGAGGCATGAGATATCACCTTGCAGGTTGAGTCAGGAGCTCTTGTCAAAACCAGAGCGGGCCTGCGAGGGGAGGCTCTGTCATCATGGCACTCTTATGCTTCATCTCACGCCTTGAAACCCCAGGACGGGCTATGATTTTCTGCTTTGGCTCTCAGTGAACCAAGAAATATATTATGTAGTAACATGTTTTTAAAACGATTAGCAATATGTTCAGTTTCTGAAACGGAAGGTTTCGGTTGTCTGTGACCTAATTTATGTTTTCATGTTTGAATCTATAATTTTTGCTGTATTTTTTATTCACTTCTTTCATCTTTTGTCATGGTGAAATGTCTGCATTATTTTATGAGAGTGATTAATAAACTAGTATGAGCATATTTAAGAAAGTAGCATGTGAGCTATCACTGGAGACTGTAGCATTTACCGGGTCAAGTAAGCGTGTGAAATGAGTGGCCAGTATGTCTCTTATGTATTAGTCCATTTAACTGGGGGAGCTGTGCTTCCTGTGGCAGTGACCTTCTCCCTGTGGCTGCTGGGAATTACAGTCATTCAGTGTGTGTCTCGGCATGATGGATGACACCTGCACCCGTTGAGCAATCGCTCCCTGGTGCACTTTTGTTTTCTTTCTCACTTTTGCGTGGGAGCAAACGGTGTGCATTCCCGAGCCAAAACCAACTCAGATAATCATCTGCGTGATGTATGATCTTCTCTCTTTGGAAGACAAGTCATCAGACGACCTGGAATATCTGGCCAATCCGGTGGTGGCAATACAAGTGCTACCAGTGAGGCTACTTGTTGAGTCCATCCCAGAGGTTTACTGCAACACAAAGTCACCTCACCTGAATAAGGGATGATGCAGCAGTTTTTAACACCTGGCCTCATTGTTTCTGCCATATGGTCCTGTTATGCACTACCCGAAGCAAAAGCCAAATTCCACGGCTGTTAAAGCGCTGCACATGATGTCAGCTCTGCAATAAGAAAACCAGGCATTGAATCAAAACTATATGTTGTCGCAGTATAAAATCGGTGTAATTTCTCGCTCTATCCCTGTAGCTGTTTTGTTTCCACTGCACGATTGGCCTTTACACTGTGCCTTGGCGCAGAATGCAGTTGTGGCAAGTAGCTGCGTTGTAGTGCATACGTAAGAGTGCGCCTTAATGGCTGTGCTCCAGACGCTCCTTTGTCATTAGCGCCTGTGTCGAACTGAGTGTGTCTGCGAGGCGCTGGATGACAAGCCCTGTCAGTACCATTGTGGTTTAGAAACAAAAGAACCTTCAAATAATGGAATCTCCCAATATGTCACTCAGTGATGCATAGCAAAGCCATAAACGTCAACCAGATGGCAGGTCGCTGTAATATTACTCCCGCTTCTCGCAGCTGGAGGAGGTGGGTGCCTGCAGGAGAAGTTGAAGCCAGAGAAGGAGAGGCTGAGCTGAGCTAAGCCGCCCCTCAGTAGCATCATCTCTTTGGTTTGCCCTCACCATGCTCAGTGACTGTGCATCAGAGGCTGCAGAGGAGTGTGAAGTGCTCCCGGGAGTGTGTGGGTTCACTACTACCGCGCTCTATGATTAAACAGTAGCATGTGCTGACAGCTGGAGTAGAAGAGCATGATGCACAGGGGCACAGTGGAGCGAGAGGCTGCCTCTCAGTGGTGTCGGGGAAAGTAAATGTTTGGTGTCTTTGGACCTGGACGCGGAGATATGTCCGTGACGTGTCACCGCCAGAGCTGAATCCAAATAAATGACAGTTGGCAGGCTTTATGTAATGTTATACCATTGAACATTTCCTGCAAAGCTGGAGCAGGAAACAAATCAGCTGTATGAAATGTCAGCCATTAATTGCTTCAGTAAGAGTAGCCTCAGCAGATCGAAATGTTTTGCAGTGGCAGGTGCGTTTTTTTGTGGCGCTGTCATCAGGTGCATAATGCAACGCCCTCCTCTGCAGCTTTTTTGTTGTTTGATTGACAAGGAAGACAACAGCATTTGTCCTCGCCAGACTCCCTCTTATGCTTGACTAGAAAAACTTTCACTGTTGCTCTTTTCACCTTTACACATACAGCACAGAGAGCCTTTGTAAATGGAAGTTGTCAGGAGACATTCTTGAGCCTCAAGTGGAAACACACAAAAAATGACAACACTTCATCACTAAATTACTTACCAGTTGCATTAGTCATTATACCGTCATTGTACATCAGAGCTGAATAATTAATCAAAATGTTACTGTAATCAAAATATGGCCAAGTATAACATCCAAATCACAGGAGCTGTAATTTCATTGTGTCACAGCATGCCATTATAAATGAAGCACTGTGGTGACACAAGTCACCATGTCCTCCAGGCATAAGGGATAAGATAAGATAAAACTTTATGAATGCCACCCCGGGGAAATGAAATTGTTACAGACAGCAGAGAATAAAACATAGAGATAGAGACATAAAAAAGAACCAAAAAGACAATAAAAAACAACTACATATATGTACATTACATTAGTGCTGTCAATCGATTAAAATATTTAATCGCGATTAATCTCATGAATGTCAAAGTTAACTCACGATTAATCGCACATTTTTATCTATTCTAAATGTCCCATTAATTATCATTTTAATACTCTTATCAACATGGAAAAGTGGATAGGCTTGCTTTGTGCAAATGTTTTTTTATTGAAAACGTGTAGTGTTTTATTTCACACTAACATTCTCACTTTGAGCAGTCGTTCACATTTGATTGAATCAAATCTCACCCAATTTAACACCGTCAAACAGATGACAAAAAAAATAAATTCTTGGTTACAAAAAAGCCCCTTCAACAACCCTTTCTGAGGGATCAAAACAGGGTGATACAAGATAAAGTTACAAAGTGCACATCTTTGTAAACTAGGACTCAGCCTATAGTGCAGTTAAACCAGGCTTCAACTTTCCTTTCTTAAGTTTCCTTTGAACATACAAGCAGTCAGACCATACTGCTCTTCTGTTTATTCACCAGAGGCTCATCAACCCAGCCTCTTATTTCTCTCCAGAGAGAATGAACATTACTTGGCTATGGCTGCAGTAAGCTTGTTCTTAGTTGCGGTATCCATATGCCTCCGTCGAAAGCCATCCACTGTCGCCTGGTTTTGACAAGGAGGCGGCGGAGAATTCGCATTAGCCGTGTGTTTGGCCATCAAGTGGTATTTCAGACTGGATGTGCTACGGTGACAACTCAGTTCACACCAACAGTACACACAGATAACTTTGGTCTTGTCAGTCGACCCATCTGGTAACTTTCTGAAACTAAACTTTCCATTCAGAATCTTGTTCGCATCCATTTCGGCGTTTCGCGCTTGACATCCACACAAACCGGTAGCCTACTTTTTTACAGCTAGCGAGCAGGCAAGACCAAACACGTGCGTGGGGCGTGTCTATTGTTTTGTTTCCGGTTTACAATCAGATCCTGAAGTTTTTCTAATGTTACTAGCAGTAGCCACAGTTTATAAAAAAACTACAAGTTCACTAGGTCACAAAGAACGTTAATTTCGCGATTAAAAAAATGATGCCGTTAAAATTGATTTGCATATTTTTGACAGCACTACATTATATATAAGGGTTTGGTACAAAATACACAAATTAATTTGAGTTTAAACAAGAGCTGTGCTACATATCGCACAGAGGTCAGCTTAGGATTGTGGTTGCGCTCGTTTTCTTCTTTGAGTTTTCCATCGAGCTCTGCAGCCTCTCGTCTCGTCTCGTCTGCCAGCAGTTGTTCTTAAGGTGTCTTGTCTGCAAGGTGAGACAGATGCTCAAACAAACACAGCATAGTTTTGCATTCACATTTGTCATCACGTAATCCTTCTGCAACTGCCACGTTGGAGGTACCACATGCATTGCTAAATGGCGTTAACCTCGCGTCTGAAGACAGTGGTCCACAGTGCGCTCAGACAGCGAGCACTGACAGCCTGAGAGCCCCAACACACTGAACTAATCACTGTATCTGAACGGCACAGTGGGGCAGGCCTGTTAATTAGTAAAGAGTGTTAACTACTGTTACCTTTCTAAGTTAATGAAGCATTTGGTAACCCGTATCCTTTAGAGTTCCTGTAATCTGAGGTTTACGATGAGGCCCAAAATCTAGTGGGAATCAAGTGAAGTATCCAGATGTGCACAGCTGCTCTGGTCACTTGCAGGTACAAGTAACAATGGCCGTGCGCTCCTTTTGGTTATTGATGAAAATATTATTTCATTTATTGTGTAGTTTGTTGATAATGATAACGCAGCTTGAGCTGCTGTCGTATTTGAGTCCCACCTCTCTGTCTATCTACAGTTGTATTATTTGTATTATTTTCCTGTTGAGAGGCACATACCTCCACCGTTAAAAGAAAAGTGTACACCCTTTAGCTACTGTATGAATGATAATTAATTCCAAGCTATTATGCAATATTCACATTATCACAGATTAGTCTTTTTTCATGTACCCTCCATTATTGTGTATGTGGTGTGTTGAGACAGTCCTGCATCAACATCCAACATGTTCAGCCAATGACTGACGGCTACTGCTCGTCTGACAAATTAATACATTTTTCTAAATCTAACAGTGCCATAAATCATGATCAAACTGGAAACGTATTCTTGGCAAGTGTCAGTCTTCAGATTCAATTTTAAAAACACTTTGAATAGTGATCTAAAAATGTTCATGTCATAGCCTGTAGGTCTTTGAAAAACTCATTTTGCCTGGTAGTCTAATGTGAGCATATCAGGAGAGATTATTAACACCTGCAAATAGTAACTGGCTTTAAGTTGCTATTTGTCGGTAAGCTATGAGAGTCCTCAAAAATCCTCCACAGAGCAAAGTGGGACATGTGACACAATAACTTCCTGCTATTAAGTGCATATAGCTTTATTTTATGCAGCACACACAATGTCAGGAGTCTTGGAGAGTTTTAGAAGATGCTTTTATGGTCTTCTCTTTGTTTTTGCTTCCCACTTATTGTCCAAGTGCTCTGTTCAGATGAGTTTGCAGGAGTCTTTTTTTTTTTTTTCCGACTGTGCTCTCTCACCACTCCATCTCCTGTCGGAGCATGTTCGGTCACTTCCCAGCATTTTGTGTTTGCACAGGCTGATCGAGCAGGCAGACAGGCAGGTTTGGTTTCATCATGTAATCTGATTACCTGCTGAAAGATTTGATGCACCTCATCTTCACTGCAGGCCTATTAATAGCAAACCCAGTAAATGGTGTGTTCCAAGCACTGTTGTATTTACCTTCTAAGTGCAGTATCATTAACAACCATAGTCAAGTCAGATTTGTTTATATAGCACGATTCATGCTGTCTAAGATAAATGTGCTTCACACAATAAATATGACAATACAGAACATGAATATGTATTTAAATACATATAAAGGTAAAATGACCCGTCCCCTGTCCACTCGCTACCCACCCAAACAGAGCGAGACCAGCACTGGCTAGCCTGGCCTGAGAGAACAAGTCTTAAGCTTGCTTTTAAAAGGTGGTGCAGCTGTGGTGCATCTTATATCATCAGGCAGTTTGGGCCCATCGTAATTGAATGCACCTTCACCAGATTTACTTGTGATCTTGGGTACAGTTAGGACACCAGTCTAATGATCTGTGCGTTGTTGAGGCTTTATAAGCTGGTCAACTGAGCCATGACAGATGGTTGTTTGACTCTTGCCCGCCGGTAGCTTGGCTCAGTAGTTCTTGGTCCTCCTATTTGAACATTAAGATTCAACTGTAGACAAAGTCATTTTTCCTGTGTTATTTCACTTGATAATTACTTCCCTGGAAAAACCCCAGAAGACTCATTCTTTTATAGACAATATGTTTAATTGAGCAAATTAGAAAGAGTCCATATTGCACAGCAGCTGTGTACACACACGTGGAATCTGCAAGGGAAGCCCTCAGAGCACCAGTAAAGGGATGTAGAGACTTGTGAGTTAAAAAAAAAAAACTGAGTCAGAAGGCCTCTGTGCCAAAGCAGTGGCTTTTCAACACAGATGCACATAGTTAGTGTGTGTGTGAAACCTCAGAGTCCCTCACTGATCACCCGGCTGCATTGATTCTCCAGCTGCTGGCACATTGTTGATGTACTGGGTTTGCATGGATGATATGGTTGGTGGCCTCAGCCCTTCAACGTGCAGGCAATTATAGTCACTCACAGGAATTTTGGAAAGAAGTCTGGCTGGATCACTCATTTAGACCCATGTTCTTGCAAAGATGGCACAAACCTCAAAACACCAAGACTTATTGAGGTATTCGGCGTTTAAATCGGGCAGAGTGATAATCAGAGTGATGATAAGGTTTGCGTGGAGGGTTGGCAGGCGCTGGCTGTCTGTCAAAACCATTTGGTGGCAACAAGAAGTGCATTTGTGCAACACTTTTACTTTAAAAACTCCTTTAAAACTGAAATGGAAAAAAAAAAAAATCACATGGGCTGACATCCCCTGACTTTTGCCCCGGCAGTAAGGCAGCCTTCTTATCAGATTATTTTAAGGTGAACTGTCACACTTGACATAAAAGATCAGATTTACGTTGCAATCTGATCCTCCAGGGCTTTAACAGATATGTACAAGTTCACATTGTGTCTAATATGGTACACTTGACTGGTGTACACCAACAGTGTGATGTGCCCACTGTAAAAAGAAAAGGCAGGAAGGGTAGGGGAAAAAAATCACCTGACAAAGACTGGACTGGACAGACCGATGAGTCCTCTACGACCGCAGCGAGTGATTCTTTTGATTTGTGCGACCAGCTGGCAGAAATCCAAAGATTTATCAGTGACACAAGCAAGAGAAGAGCAAAAAATTCTCACGCTTCAGAAGCTTGAACTAGCGACTGTTTTGCATTTCTGCTCGAGAAGTGAAAACCATGTGTCAACTGAATTTATGCTTGAAGCAAAGGGTGAATGGGAGCGCCATCACTGATACCTGCAGCGTATTTTTAGATCATTTTGATAAAGAACGATATCACCTAAAATATATATCTTTTTTTTTTTGTTGTTGTTGTTGTTTTTTAACAGTGATGGTGTTACATAAAAGGGGTCTTCCACTCAAACATGATTCTACCTTTCTTTTTACCTAGATAAATAGATTTAAAAAAAAAAATGGATGTGTTTATTGGCCCCAAATAAGAATGAAAATAAGGTACTGGCCTACATGTGTTTTGGAAAGAGTGACCCGCCTGATAATGTAGGATAATTATTAAATGTAAAAAGTTAGACTAGGGTAGGCGAGGGGCAGAAAACCCAAAGTATATTATATAAGTACAACAGTCGGTGTATCACAGGGCATGTCTATTTAAGTACATTTACAGCGAGACACACACATGCAGAGAGGGCTTTCCTGTAACAACCATCTGAGCTTGTGTTGCAATGTGATCCATGCAGATAAAGTTAGCTCTGGCTATGCGAGGCGACACAAAAAGCTACGTGAAAAAAACAGTTTCCCACATCCAAGCTACTACTCTGGTTATTTAATTGGCTTCAAATGAGGCCTAACGTTCACACAGTTTCTCTTGGCTGTGCCTCAATATTAGATACGGCAACATTGCTCCAGCGTGTGTGTCTACAATAGACGCTACCAGCCATATTAGCTGTGGAACATGCTAACGCCAAATTCAACAAGCTAACCAGCAAAATAAACAGTTGAGCGACATAAAAATGGCAAATCTTCAAAGTTTGGGGTTGGTATCGATCAGTCCTTGAACTTCTGTCTGCTTTGTTTTGTATCAGTCCGATGTAAAAGGGTTAGCACACACGTAGCCTTTTCCATTTGTTGTTAGGACATTTCCATCAAGTTTATCCACTGGGTGCAGTAGTTGTTCAGTGTGTGTTACTGAAAAGGATAAAACTACTGAATCTTTCTTCAACTTCCTTGAAACACAAGCAGCCAATCACAGCTCTTGCAGCCTCTCTGTAGCCGCCAGTGAGGCTCATGTCAGCTACAGTTTAGCTTTGGTTTCATAGCTACGCTGTGAGGCCTTAAAGGCCTTAAAGTGATTGCTTTGTACTGAGAACATAACTAGCATTCACCAAAATGTCTAGAATTATTTAATTATTTAACTTTAATTATTATTTACTTATTCTGATGGCTTCTGCTTTTAGGTCTGGTGGAGATCTGCTTGATGCATCCCCTCGATGTAGTGAAGACAAGGTAAGCCACCCGTTCAACCATAACAAGTCATGCATTAACTCATATTTTGAGTAAATTTACTAACTTATGAACTCCTGACAAGAAAGCAAGTTTTAGTCCACATCTGCCTTGAATCCTCTTGGTGGGTACTTGGGTCTTTGTAGTGAAGTTCCAGACATACCAGGTCTTTTTCCCCAGCTCAGCAGGCCTGGCCAACGCTGCCCTCATTCTCCACATAAGTGGGCACCAATGCCAAGAGCCTTAGACATTTTGTGGAAAATGAAATGCTTCATTTATACATTTATTCCCCACACAATGCGAACGTTAGATGTTTTAATGTTTTCAAATCACTCAAAAATTTTACGTTATTACTTAATTTAAGAAAAAAAAGAATCAGGCCTTCTTTCTTTTCCCTTTTTTTTCCGGGTATGGTCTGTGGTTCATGTGAAAGAAGGGGACACGCAGGATAAATCGGATGCCACTAAATGGCTGCGTTTTAATAGCTTGTTTTCCGTTACCATCTCCTGTTTGTGTGTTATGCAAGAGCGGCAGCAGTCGAGAGCTGCTGAGTGATCAGGAGCCTCACACCACAGTGTCTCAGCCAGCCGTAAACAGGTCGTGGGCTACTACTAAAGCTTTATAGTCTTTCACAGGCCTAGCCAAGACCTCTGGCTTCGTTCTGAGCCCCCCTGCCCCATACTTGTCAGTAAATTGTACTGCTTTTTCTGTCATTTACTGCAGTAGTTTCTTGGTAAATAAATTGCTTGGCGTGCCTTTTAAAAAAGTGAGATGGTTGCACTTTGAAGGCTGTGCCACCACCAGAACACAGAGGAGGAAACGCAGGGATAAAAGCCAGGGGTGAGCGGTGTTGTATTAGTCGATATTTGATACTTTGAAGGCACACACTGTGATTTACGGTCGCATGTAGAAGCTGTGGGGGTTTATTACAGGTAAGTCTTGAGCTCTGCCTGTCCGTCCTCACACGGGGTCAGGGTTAAAAGTGCACTCACTATTTTCTTTGTAATGCTCTTCCTTAAAAAGAGGTGAAAGCTGCTTTAAAACTGGACAGGTTTATCTGTTTGTTTTCTCCGTTTGTGTCGCCATGTGTTTATGTTGGCCGGTTCTGTTGCTCAGGATGGTTCTGTGTAAATTGCTTCCTTTCGGTCTTGGCTCAGGGTATATTCTTGGCTTTTGTTTACTTTTTACAAAATGCAAGAAACAGCAGTCTTTCTTTTTTTTTCTTTAGTCTTACTCGGAAGCTTTAGATGAGACTCTAAACAACAAGGAGAGGCTGCTGCTCGTTTTCAACGGCAGACATGCACACAGAAACACACCATGCATGTTTAGATATGCATGCACGCTGTACACGCATGTTCACACACTTTACATCCACACATGAATTCATAAACCGAGCATACACACCAGCTAATTGGGACACTGAGGGAGCTGAAATCTATTAGCAGGAACCTTGGAGCCGAGAGTCAGACACAGACACACCTCCACTGGGTCTCCCTCTCTCTCTCTCTCACTCACTCTCGCTCTCTCTCTCTCAGGCATGGCTCTTATTAAGCACCGGCTCCTGCTTTAATGTCCACTGGTCCAAATTGAACGGCAACTGGAGTAAATTTACTTTTTTCCACCAACTCAGAATCAAAGGGATTTTTTTCTTTCTTTTCCCTTTTCCTTTTTTTTTCTTTTTTTTTTTTTTTAAAGGTAAACTTGACTAAAGTGTGTACCTGCCTGGCAGCCGATGTTTACCTATTTCCCAAATGAGGGTTTATCTTTCTGCCTCTCTGAGGGGAGAGAAACACTCCGCCAGTAGCCAGATACTGCTGTTATGAATCAGAAAGGAACATTTGGCAGCTTTTTATTTAAGTAAATACTGATTCGTCCTCCAAGAGGACTACTTTGACAGATTAATGAATAGCTTTGTTCCAGAAAAAAAAAAAAGGTAACGCATAACTTCCAACATGACAGATAGCATTAAATCTGGACTACTTTTGAGATATTTTTTAAAGAGTAGGAAAACAAGTCCATTGTGACAATTAAAAATACCATGAAAATACTGATGGGCAAATGCTTTTGAGTAATGGTGGCAAGTACTGACTAGACCACACTGCACACTGCTTTAGATATGGGACGTAAAAGTGCAAGTCTTGTCGGTTGATTCACAGTGTCTCTTTCTGCCTTTGTTGTTGCACTCTGACTCCCCGTCGCGCTGCTCACTGACCAGTCAAGCCATGACCCCCTTCACTCACCTTTGCTAACAAGTACATCTATCTTACATCTGAGGGACTCCTGCAGAACCCACCCTCCTTCAGTGTGACTTACTGCCTCTTTCATCGCTGTTAAAGAGTTGAATGTGAATACATTTCTGTTGGCTATTTGGATGTAGGTTCAGTGGACAAATGCTTCTCAGTAGCATTAGTTGTAGTGTGAAATGGCCGTTTTTTCAGAGCAATGAATATTTTCATTATAGATTAATCATTTGCTCTGGAATGTTTCAGGAAGTTGTGCAATATGCTTATCTCCTAAATAACAGGATGCTGCATTCTCAGTGATATAAAGACAGATAGACAGCAGGAAGAATCGTCATTTTGATCGTACATTCCTTTGAGAACGCGCACACACTGAGATGAAGGCAAAACAGCCAATCGTTTGGGGATACAGCATGGTATGTTGGAGGAAAGCTGCGTGCCATGATTAGTTTTAGCTTTTTAAAGTTCAGTGCAGCTATTAATTACACAAGTAACTTCACATCTGCAGCTGTGACAGTTCTGTTTCTTGTTCTTTGTTGCTTTAACACATGCTGTCCAAAAATTAAAGTGAATGCAGAAATTGAGACATTTTCCTCATTGTGAGTCACTGTAAATGTAGCATACTTCACACAAAGTAAACTGTTAATTACCCCTGACCCTGACCCCCCCCCCCACCCCACCCCTCCCCCAACGGTGGGCAGAGGGGGTGACGATGGAGGATGCGATCCGGTGTGGGGAGAGAGGCCAGTCGTCAGTTTAGCAGAGAGAGACAGTGGGACCGGAGTTACAGCTTTTCATTAACCTGGAAACCACCTAGTTACATGGTTCATGGGCTGGTCTCAGCTCACTTGGAGGTAACAAAGGGTGTCGGGCGGCGCTTTCTGCAGGGGGCTGTGCGCTCGGGGCACCCCATCTGACTCTGATCAGGTTCTCCCTCTCATTAGAGAGTTGGACTGAGCCTGCATTTCCCTTCATGTCAAGATCTTGTTACATGGAGCTCCACCCTTATACACATGCATGCGCAAACATACTTACTCTCATCTGAAAGCAGCTTCCCGTCAGTCCCTTGTACTTCCGCCCAAAGACTGAAGCCACGCCTTCCTTGTGTTTGTCCCTCCCTTAACGACTTCTCCTGTCATCGTGAACTTCCTGCAGTTTCTACAGCGTGCACGTGACCTGATGTGTTTGCCTTAATGAGCCCCAAAGATGTATTTTGCGCAGTAACTCTTGACTGAGCCACTCCTTCTCCGCCTCTGTCGCCCCTCTGCACTCACAGCTTTCTCTCTGTTCCTGTTTTTCATGCCTTCCCATTCAGATTCCTCCTTGTTGCCCGGCTCGTCGTCTCTTCCCCCCCCTCTCTGATAACAGCTCTTCATCCAGCTTTTTTAGCCCCTCCCACTGCACATTAACTGTTTCTACTGTTTTTACATTCTGTCTTCTGCGGTTTTAGTTTTTCAACAACCGTCTCAGTTCGCCTGCTGTTGAATCAGTCACTGCTTTCCGTTAATATAAGCCATATTATATAACAATGTCATCAACAACATGTTGAACGCATTGTTTAAACTTCCATCATTCCTTCTGAATTTGGAGCTTGTTGACCGATTATGTAATGTTTTGTTTTAAATCCCTGTTGTGCATGTGTTTTAGCAGATTTGTATTGAATTATGTAATTCTGTAAAGTGTCTTGTATGACATGGCTGTCAGAGTCACTGCAAACCACTAATCCTGCCAGTAGCCTGTTTCAAGCCTGATTAGAAAAACCTGGTACTGGCCCTTGCTCGCGGCAGTATCCATGGCAACACTACCTCCATTTGGTCACAGCATGCATGAAAGTGTGTCCCACTCGGGGGGCTTGAAAGTGATCTTTGATGAGGGCTCTGACAGATGACGTGCAGTCTTTTTGGGGCAACGGGTGACAGCGCTGAGGATGGCCTAGAGGCTTCACCCCACCTCCTGCTCCGTTTGCCCCCAACTGCTTGGTGAACCCCAGTGCACTTATGGAGGAATCCCTGACACAACCCTCAAACAGCAGGGCACAAAGCAGCAGCAGCCTGATAGCTGATCTGGCCTTGTAAAGGAGCAGGCAGGTCAGCGGTCGTCAAGCCGGCTCCTAATCCCCCCGGCGCTGTGAGGCTGCAGGGCAAGACTTTACTCACAGTGTAAAGGCAAACACATGCATCGTGCGTGCGGGATAAACCGAGTTCAGTCTGTGCATCTCTTCAGTGCACGAGCACGAGTCCAGTGCAAAAGAGCAAGTCGCAGCAGAGCAGAGCAGCGCTCCAGTCATACTCTCTCGGATGATGCCTCAGTCTTCTGCATGAAAAAAAAGCTAAATTATCTATCTAATCAGATTGAAAATGTAAACTTATGTGATCATATGCACAGATTAATAAACATAACTTCCTACCTACCTGCTCAGTATCCCCAAGCACAGTGTCCATAATGAATGATTCTGCACCTCCCACCACAGACTTGCGATTAATGCTCATGTTTTTGTTAACTGTAACCACGTTTAAGTTATTTGCCATAACTCCAGTCTTTACCCAACCTGAAGCATACTAACCATGTTCCCATCAACGTATTTTTATATGCATTTTGAAGTATCACATTAGAAAAAGGTGGTGAAAAATGTTTTGGATCATCGAACATGATCCTTCCTTCCTTCCTTTACTTTCCTGGCTGCTAAGAGTTTCACTCTCATTTCTTGGCATCACAAGCAACCAAAAATAAGGGACATCTGCCCCCTTCGTCTGATGAATCTGCTTTGAATTGAACAAATTAAATAGATGGTAGAGTTGGGCGGTATCCAAATTTTGATACCGTCAAACCTTCCCCACATTTTCCCGGGGTATCCGTGACTAATTAAAAATCACTTTGCAGGGCAGCATGACATGCGCGCAGTTCAGATGGTCAATGCTCACGCTAGGAATCCTAACTTGTAGCATACCAGAATGACGGGGAGAAACTCAGCTAAAAGCCTCTAACAAGCATTGCCACCCAAACGAAACGTAATTATATGTGCATGTAACGAAAACACGAAAATAGTGCGTCAAAGGTACTGCATCTGCTGATTTCACCACTTCACGCAAACCACAAAAGCCCGGTAACATATGAAAGCAGAGAGTCTGATGATCACGAAGATGTCTGCCTCCTCACTGTGCGACAAAAACTCGGCAAGCTAGCAGCCAAAGAGTAGCAAAAACTTTGCTAAATCATAAAGTATGTCTTACCTTTGCTGCTAATGTCTGCTCCTATGACTCTGTGTTAGTTTGAGACCAATCACGAAGGTCCTGGTTGTTTTCATAAAGAGGAGGGGGTTTCTAGAATGGAGGGAGCGCTCTTCATGCAATAACCTATCTCTGGGATTACTTCCTTCTGGATCGTCACTGGTGTTTCTATGGTGAATTTGGGTGGGTCGCTGAGCTATTGACCGGCGTAACCACGCAGTTCGTTTCAGCGCTCCGTCTCATGAATGAGCAGAGCGCTCACAGAGGACTCTGCTGAGCAGCCCAAAGTGTTATTTTACTGTTTTATTTGCATTTTGTCCTTTTATGAGAGCTAAGAACAAGAGCAAGCAGAAAAAAGGCTGAAAAAGTGTTTTCAACAGAGGAGTTTCTCCGTGTGCTCGGACGAGATAACGGTACTCTGCCCAGATGTGCCTAAATGAGCGCCTGGACACACCTGTGTTAAAACATCTGTAGAACTGCTCAGGTTCATTTTTTTAGCATGTACTTTTGCGCAGTCACCTTTTTCTTGAGTAAAAATTCATCCAGATACATTGAACGGAGTGGACTTCATTTTTATTATGACGATGCTACAATTATGTCAGGCCCCTATAGACCCTATATGCGCAGCATTTTTTTTAATGAAGGTAATGAAACTGATACTGTTGCTATTTTTAGATACCGCGGGATACCTTATTACCGGATTACCGCCCAACCCTAATAGATGGTTTCAATTGGTTGAAAACTTAATTGAAAAATATTGTAGAAAACTATGTCCTGCTCAGATTCCCTCAGAAAATTTTTGGAATATTGTGATGTTCAGGACCTAAAATTGGGCCATCCTGGTGGTCCCAGCAGTATACGATGCATATCATGTACGTGCAGCGTCATTTCATTGTCAACTATCTAATAAAAGCAAAATGCGAAGAGAGAAACAAACTTTAAAAACTTACCCCATTACTTTTAATGTGACAGATGTTGCTACGGGTACCCACAGATGTTAGAGATGTAACTAGCCTTCACAAATGGATTGCTAAATTAGAGATTTCGGGTACAGATCGAGGTACACATAAAGAGCAGATGTGCATGTCAGTGTGTGTGTCTGTGTGTTTGTGTGTGTGTTATACTGGAGCACCTGTAATCATTATCAGTGAAGGGGTTCACATTCCAGTACACTAATTACAGAGTGGAGGCATTGTGTGCTTTGATTTCACTAGACCCTGACTGTGCTGTAACCACAGTGCTGCCCCCCTGCTGGCCCATCTCTCTCTTTCTTTTTGACTCTCAAAATTCACACATGCATGTCTGTACATCTTTTCTCCCGCCTCCATCACCCCTTTTCCAACCTCTTGTGAGACCTTTTTGAGTCACTCTTAAAGAAACTTTGGTTGTGACAGCACTAGCTGAGCAGGAGATGAGCGGGCTGCAATGGATGCAGGCGTTGCAGTGAGCTCGTGAGCTTACTTTGTCACCTAATGCCTGAAGTGCAGCCCGAGTCAACTCCTTTGTTGACGCTCCACAGCAATCAGTGTTTACATACTGACAAAAGTCACACTCTCGTCCTTGTGGGAGTTGCCACCAGTGTCTGAAATGTTGCTGTGAACAGATCTGCACACATGAAGGCTGCACTTGAAGTCACTGAAAGCCGGAAAAGCTGCATTTGATGTGGTTAAAATGTTTACGAAGGCTGCATGTGGCTATTGCGCAGCATGTGCGTTGTTTCCTTCTGCTTGCTTCCTCATTCTTTTCATATTTGAAAATATGTTGGTTATCAACATATCTAATTGCAGAGGTTTACTGGCATGAGGCGTGAACCTGCCAGCAGGCCTTACACTTCTTCCTTAATTCCTGGATCTTTGCCACAAAGTCCTACTTCCACTGTTTATACATTTTAAGCTTCTGGCTTAAAGCTTAAGGTCTGACTGGATCCATAATACTTCATATCACTCATGCTGCTCTTAAAATATCTGGATCTGAGGTACAGAATCCACTGGACAGAGTCCAGTCAAAGTGGCTATAGTCTGTACTGGCCTTAAGCCTTCATACTTCCATCACTGTCCAATTCTGATTTTAATTTGGGATACCGTAATAAAATATGTGTGCTTGCTATACAGAGTCACCCATATCTTAAGTCATCCTTAAGTAATCTTCATAGGGAAATTCATTCTCTGCATTTTAAGCTGTCCTGAGCATCACTGGGAAACTAACTCCAGTTCTACATGTTTTTGATGATGGTGCAAACCAGAGCATCTGTGGGAAACTCATGCAAACACGGGGAGAACATGCGGAATCCACACAGAAAGAGCCACTGTGCTGCCCACTTAGCTCCACCGCCACTTATAGCTGATATCAACTGAAGAACCAATACTAATGGTGTCATTAGGAGGTCTATAAGACACTGCACTATTCTGTTGAGGAGAAGCGCCCAGTCAGCCTGGTCTGTCGGAGGTTCAACAGAGTTTAATATATTTCCAAATCACAACACAACTTAACACTCATAGATCTTTCAGTAACCAACTAAACAATGGATGATTAATACATACACATGTCAGCACTAAACTTTCTTGTTGCTTTCACTGTTTTTAACAACTCTGTGTCCTTTTCCAATCTTGACTGCATGCCCTGTTTTGTTTTTGCTTTGATGTATTTTAGGAAGCCCTTTTAACACTTTGGCCAGGGACGACAGATGAAAACTAGCTTCTTGGATGATTCCAGTGGAGCAGTATTTCTCTGAGAAAGATGTATGTGTCAGCTAAACGTTGAATTCGTTAAGTGATGGTTGCTCCACATTCTGCTCATCTGCCTTTACAGAGCAATGTTATATGATTCTGCTCTTAATAAACGTCGTCATCAATGTACCAAGTTTCCAACGTTTATATAGAATAAACAACATAACAGGGAGCTGAAATTTCAAATTTTAAAGCCACAATAAAGGCCTCTGTAAAATCTCTTTTGCTTTTAAGCATCTGTGGGGCGTTTAGCGGCGCCCACAGCAGACTTCTGTGTCGTGGCGTCTCGAGACAGGCCTGAGACAAGATGTTGCAGTGTAGTAATTGTGACTTCTCTCTGCAAGCATGCAGGGCAGTTGTCTTCTGTCTGGAGCGTCTTATAGCTAGTGGTTACCTGCTGTCAGAGGAGTCTCCAAAATCCTGCAGCATCTCCTCACATCAAAGCAGTAGTTATTGTCGCCAGCCTGAATCAGTCTATCGCCGGGTAGTCCTGACCTAACTTGTCTGGCCTGCCATCATCTGTCAATGCTTCTGTTTTCCTGTTTTGGTCCGGGATTTGCATCTTTCTCCTCCACTGAAATTGTGAATAAATCTAGGTCAGGTCTATTAAAGGAAGGTTCTTGAGTAATGCTTGCAGAGCTGCAGAAAAGGACATTTTTATGTTACTTTCACAGTTATATTTCTTGTACTGTTACATATGTTACATATACCTTCTGTAATTAAAATTATTGCTCAAACATTAGCACCGTGATTTCAGTTAACAGCATTTGGCAGAGGTTAAGAGACCCCAGTTTAAACACCCAAGAAATCCTTTCTGTTATGCAACCACTTACTGGAAATGTCAGTAAGACTACTCGTTTTTTCCACCTATCTGCACCACTTAAGCATTAGTGGCTTTCTAAGTTTGCTGCAGTCCACTCTAACGTATAGAGTGATCCGTCAGTCAGCTCAAAGTTTGTAATGCTCAAAACATCTGAGTCTCAGTCTTGGTCTGGCCCTGTCCTCGTGCTGTTTTATGCAGCTCTTTTCCTGCTCTTCCACGGTAACACAGCCTGATCTCGGGTCACTGAGGTCACGGTATATGAGCAGACATCTGGACCAGCAAACTGGTCCCAACATCACCGTAGGGAATCAGAGGAGTCAGTTTTATCGGAGTGCGAAAGGATCCAGAGTGACAGCCACTTTTTCTCCCTTATCCACACTGCATCCTGCTCCATAACCTGGGCCGTCCCAGGTCCAGTAGGATCGTGGTGCTGGTGTAACCCAACCTGGCCTGGTCCAGATCAAGCTCTGGCAGCCTGCCGTGTCACAAGCGCCAAAGGTTTATCACTTCCCCTCTGCTCCCATCTTGCATCTTCTTCCCCTCGACTTTATTTTCCTATTCCTCTCTCCAAAGCTCTGTCTTTATTGGCCTCCTCCTGCTGCGCTCAGACACTTTTTCCTTTAACAGTTTTGTCATAGATTCAATCAATATTTGTTTTCTTTTTTTTCATGTAATTGTGTAGTTGAAATCAACAATATTACATTTGTTTGGCAGATGCTTTCATCCAAAGCAACTCAGAATAAGTGCAAACCACGACGGAGCAAATGAGGAAGACCATCAAAAATTGGGAGTGTAAACAAGTAACTTAAAGCGTGTTCAGTGCTACAATAGAAGTGCTCGACATCAATTGTCATACTACATACTGTTTTAAACTCTTTTTATTCATCAAACACTCTTTTTAATCAGCGAGAGTCAGTCTGCACTGTTGTCAACAACAGTGAGTTGTCAAAACAAGCAACTATTGGATCCAAAGGAGACCCTTTTAATTTTGGTTACCCTCTCTCAGCCTGAAGCACAATTGGATGGCTAAAGTCACGACTGGCCGCATTTGCCATGTTGGACTATTTAGGTCGGAAATGTGCTCTTAACCTCATGTACCAAATGCAATGGACTTCTACCATCTTTATGATCCCGCTCATTAAAATTAATTGTCTGGCTGTAAAAAATAGATTTGCCCTTTATGCTGCCTTCTGGATTGTCTTATGCACTTCAGATCTATCATGAGAAATTGCTTTCATCCTTTCCCCCTGGTGATTCAGTTCTTCTTCTTCTTCAATCATATATTTTGTCTCTCTTTTCTTTTTTTGTCAAAGCACTTGGCATTCCTAGAGGGAAGGCATGAGTGGATCAAGGCTCTCACTGTAGCAACCACTCCAAATACGCAGCAACACACATAAATCATAATGTTCAAACTTGGAGAAAATTGCACAATTTGAAATATTGCAGTATAATGGATATCATAAGGTAAGTACCTGTTGTAGAGTAGGTCATTACTTCTCTATATAGGGTGTTAATTTATATGTCGATCTGTCTGAATAGCCATAAATGTGATTTCACATCAGCCTTAATAGACCCTAAATTTTAAAGTGAGCAAGTCATCAAGTGTCACTGAGGGAATACCCCTCATTTAATAGGGCATATTTTTTAAGAGATCTCCTAAAAAGCATGGCCTGCCCCTTTTTAAAAGATGGCCCATCAAGCCTCTGCCTTTTGATCAACCCAGTAACTCCCGTCTCTCCTTCCCATAGGCATTTTTTTAACACCGTCATTAATGAGCCCCACCTCAACATCTTGTCCTTTCTGAGGTGACAGCCCGTCTTGTTGGCCCCTGGTTCGAGCCCATTACCACCGGGGTCTGGGAGCGGACACGGCCTTGTAAGGCCCTCAAACACCGTGCCCCGGTCCATAAAAATACAAAGAATGGCGCTCTGGTTTGCTACTCCGCCCTCATTTACCTTTTTGACTTCTTTGTGGACGCCTAGAGTTTGTACTTTTATAGGCGGTGGAGGTCAGGTGGACGAGGTCTTCAGGATTATTTACCCCGTTGTCTCGTTCACAGAAGCACCAGCCTGCCCTTGCCTTCACCCTCACCTGGGCAGCTCTGGGCCTGTAAAAGACAAACAGAGAGAGAGTGGGATATGGGAAGGAAATGAAAGGAGGGGTCCTCTTGATGAACTCACAGGTCTCATCACCTCTGAGTATACTGTATCCCCACCAGTTTTCACTGATGATTGAAGGGGATGCTCTGAGCAGTGCGTTTTAAAGAAGCCCCAGGGTCTTCTGTCTGCAGAGTTTTACGATCCGCATGGCTGACTCCAAGGCCAAGTGAATCTGCCAGAGCCGTGGAGGCTATCTTGTGCTCTTCTTCAGCCAACCAGTATATCGTCACCGAGGCCTTATTAACAGAAACTGGAGCTTTTTGTCTGTACAAATCCTCTAAAACAGGATATTCAACCAGAACTGATTGAAGCTTTGAGTCTTATTTTCCACTGTTGGTTGCTATGAAAAGCAGCATTAGCAGCTTCCTAGCCAGGGGCCTGATGGTTCCCCTGCTGTCACAAGTTCTTCTGGTCCTCCCTATTATCTCCCACTCCCTGGGCCTTGCTGTTTGGTCCCTGGCTTTTATGACGGGGTAGGAGAGGGCCATGAGGAAATGAGGTGACCCCAGGGTCACGAGTGGAGTCAGGGGGCTGGAACCGGACCACGGCCCTGCCAACCCCACTCTCTAAGGGCCGGCTCGTGTCGAGGCAGGCAAAGCAAAGGAGACAGGGGGAGACTGGGGACAGGGTCCCTTCCATCTTTGACCCAAGCATCATATGCCTTTAATTAAGCCAGATTTGAATATGTTTACAAGCCCCAGTAGTCTTAAATCTTCCGGGTCTTTGCCCCCCCCTCTGTAGCCCTTATTCCACCATCCCCTCATACATTGAGTCCTTCTTTTTCTTCTTCTCTTTAATATGGTGTCAGACATCTATTTATTATGCTGTTTTTACTGGTTTTCAGGAACAGGTTACAAGCTATTTGGGAATCCACCAAATAGGATTTGAGGGACACCCCTCTAAGATGTTAATCTGTTAGCGATATGAAAGGCCGCTCACCCCACTAAACCCCCCCTCTACTGGAACCCGGGGGCCCTTTATGGCCCCATCAGGCACCCGCATGGACGACTTACTGCTGACCTTGTGACCTGGCAGTTGAAGCCATATGAGGAGGGAATCTTTCTCTTGTCCTGTTCCCTCCTGCTCTCTTCACCTCCGCCCGTTTCTACCCTCAGAATCCCTGAAGTTCTTTACTATTTGTGGGAAAATTATTAAAATACTTCAAGTTGTTATCCATCACATTTTGAGCCATGCTTGCATTCATTGTGTTTTGTCAATTGCTCAAATTAGTGGGTCTAAAATCACTGCTTCGTCTCATCAGATGATTTAGTTTGACATGTTTTTTTTTCGTTGGAGTGTGTTCAGGCCACGTGGCAGCGTATAATGAGATCTCTTCTTATCCTCTCAATACCTGAAACTCTTTATCTCTAACAGGCACCGTTTATGTTCATTCTTTCACCCCCAACCGGTCTCATGTAAAAGATTTACACACAGCTCACCAGCCTTTATTAGGGAGGTACCAGCGTATTTGCTATACAACAAAAACTCCTTCGACTGGCTCCATCATATTAAAAATTTACACGTAACTGAAGAGCTGTTACAATTGGGTTACTAGCATGTTAGTTGCCGAAAAGCTTGCTGCAATAGGCCTGATCCTGGGGAGTTGGGTGGCTAATTGGATCGGTTGGGTTAAATAAATGTTTGAGTTCTCCCCTGCGCTGGGGGGACCTGGTGGAAGGAGCCTCTCATCTTGGCAGAGGAAGAAAAAACAGTGGATGAAAGAGAGAGGGGAGGAAAATAAGGAAGGAAATGAGCTCATTTATGAGATAAGATCAAATTTGTATTGTGTGTATTTTGCATCCAGGTGTCACAATGTACAGTATATCATTAAGACCTGATACAGAAAGTAGTTTGAATGTGATGCTGCTTCATGTTATATTTACAGTGATAGAGGCTTTAATGAGAACTCTGTCATTGCAGGTTCCAGATCCAAAGGGGAACCAGTGACCCCACCAGCTACAAGAGCCTGGGTGATTGCTTTCGGACCATCTTCCGCAGAGAGGGGTGAGTTATCCCCAACACTTGTTACCGACTACAGGACTACAGAAGGGTCATGAATTAGGCGTACAGCTTCTTCAAAGCACCAGTCTTCCTGGTTCCCACATGAAGGGCAGGAGTAATTTCCCATTCTTCACTCAGATGGCAAATGGCTTAGTGTTGAGGCATTCATTTTATGTATTAATGTAATTCAAAAAACTTTCTCTCAAGGGGCAATTTGTGGCACATGCAATTGCATACAGAAACAATTCATAGGCCGGCAGTGTCCAAAGCACCACAAAGGCACAGCATGTGAAAAAAGTGCACAAGCTTTTATGATAGATGCACTACACTGTAAATCAATTGAACTGGTATTTGCTGATGGTGTAGCTTCCATATTAAAGTATGTTTAGCCTCCATCAAAAATATTCTGCCGGGGAAAAGATCTAACTGTTGAATACATATGCCGTGAAAGATATTATGAGTCATGCTGCTTTACTCAAATGCCACTAACAGTTGGTGGTCTAGTGCCTGGAAAGTCTTACAGGTTTGGATCCTTTAAAACAGCCGTTGTGACTGTCAGCAGCCTGCAGAAATATCCTGAACCTGCCTTATCACTCACTGTACCTCACACTGGAAAGGAGAGCAGCTGCCGTTGGCTTAAAACCCAAGTGTAAAGCGTTCACAACTAACTGAAGACAGTCCTCCAGCCATGCTCCCTCCTCCTCTGCCTGCCCTGTGACAGGACTGTGAGACAGTGCAGGTGCAGGAGAAAGTGGTTGCCACTCGCTCTGTTTACGGCGAGTCGACAGCTTTACAGCGGATATAAAGTTGATCTGCTGCGAGGTGTGAGCGAGCGCACGGTGAGAGAGGCCGGCTAGTGACAGTTGGAAGTCGTATCCTGGCTGTAGTTCAGACAGACACAACTATCCTGCTACAGTAGCTGTGCCCTCTTCACCTCACACACACACTCTCACACCGTGTGAAATTTAATGCCTTTGTGCCTACATGCTCTTTGGGTGTGTCCTTTGGGAGTAGGTCCACATGAATTTCCACTGAACCCTCTGACAAAATAAAATGGTTGCCAAATTACACAGTGTATACACCATCAACTGTGACATCTATTTGACTGTAGGTTTGCATAATAGAGCCACGGTAGGCGTCAGGGAGTCCCCACAAGCAGAAGATCCACTTTCTCGTCGACCAATTATCACTCACAGTATATTTTTGCTGTGGCTGTAATCACTCCCCAGTAGCACATCGCGGATTACCTCCAGGCCAAACCACTTAGTTATAACTTATACAAATGGTGTTAGGCCCCACTGTTGTAGAATTATTATTAAAAATAAACATCTCCCGTCAGCTCATGGCAGGACCGAGCTAACGCCGGGCCTCACTCTCTCTCTGAGGTGATGAGGGAGGAAACCTGAGCTCCCAGCTCGAGCTCGGTGATTAAACTGTGGAAAGACATGGAAATGTGTGTGACACCGTCTATAAGACAGCCTGAAGCCTGGACATAATAACTACAACTATCATTTACTTTTTATGAAGCAGGAGGATACATTTTGAACACTTATAGTTAAAAAATAACTGTTATGCTGTGGATTATTCTTATTGCAAACTCAAAATTTTACATTAGGTTGTTATTAAATGTGGAAAATACAGCATGAAATCTTGTAGCCGTGCTCATAAGTGTGTGACAGTGTGAACTACGCTCACCAGCACTTGGTTGGTGTGTTGCCTTACAGGCCACGCTCCTTTTTCTGTTGCATGTGGGTGTAGCAGCATGAGCATGTGTTAAGTGTTTCCGTCTGGAGGGAAACAAAAAGACTCTATTCTCAAGCATTCTTTACCAGTGTGGTATCCAGAGACTGGGTCGGGACCCAAAGCACGGCCACAGGAATATTAAAGGGGTCCATGTATTACAGCAGAGTGCATTGGCTTGTGTACAGTAGATCAATGACTAATGCCTGGAACTAGAGAGAGGGTGGGGGGGGGGGGTCCGACTCCAGCTGGGACCACCCATGCAAAAAATGTCTGCGCTCATGGAAGTGTGAAGAAGTGCAGATAAGCATGTCCACCAGATTACACGTTTGACTACGGTGCAACAGGCATGGCTTGTATGAAGTAACAATCATGCTAAAGGAAGAGTTCAACATTTTGGGAAACAGACTCATTTGCGTCTTTGCAAAGAGTTAAATGTTTTTATACACATGAAACAATATATGACATTTTCATTAGTGACTTTCAGAGATGCTCATTGGCAGATTGTGTTGCCTGTGGACAGGCTAGCTGTTTCCATTTGTTTCTAGTCTTTGAGCTATGCTAAGCTAACCAGCAGTTGCATGTAGTTTCTTATTTAAAGTACAGACCTGAGTGTTGATCTCAGCAAGTGAATAAGTATATTTCACAAAAATGTCAAAATATTCCTGAAACCATATGTTTGAATGTTTGAGTAAAATTCTTTCCAGGTGTAAACCGTTGATTTACTTCAGTGCCCAGTTCAACTTTCCACATTTAGGCAAAAGGACGCCTTTTAAAAGGTTATAATTCACCATTTCATCTCATGGACAGTGCCAAATTCACCAAAATGTGGTTGGTTCATCATATCATAGCAGTGAAGAAATTCTCCTCCATAAATCAAAGATCAGACTTTATTGATCCCATTGCGGGGAAATCCTCTTGTGACAACAGCAGAATTAAAAGGTGAAAACACAAGTAGAACAAATAGACAAAAGATACCAAATAAAATCTGCTATAGAGGCTATGTACATTATATGCAAACCCAGCTCCACTTTCCCTCTCAAAACCATAATTATCACTTTTTTGTGCTTACTTTAGATGAATTAATTAAAGAATTAATAATCGTATCTACCTCATGGTGTGCATGATACACCTTTGTGCCTTTACCTTGGGAAACCCGGTCACTGGTAGTTCGTATTGTCCCTGTCAGTGACAATGTCAAGGTTACAGTAGACACTGGGAAAGTGGAAATATTTGCAGATGAAGCACGCCAGTTGTTTACATGTTAAAATGTTCCCCGGGGCAGCTCATATTTCCCATGGATTTCCTCATAGCAGTGCTGTGAAAATGAGCTAAGTCTGCTGCAGACACTGATTTTGGTGTTGTGTTTTCTTTCTTATGTAAATGATCTTTCACTTTTCTTTATGCTTGCACATTGCTGCTCTGAATTTGTGCTCTGTGGATATTATTGGCCGGTTTATTTAATCCGTCATGACGACGGTGTTCTGCAGATGGATGGAGGCTGTGACAAAGGAAAGGTTTATGAAAATGAAAGACAAATCATACACACACACACACCCACACACACATATCCACCTTGCCCCCCCCCCGTCCCTCGCTCCGTGTCAGGAGGCCATTTGTTTAGGAAAGCCAAAAAGGGACTTAGTGAGTACTTTACATTGGAAATCAAATTAGGATTCAAATGATGGCCACTCACTAGAGGCCATATTTGTTCTGTAACAAATTTCACTCCTTCTTCATCACCTGGTGGCTCCCCAGCCTGACCACACCCGGGAAATCTGTGGCCACCATTTGCATGAACAAAGAGAGCAGAGGGAAGGGTCTTCCGTCTGACTGAAATAATATGTTTACACAAACGATACGAGGGATTAATTACTGGCTTCAAAGAGGGACTGTCCACAGCCATAATCCCTCACTCCAGTGTTATTATAATGGCTCGATTACCTGGAGCCATCACCACGGGTGTAACTTCAGATGCTGATAAAATAGGCTGGCTCTGTCACCTGATGGCAACTGTTTTGATAATTAGTTGTGGTTGACTGCTGTTTTTAGAAGGCGGCCTCGCTGCTGCGAGTGTGACGGCTTGTCCTTCTCAGGTTATATATGCAGTAGCAAGGTGTGCCAGCAGCAAAAATATTTACACTTGGACCCAATCAGCTAAGATCATCTCTGTTGACTTGTAAAGAATGTTGCCATAACAGAGCCAGTACTGCTGTTCACAGGATACAGTCGGTCATGCCACGTTGTCCTCTCTGTCCACAGACCTGTGTTTAGTATCAATACGCACTCCCTTATACTTTCTCCTCTCGCTGTAACCTGCATGCAGCCGAGTGGACGGGGATGTACTGTGCACGTTAACAGATTCTGCAGCTCTCATCCCCAAGCCCATTCATTCCCACTGAAGATTTGCATCTTTAAAGCAGGCGATGGATATATATATACTTACATTTTTTAAAATAGGCTAAATCCTTTCCTACAGCAGCTGGGCACTGTGGTTTGTAGCTAATTTTACTCAAACAGGAGTAAAGAGTGCATTTCTGTGGGACTACAGATGGAAGGATGGCCCACAGTGTAATCCCTCCCTTCACCGTCAATGTGCGTCCACGAAAACTGTTTTTTCCACTGCTCAGATTGTTATTCTGTGTGTCTGACAACATTACGGACGTGACCCTGCAGAGATAAACCTTTTTGTTAAAGAATAAGATAATTTTTTGTTTAACTGGAAACAGTTGTAATATGTCTCTCGCCAAAGCCACCAGACTCCATTCACACAAACAGTCATTTTATCATTGTAGACAGAAACAAAATAAAACTCACCAAAACTGTCTCGGTTCATCTTGCACTGTTCCAACAGTCACCGCCAACTCCAGTTTGGTTGAAATAAAACCTTAATTCGGCAAATGAGGAGAGAAGCGAGAGAGGGGGGGCGTCACTGAATTAGCAGGGGGACACAGTGAGAGTGTTTTCACATCTAACTCGGAAATTATTTACACCTGACATTATGACTGGAGAGATTTGAATAGGTCAGACTTCAGATAAAAAAAGTTAATATCAGACAACAGAAACCCTGCTCCCCGTCAGCATTGATGAGGTGACAGGTGGTCGTGATGTAGCTCAGAGCTAGCTTGACTTTTAGCTGATCCTTCCTCTCCTCAAAGTGGTTTTTAATGTGTTTAGTCACAGTAGCTCTCCATGACATGACATACTCAGGCCTGAGGTACTGAACTCTTTGAATCTCTCGCCCTCTACCTCACTGATTGGCAGCATTTAGGGTTCAGTCATACAGCACAACTGGGTGACAGCTCAGACGGGTGTGTGTCACACTGTGTGTGTGCAAATTAACCCATCGCGCCTCACCACTCGAAAATATTCTCGGTGGTTATGCAGTTAATGGTTAGCCATTGACATCCGTCGTGCCCGTGTTCATCCTGATGAGGGAACACGTCACTCAGTGCAACAATGTGGCTCATTGATGTGTGAATAGTTTTGGACAACAATGGAGGTCTGTGGCGTGGAGGAATGTGATATATCAGGCTTCGACTACACAGACAATCCTTGACAGTACATCTGTTCATTGTTGTTTTTTGGTCTTTTCATGGGATCTGTTGTCAGCAAGAAAAAATGAAGTCTGGTTGATATTTTTCTCCTAACAGTTAAGAAGAAAAAGCGACTTCATCAGTTTCACCGCAAAACCTCACCAGCAACGCTGTTTCTGAAGTGTTTGCCTCTCAGAAAACGATTTGAAAGGTTGTGAACAACGTGCGTTTAGCTTTTTCCACGAGTGGAATAATTGCTCATGCCAAAAAAATCCCCAAAGACATGCGGAGCCCTGATAAGCAGCTGGTCACCACAGACTATGTCAATGCTGGGATAGAAGCTTGGTCCCTCAGATATAAATAGACACCTTGTTGGTCATGTTGTTCACCGTCTGAACTCACTGTTAGACATGCTTCACTCACCCTGACATTAGGTTTTTACAAAACTGTGGTCTCACATATTATGATGTATGTCACAAATACACAGTTTGCCAGAAATACTTCATCATAAATAGAAATGCACGAGGGTGGGGATAATTATTTAATTGACCCCTGCCGCACCTTGAACATCTGTATGAGATCCAGAGTGGGAGACGATGTTGTTGTGTTTGCTGTTGCTCTTGTTTAAAGATTTAAAGACCTGTCGTACCTGTTCCACTTTGAGGCAGTCCCCTTAAAACAACATTTAAGAATGAGAGCAGAAGTAAAAGTAGTCTGCTGTTGCCAGTGACTGTTTGTTACCTTCACAACAGCGAATGACTCAACGGCATCCGATGTCTCAGGTGTGCCATGTTTCACACCTGGAGCCTAAACCACAGGCACTTCTGTATTGTTCCCCACTAATGTCTCAGATAAATGGGGTTTGAGGAAGGCGGTTATGACAAAAAGGCTGTTAAGACAACTTGTCTGATGTCCTCCGCCCATGTTTTCACTAATTTGAAGAGTGCACTTGTATGCACTTCTGAATGTATACGAAACACGCTTTGTGCCCTCGTAGCAAAACAGAAAATATACTGCTGTCTTCTTACATGTGTGCATCAAAGACTTCTTGAACGCCTCCTCTGTTATTATGGCAATCAGTATCAACCAACAGCTTTTTAGAAACAGAAATCATAACTTCCTCTCTTCTGATATTCCCGATTGAATGATTTAATGTAAAATGTCGCTTTTTAATAGTCCACTTTTAGATGAATACAGGTTTTTTTTAGATCTGTTGTGTTGTCCTGACTCTCATTCAGACATTTGTGTACATGTCAGAAAATCCCAATCACATTTCTGTCTGCTTTAACAAATGTGTTTGAAGAGAATTTGCATAGAACTAACAATCTAACCAGACCGTCATTTACTCTGTAAATATACTCCATAAAATGGACTGCTTACAAAATACCGTCTGTGTAAAATGTAGGCATGCATCTTTATATACATAACTCACTGTATCATTTTATTATTTTTCCTGACTCCAAGTATGCTTTAAATCATGGCTGGACGTATGATTGAGCAAAGGCAAACTACCAAATTGACTAAAATTATACAGCTACCGCCTTTTCAAACATCCAGTATATCAAATGCTGAAATAAACTCTTAAATCATTTGCTCCGCAGATTCCTGGAGAACTTGTTTGCCAGGGTTTGTGGTCTGAAAATATATCTTGGTCGTTATGTTGCCAAACAGCAGCAATGTACTTTCTGTTTCCATTTTGTGAGCTCGGTACAGTATGGCAGTCTGTGTTCAGTATCAGAGAGTTGATTCCTCTTTTAATTGTATGTATTTGCAGTGCTTTTTTTAAAAGACCGTAACAGGGTGTTTGCAAAAATGTAAACTCCTTAGAAGGCAAGTTCACTTATTTTATGTCTTTTGAAGGAGCTTTGTCGTGTCTGAGAAAACAACTCTCATCATGTCATTAAGGTTAGCTCAGCTTGGGCTTGGAGACAACACATTTATAGCAGGAAAGCCTGCATTACCAGCTGAAGGTGTTTGAAAGATGTGAATTCAGCAGGCAAAGAGGGCCTAAAAGGACTATTTGTTGCATCATGGGAGATGTAGGATCCAGCTTTTTGGGGCTTGACATATTCTGGGAAATGCAAGTCAGCATGTCTCGGCCTCTGCTGCACCGATTCAGACCATTATTTCCTTCGGTCTGTCTCTCATAAGTCCTCCATCTTTATGGAAGTGCAGCTTTAAAGTGTCTCTTTAACATTTGTTTCTGTTATATAACCTATGGGATGGACAAAATATCAGAAACACCAGTCAGTATTGCACCATATAATTCAACAGCACAATAACTGAACACCATAACCTTCAAGAAACGAGGATTTATTATTGCACGGTTGTTGTCTAAGAGGCATACACTATAACGAATGTAACAGGCAACTGGAATGTGTCTGCATGGATGTTTGTAATGTGGCTGAACTGATCCTTTAATGCCCCACTGTAGCAGACGGTGCAACATGACCTCACAGTGATAATGGAGCTGGTTCTGATTCTCCGTGTGGATGCCACTTTGGACAAAAGTGTCACCAAATGAATAAATGTAAATGATGGATTCCAGGCCTAAATTAAAAATTAAGGGACTACTTAAGGAGATTTTTTTTTTGCCTTGAATGAGCTGTTATCAGATAAGCTCGTGTAACATCTTATTTCCTCTTTTCGCAGAATCTTTGGCTTCTACAAGGGAATCCTGCCTCCGATTCTTGCAGAGACGCCAAAGAGGGCGGTGAAGGTGAGATGAAGGATGTGCACGTTGGTTAATAGAAAACCGCAAAGCTTCTCGAGCTACCATGCAACGCCCAGGCTCTGGTTTCACTGTGAACTGCTCTACTGCCATATGAAAACACTCCAACCACAGTTGCTCTAACATGGTACACACATGTTGATCAAACACATGACGCCCTCCGCCATGTCTGCCTCCTCAGCCACTCCTGTTTGTTCTGTTGGCCTACCAAATATTGACTTACAAGTATTTACAGCGACCCTGATCCCCATCTTTTGATATTTGTCGGATGGCTTAGCATCTCTCGCTTTACACCAACGTATAATGGGGTGACGAGGGGCGGGAGGGCGCCTGATGCCTGGCGTGGAGCTGCTCTGTAATGAGATGCTGGAGACGAGGATGTGTGAACTTTAAAAGTAAGCGCTCACACTGAGAAGATGGGGTAATCGCTCACACAGCGAACAAAGCTGGCTGATGGTGAGAAACGTCTGGAGCGAAGACTTGAAGCAAATTAAAGCTCCGATTAAAACACCTCTGCTGGCATTTTGCCCTTTGCTCCGATGCACAAATCAGTGGACGTGTCTCCTTTTGAGAGCGTGCTTCAGACTTTTCTCTTTTGTTTGTTGTCATGTGCTGCTTTTAACAGTGTGTGTACAGGCGTAGTTTATGTGGGCGAGTTGTGTGTGTGGAGATGTCAGCGTATGAATGCGCTGTGACTTTCTGACAGCTCATTTGTCCTGATCTTTCCTCTGCAGTTTTTCACCTTTGAGCAATACAAGAAGCTGCTGAATCTGACCCCTTTGTCTCCCGGTGTGGTGAGTCTCACACACAGAAGCACCTGAATACACTCTCACCTGAAAAATAAACAAACACGCACACAGGACCAGGAAAAGCGTGAACACCCAGTGTCAAAAATCAACGTTTCAGCTCACCTGCCAAACGCTGGTAAAACAAAGACAAATGCCAAGAATAATTTCACCAGCCAAATACATTCATGTAAATTTTCCTGTCAATGCAGGGCTGTGAGCGTATGGGTTTCATTACCGTTTCATGTACAAATACACGCAATGCTTGAGTACACTTTGAGAATTTATTACACATTTTACATTTTCTTTATGTGGATACTCACCTGCTAACCCTAACTCTAGTATAATGTGTCTACTACCGCTAGCCTAAAACAACGTTCGCTCTGTTTTCTTAGTCTGTTTTGTGAGTTTACTGTCGTGTCAAATTCAAAATTGGCATAATGCCTAAACAGAACATGGTCTCATCTTTGCTTTGGATCTCTATTTCATCACATTGGATTTGAAGTGAAACAATGTCAATGAGATTTTTTTTCAACCCGGATTCCAAAAAAGTTGGGATCTTGTGCAAAATGTAAATAAAAGCAGACATTCGCAAACCAACTGAATGTACTGACAGCAGTTTTCTAAAGTGTTCTGAGTCCATGTAGTAATATCCTTCATGTAGTCATGTGTTCACAAAGTGGTGAACCTCACTCCATCCTCGCTTGTTAACGACTGAGCCTTTGCAGGATGCCCCTTTCATACCCAATCATGACACTATCACCTGTTACCAATCAGCCTGTTTACCTGTGGGATGTTCCAAACAGGTGGTTTTGGAGCGTTCCACATCAATGAAGCTGATGAGGTCAAACATTAAACATATTGTCTTTGTGCTGTTTTCAGTGGAGTATGTGTCTAAAAGGATTAACAAATTGTCAGATCCTGTCTTATTAGTGTTTTACACACTTTTTGAATCAGGCTTGTATTGATCTCGTACACTCTTGTGTTCACTCACACTATACTTTTAAGAAGAGTAAGATCGAAAGTAGGATCTGCAACACAGCCAACCAAAATCTCTGACATGCCATAATCCAACCAATCATCCGAGAGCCAGAATGTTAATGGTTCAGGCACTTAACCAGTTGCTGTGACCGCCTCTCAAACTGCAAGTCAAAGGACGACCAGTCCAGTCAATACTCACCCAGATTCCAAAGTTAGTGAAGGGCGACATGTTCAAGGTTAAAATTGAGTTTTATCTATTCAGGGTCTCTGCAGGTTTAATCTGAGGGGTTTTTACATCTACATCAGATGAACCATGGGAAAATTAGAGCTCAATACTCAAAGCAATAAGGTGCGATTCCCATCAATAAATGCATGAACACTTAGAACAGTGTAAACTTTTCACTTAAACCTCAAAGCCATCGCTACATTTTAAAAGCAGTGTGCTGGATTAAAGCCAGAGCAGTAACAAACATGACACTGTCCTAATAAACAGACACCGCTTCGTGTTTGTCTGGTGGTTTTTAGTTCTGGAGAATAGTTACACCACAGGCCAGCAATGTACAAGGTTACATCCTTTCCTATCTAATCTGGTTTCTGTTACTCTGAGTCAGAGTTTTAAGTGAGGCATACTTGCGTTGCTGAGGTGTGGTCACCACACACCACCTTTTCAGATGGCAGCCAAGTGTCAGGCATGATGGATGGCTCACCTGTAAGGCAGCGTGGAGGCCGCCCCGGCACGACGCGTATCCTCGTCTTTTTTCACAGCCATTGGTGGAGAAATGTTTACCTGTCCCATCCATCATGCTCTCCTCCACCTCCTCCTCTATCTCTTCATCTTCCTCTTCCTCAAGTGCCTCCAACCCCATTTCCCCCAGAGGCCCTCGCGTATCAAGTACTGTAATCATCAGATCATTAGCGTGAGCGAATTACAGATTGGTTCTGAATGTCTCTCTCTCTCTCTCTCTCTCCTGTTCAGCATGGCACAGCTGAATGCCTTCACTCTGATTAATGAGGACACACACAGTAATAATACAAATAAGGAATTAAACCCTGGCTGCCTGGCTGTGTAAACATCGCGAGGCATGTCTGAGAGGATGGGTCCTGGGGCTCTGACAGCAGGATAAAGAGGCAGGAAGAGTAATGAGCTATAGACACGATCTTGACATGTTCCCATTACGCTTCCCTGTGAGCATGCATGCACACACACACTCTTACATGCAGACACACACAGCTCCACATACATGTCAGGGATATTAGATATTTTCTATATTAAAAAAATAACTTACTATTATACTTATTTTTGCTTCCTTGAATTAAAAATTTCTTTTTAATGATGAACCTTAAACACATTTCTACTTCCTTCACCTTCGTCTCCTCCCCGTCTGTCATCTAACGTTTTGTCAAATCATAACAAACACAGGTGTCTTGTGTGTCTTCAAACATTTGTCAAGCGGCAACAATGACGGTCGTGACAGAAACACTTGTCCATTTCAGACGAGACAAAAAGACTCAGGGAAGAAGTTTCTCAATTCTGCAGCCCGGACACGCTGACAGTCTTCCTCATTGTCTGCATCAGTTTGTCTATTTTGCTCTGTCTCTACTAAAATATTACCTCCACACTCTCACCCCTTCATGATGCCCGTCTCCCCTCCAGGCGCTGTCTGTAGCTGGGCTCGGCGCAGGCTTGACTGAGGCTGTTGTCGTCAATCCTTTCGAAGTGGTGAAAGTCAGTCTGCAGGCCAACAGAGACTCCTTCAAAGAGGTCGATGGAAATAAAATAGCATCTTAACTCATAACGTGTTGGTGATGTGCTCTTTTCTCCTGCAGCCCGGTGGGTTTTTAGTCAGCATTTGACATGTGTTTCTTTTGATTTCACCTTCTTCGATACAGCAACCCTCCTCATTCGCTCAAGCAAGACGCATAATCAAGACAGACGGATTCGGACTGAAGGGCCTGAATAAAGGATTAACGTCAACACTGGGACGCCATGGAGTTTTCAACATGATCTACTTTGGCTTCTACTTCAATGTCAAGGATGCCATCCCTACCAGCCCGGTAATATGCCAATCACACTCTGAGATCGCACTCCGACCTCCGACCCCGTTTCGGTTTTCGCAGCCAAATGCAAACCCACGCCAAGTGGCTGGTGTTTGTAACCTTGACTACGCCTAATTTTTTGTTGCCTTGGGGCTATATGATACACACGTGTGCCAGCCACCTCACCATTTGAGAACTGCAAGTGTTTGACAGTATGATTAGTTAGCCTGCCTGCCATGGCAGGGAGGAAGCAAAAATCAGAGAGGAGCTTGTAAGATCAGCCCCGCTAATACCTCGTCTGTTTGCTCCTCATAACATCCTCAAAGTTTCAGATTACACATCCGGCAGGGCCTGATGGCCCAAACAAAAGTTAATTTTGTTTAATGGAAACGTTACCATACGCCGGTTCCACATGTACAAACTGGGAGCATTAGATTAACTCCAATGAACTAATTGGAAGCAGACAACGATACTATTTTCAAGAGAAGGTTACAGTGGGAGCCCAGACTCTGCTATATTTTCAACATTTTTCCAGTGACGCATGGTGTACAGAGAACCAAGTGGTCATCCTCTGTGAATGATAATTATGTGGCTGGATGACCCAAATAGCTCTCTTCTTAGATTGCGGCCGTCGCTTTTGGGAACGATCCATTGATGGGACGATCTTGTTTGTGAGAGGCTAACGACGGCTATTGTTGAGGCAGAAAAGGATAAATATTGTGGCGTCCGACAGCTTAGAGGCTGAGCTGATAGTGGCGTTTCTCCAAAGCCCGTTTGTCAGCAGCATGAGCAACGAGCTCTGGGCTCAAACATGTCCGTACTCAAATCGAGCCGGCCGGGCTCGGCCTTCTCTCATATCTCCATTTTAATAGCGCGGGGGAGGCAGATAGCACACTGCCATCATTCACAAGCCAATGTGTGAGGAGATGTTTGCTTAAGGCTGTTAGGAAGTGGGTTGATGGGTGTACTTAGGCCACGGGTATGTTACCCCCTTCCCCACATCCCACTTGAAAAAAACAGAAGAAGTGGGATTAGCTGTTGATTTACCTCGGCTCTCAGGGTGTCCAGGCGCTTGAGAAAGGCCTGGACCAGAGAGGCTGCTGTCATTTGTAAAAATATCCCGGCCAATTAGCTGTCAGAGCTCTCTGAGTCTGGGCTTCTTTGGTACAGTAATACCCCTGTGCCGAGTCACAGCCCAATTACCCAAATTGTCCCCATATGCCTCCCCAGTCTGCCTGCATGCACCCTGTTTATAAATCCTCTGTCTTGGCTCCCCAAAGAACATGTGCTTCTCTTCAGCCAATCAGAACACTGCACCACAGTCAGGAAGCACTAATCTGCCCCCCGCTACCATAAAATGATCAGGGCTTTCATGCCAGCTTTGCAATCATATGCACAAGCCCCATCATGCTCTCCTCCAGTTTGCCCACATATATGCACACTATGTCTCATCACTTATTCTGTTCACTCTTCGGCACTACTTTCTCTCTGTTGCTCTCAGTTTTATGTTTTGTGCCAATATATTTCACACCCTGTGTCCACTCTAGAGATATTTCCAGTAAAACGGCGCTCATTTCTTTAATCTTGTATCTCCTCTTCTGCACCAGGACCCAACCCTGGAGTTCCTGAGGAAGTTCACTATCGGCCTGGTGTCCGGGACCATCTCCTCCTGCGTGAACATTCCCTTCGACGTCGCCAAGAGCCGCATCCAAGGCCCCCAGCCTGTGCCCGGAGAGATCAAGTACCGCACCTGCTTCCAGACCATGGCCCTGGTGTACCGGGAGGAAGGGTACGAACGGGGGGGGGGGGATAAGTCAGTGATCCTCAGAGCAAAATTTGAAACTGTCACCAGTGCATCCAAGAATTAATGAGGCACTTTGTCTGCTTTGTTAGCAATTGATCGTTGGTTACCTGCCAAACTGGCTGTCAGAAAAGATAAATTATACCAGCTGCAGCTACAAGTTAGCCAGGTTTGATGAGTTGCGGTGAGTTTCCTTCACTGACTACAAGGGAAGTGCACGAGTAGCTCGATGCAAAGCTATGATCTGATGAATGAAGTAGTGACGTTACGTTCTGGGCTGTATTCCCCTCGTGTGTGATCGTACATTTCTGCAGTCTGTCAGTTGTACAGTAAATGTTAACATATTTTCAAGCCTCAGAGAATGACAGCTCTAAATGGAAGCTTCAAGGAAAGATGTATGTTATGTTAGCAATTGCCCCAGGCTTTCCACTTTCCCCCATGCAGCTCCGCTAGACAAGGGCCAGCGACATGTTTGTAGTTAGTGGACGCAGGAGCCTTGGGGGCGGCTGCAGGAGCGGCACTGAAACGTTGTCGTCGCAGGGGTGCGTGGAGGGTGCCCCCTCCGCCACATTCAGTCCCCTGCTCTAACACAACACAGTCCCAGCTAATTAGTGGTCCCTATGGGAGACGTCGTTAAGCAGACCCTAACGAGCCGCGCGGCGCTCCACGGGTCAATCTAATCAGACAGAGGGCCAGGGAGGAAGTGGGTCGAGCCTTATTAACGCCATCAGTGGCGGGGGCAGGGAGCGGGTGCAGGGAGCACGAGGCGGAGGCAGGCAGCCACCGATCACCTTGAATGCATTAAGGGGCAGGTCCTCGCCTCCGCTGGCCGTTAGACCCCAACTATGTACCTGACGGGGTGAGAGACAGGCAGGGCAGCAGACAGGCAAGAACTCGCCGCCACACTCCGGCCGAGACACACGTGCAAGTACAAACACACGCACACACTCACACACACACGGCCTCCATAAGGCCTACGTGGATTAAAATACAATCTTTAACTGTAATCTTGACTTGATTTACAGACTGTGACCGTTACAGTATTTTGTATATGAACATTATTAACATCCAGGGTTTTTTTCACTCAGGTACTTGGCACTATACAAGGGGCTGGTGCCCAAGATAATGAGGCTTGGACCAGGTAACGACAAGAAGCTCTTTATTCTGACATCAAAACTCTCCTTCTAATCACAATTTGTGTGTTATAACAGATGAAAAAGCTTCAGTATGAACTCGACCTGATAGCTTTTGTTTGAATAATAGGTTTTGAGGTTCGTAAATAAACTCAAATCAGTATTTTTTTCCCAAAGTTGTTCATGCTAAATTCAGCTTTGCATGAGTATTCCCATTGTGTACTGGTCTTAATTTTCCCAACCATGTAATGTCTGTCTACTAGAATTCAGTATATTCCTGTGTGTGTTTCCCAGGAAGCCTCTAAATTAGCATTTCAAATCACTAAAACTCAGCTCCTATTGGTTGATTCACTCTCGTCTGTTGGATTGCAGGTGGGGCAGTGATGCTGCTGGTCTATGAATATGTGTCTGGATGGCTGCAGAGGAACTGGTAAAAAAAAAAAAAACAACAACAAAGAAATTAAACCACCAGAGTGCCTTATGGCTTGTGCCTCATTGCCAATAACGTTAACTGACTCCAGTAACGTCAGACCAAATTAGTTTTTATGTTTGTTTGTGTACCTTGAATGCACAATGCTGCTCTGCAAAAGACCAAAGCAGCCTTACAATGTATGTTAGAATTCAGCTTTCTGCAGGAAAAACTGCATCACCATGAAAGTCCGTTTCTCAGGAATTAAAAACAGCTGCAGTATTTGAAAATTGACAAATACATTTCTAATAGAAAACAGATTTTTAACTGTGGATAAGTAGGTTCTAAAGGCCACGAAAACCTATTTTCTCAATCAGCTCCTTACTATGAGCAATGGGCTCCAACATGAACACGATATTTTCTGCCAAATTTAGAGCAGTTTTGGTTATTTCACACGAGAGATTTATGCATTTCGTGCTTTTTTCTGAGCTCGTCTCACTGGTTTAAAGTGGGCGGTGCTCGGTGGAGAAAAAAGCGATGTCACACACGTCTGCTCTCCAATCAGGGTTTTTAACGAAATTTGAATCAAAGTCCTGAAGTCTGTTGTGGGGTTGTTTGCTTTCGCCGATCAAAAGTGAGCGAACCACAGCCGCACGGTCCTGATGAAGCAAATGTTGAGGGTTAAACTCTTACAGAAGAATAATTAACAATGTTCTCTCATGAAGTCGCTTATTTAGTCAAAAATACTTAGCTATAGAGAAATTCTAAAGCGAGCTTTAAGGTGCTTTAATGTTCAGTGTCACATGAAATAGAAGTGAATGCAGGCTTACATGACAATCACAAAACCATACAGCACTGGAGTAGAGATGATCATCTGCACAGTACCTGTGATCTGACAGAGCGAACACACGCTGAGTCGCTCTTCCTTAGACCACCTGAGCAGAACTCTGAGGGACTCATCCGTCTCTTATCGCTCATATGTTTAAATAAACTGCTCATTAAAGAGCAGCGTGTGGACTCAGCTACAACTCACTCCCACTATAGCAGAGGAGTGACACACACATTTACTGTTTGTATTAATACATGATTGCAAATATATACTGTGATCACGCCTGTAGTATTGAGCCATACTGTATATCTCTAATGACCAAACTGCCACAGTAGTGCCTAATAATTCTGAATAGGAATTATTGTGTGTAAGGGTTTCTTATACACTCATATGGAGGCCTGTTGTAGACCTTTTCAGATCTTTTTGCATGACTGACATTTTTATGTACCTCCTTTGAATTGGACTCGTGTTAAATCTTTCTTTTTCAAGCTTTTCTTGGTAAGAAATTGTATAAACTTAGACTTATTTTAATCTCAATCTTAAATGTTAGCATTTGTGAAAAAGGTACTTTCATGTATTGGTAACAAATAAAAAGGAAACGTAAAAACTCTTCACTTGGTGCCTCAGTGTGTGTGTGAGAGAGAGAGTCTGTGTGTGTGTGTGTGTGTGTGTGTCTGTGTGCGTGTGTGTGTGCGCGACCTCTCACTGTAAGTCTGTGCAGCCGGAGACTGCAGAGGGTCTTCTCTGGGAGCGTTTCAGCTTGGCCTTGCTATAAGCGTATCACCTTCCCTCAGTTTACCACTTCTTCGCCCTCCTCCTCCTCTTTCCTCCAGCAGAGCACTTTGTTGTTTGAGGACCTGTCAGCCGGTCGGAGAGCTTGTATCAGCCGGCCGAGCTCCAGCCTTTTCTCTGCCGGTGCCTGAGCGCGGCTTTAGTGCGAGCTAAAACAACAAGCTCAAGAAATGCAAATGTGGCTGCAGGAGCGGGGGGTTACCGCACACATTCTCTCCCTCCGCCATCTCTTACACAAATATGCACACTCACACACACACACACACACATGCAAACACACACACACCTGTTGCACAGGCTGCTCTGTGAGATAGTCATCTTAACCTCATGTGGTAGTAGCTTATAGTGAGCCACGTTGGCATTTGACAGTCGTCATTAATGTGGGAGTTTCTCTCTGCCAGAATGGAACGGCTCCTGGTTTTTTCGCCCGGGGGGCCTGTGGTGATAGACTAACAACTGCGGCTTGCAGCCTGATGGAATAGAGAGCGCTTAACCTGTCCTTTCTTTAATGGAGTGCTGAATGTGTATGTTTGTTTCAGACCTGACAGCTTGTAGCATGTGCAGCGTGTGTCGCTGGTAGCAACAGAGCCACCCTTCACCTGAATTCCCCGCACGCTGCGCTCATCATAAATCTCCAGCGGCAAAGTCCCCCTCTCCTCGTTTTCCTTACACCCCGTCCGTGTGTGCTCCTCATCCTCACCTGTAACATGTCAATCCCACTGGCTCCGCTTTGACAGGCCTGCAATTTGGACATGGCTTCACCTGCCTTTCCCAATGCAGACGCGGTTAATGATTAAAATAGATTAAAATGTCCAGGATTTACACTACATGTGGTGGAAAAAGCAGTGATTCATGTGAGTGGGATGAACACGGGAGCCGCATGCGTACATACCAAAGAAGCGGAACCAGACATGTTGTGATTTTCCAAGCCCAGTTGATTTTTTTTTTTCCCTTAATAAGAGGTTTTACTCACCTGTCTTGCTCAATGTGGCTGTTTTAGGGCATTGAGAAAACACTCTGGCTGTTGTCAGCTCCTTTAAGAACTGTTCTCTGAGCAGGAACACGCATGAAGCCCCGTTCACCCGGTGCTGCAGACTCTGCTCTGTGTTACCCTGCAAATGGCTGTCTTGTTTCTGATTGCATGTGGAGAAGTAAAGATAACCATATGACACTGAAGTCAGACTCAACATCATTAATTATAAACACGTGTCTGACCCTATTTTTAAAACTACGCCTTTTAGACCCTCGCCTCCACAAAGCTGACCAACATTAGACTACAAGAGCATGGATTATTAGACTTTCGAGAAGCTGTTCATCCTGTCTAGAAAACACACTGTTCTTATTTTTTAAATACTGGTGTCAATTAAGACGACCACATTTTAATTTTGTTGCATGAGTCAGAGGAGACTAACAAGACTGCGCTCAGTGCAGCTCAGTTGAAAGGAAAAGTTGTTTGGCCTTGTTGTTTGTAGGCTGAGGTATAAAAAAAAAAAAAAAAAGAAAAAGAAAACAGCATGTAACTACTTTTTCATGCCACTCAGAGAGTTCACCATCATTTACTGTAGGCTACGTGATGGATGGTGGAGGGGGACGGGGTGGCCGCGAGGGCCGGCTGGTACGGCGAGCGTATGATCATCACGTCCCTGTGATGTGGTTCACGTACGGTCAAAGAAACACTAGGATCTCTGAGCAACGGTCCGTGACCACTGGATGCGGGGAAGAGTGCTTTCCAAGTCAAATCAGGCCCTGCGTGGGGAGGACTGTTGACACTGTCACACGGAGGGACTGTTTATGCTGTAACACAGGAGGAATGGAAACATGGGGCCGCAGCTAAGCCCAACCACCCTCTGAACCCTCAGCTGCAGGTAGTGCTATGTAAAAGAGCAGGTGAGCAGTTTTATCACGTTATTAATCTCCCGCTTCACGTCCACGCTGCAGCCCAGTTTGCTTAAATCTCTGGTTTCCACTGCAGGGCTAGATAGGGCTTGCCAGACACACTCATAATTTATTACACTACATTTTCCCCCCTCAAAAATTTCAGAAAGTATTTTTGCATCATTTTGCAAACATGTCATTTGTCAGTTGGACTGTGCGCTTTTCTTTTGTAATGAACATGTTGAGTTGGCCCTGACAAGCCCTGTTCGGCCCTTTTTGTGGCTGCCGAAGGTTCGCCTTTGGGTCAGATGTCTGATGACCTTGGAGACCGCAGGCCAATGAGTCTATTTGTGGCTCTCTGAATGCACGTGGACTCCACCTCACCCCGGGAGGCTGGGAGTCCCCGGCACGCACATCTGAATTTTAATGCAACAAGTCATGTTCTAATTTGCTGCGTCTTAGCTTAAATCCAACTGAAAAATTATTTATGGCACACAAGTGTTTAAAATTGTTGGAAATTATAATGCATGACATTAGACTCTCAGAATGCATCCTTTTCTGTTAGAATAAAGTGTATTTTGGTAATACTACCGCATTTTATATCACTTTCGACATATGTGCTTTAGATGCCAAATTTCTTTTTAAAAAATTGTGCAAAATGTTTTATAGGATTTCATATATTTAATTCCTTTAATCCTTGTATTCTTTTGCCGGTGCACTGATGTTCAGAGATAAATGTTTCTGAATCTAGACGGGGCCGTATTTATGTGGTGACAAAGACCGTGTGCGCTCAAAGCATTTCTGATGTACTTTCCTAGTGAGCCGTGACACTTGCTAATAGAAAATACAGGCCTTGCATGAGCGCGCACCTTTTTCTTTTCTTCTTTTTTTTTTTATGGAAAGCAGTTTCCTGCTCATGTAAAACAGGCCAGGAGGGCACAATACCTTGAATTTAGCTCTGATTAACATACGATTGAGGGAATAGAAATATTTTCAGCCACGATGGTGCATACTGGTGTATATTATTGTAAGAATTAGAGGATTCCCCAAACAACCAGCAAACTCCAGTACCAGCCAAACAATTTAATAAGATACATTCAATTTCACTGTGCAACATTTGTCAATTAATGCTCTAGACTCCAACATAAGACCAATGCCAATTTTGTCTGAACGTGCGTGGAGATTCCCGTGCTGTCCCTAAGGCAAATTGCACTTCATTCAACGTACCTTAATCTAATAAATAAACTTCTCTCTGGAGCTCTCGCGCAGGCTACATTTTTAGAGAAGTGGGGGAAACAATGCTCCATAAGAGTTGCTTTTATCAAAACATAAACAACAACACAAAAAAAGCATACAAACATATAAAAACAATAGCAATTAATAAGCACCCTGAAACACTAATGCAAAGTTTTTTTCCCCTCTTCTCTGATTGCTTATTCATGAAGTTATACATTACCCCAATTTGCCCAAAGACATTTGCAGAAGTGTGCAGTAAAGAATCTGAGAGGAATTGTGTTGATGGATGGAGGAGCTGTCATACATCAGTCCTTCAGTACACCTGTCCTGCAAGTTCTTTCAGACAACGAGTTTGTTGTAAAAATTGACTGTTTACTCCTCGTGTGTCTTTGGTCTGACTGTGTGTAGCGAGGAGGAGGAGGAGGAGGAGGGGGTGACAGACAGAACGGCACAAATACGGGTCCCGGGGGCCGAGTCCTTCATAGAAAGGAGGCAGTGGGAATGAAATGAAGCCACAGGGGACAGACTCAGTGTCTCCCGTCCTCGCCGTCTCCCCCTCCTCCTCCCATCAGTCTGTGGAGCTGGCTTCACAGCGCCGAGGCGGTGACCGGGTGGATGGCGTCACGGTTGGCTGTCATGCTCTTGAAGGCCAGAGGGGTGGCGATGTCACAGCTGTGGGGAGATAGAGCACTGCCACTGGCCGGCTGCCACGTGGGTCCGGTCACATAGGCCGAGGTGGTGGCGCTGTACCCCATGTAGGGTGACACTTGGGTGGGAGGGTGGTAGGGAGGGATGCTGGGCGCTGTGACATAGCTGTTCACTGTGGGCAATCCATTCGGCGTCTGGAAACAAAGGAGAGGAAATAGAAGATTATTAGCAAGTGGAAGTCTGAAGGGTCAGTCATGGTTAGTGATTTTCATTCTTTTCCCTCCAGAATTTAAAAAAAAAAAAAAAAAAAAAGAGGGAATTGTTTCCCACATCAGCTGACAGAGGCTTGAGAGGCAAAACCTCCGTTTTCAGCTGCATTATTTGGCGAAGTGACTCCGGTGCAGGTAGACGCACACCAGCAGCTGAGCTCTAATGGGAAAAAGCTGAGGTGAGCTGCAGAAAGAGAGGGAAAGTGAAAGGAAAAGTGCTGCTGAATTAAAAGCAGCAGAAACTTAAATTCTAACTTCACAGCCACCACATAAAAAACCCATTTTCCCAATTTTGATGAAAGTATGAATGATCAATTATGCGCCCTCATGCCCCTGGAACATATTAAACATGTATTAAAACCATACATGCGTGATTGCCCATCTATGTCTATGGGACTTGTTTTCTAGCCTAAAAGTGGACGTTCCTCCCCGGCGGTGGCGGCGGCGGTGATGTACCACGTCAGACGATGGGAGACGGGGCGGTTGGGGGCGCCACAAAACAGATGTCATGAGAGATTGAGAGTGAAAGGGCAGGAAGAGGGGAAATATGATAGAGAATGAGGCGAGCGCAGGGTTCGAAGCATGAATGGGCTTTGCTTTTCTGGCACGGCGACAGGACTTAACTTGAGGAATTCACCATAGCATTTCAACAGGGAGGCCGAATTTCTGTTCCTGGGTGGTCTGCGACTACCGAGAATTATTTTTAAAATTTGGGTCTTTTCTGTCTCTGTGACTTCTTTTGGTGGACTCGCTTGACTGGCAGAGTCACTGGCTATTCTTTAAAATAGATGTGAAAAATTATACTGTGAACTGACATATGTGGTGATTATAACACGTAACTATAGAGAGAACACTGGTTTGGTGTGTGTGTGCACGCGCTTGTGGGTGTGTGTGGGTCTGTGCTGGGTGACTGTGGGTGTCTGTCTGTGTTTGTGGGTGGGTGTGTGTGTGTGTGTGTGTGTGTGTGTGTGTGTGTGTCTTCACTCGGTTCAGTGATACTGAAGCTTATTTCACAAGTGGCCTTTTTAGCTGTGTTTTCTAAAATTTCATTTAAATCTTTTAGTCTCTTTGAACATTTTTTCCAAAGATTATCACACACCTTCAGCTCATGAAAAGCACCATGTGCAACACACACACACACACACACACACACACACACACACACAACTACAGCACAAATACACACGTACAGTACGTACATAATGTATGTTGCATGAACTCATTCATACAGCTCATATACAAAATAACAGGAAACTCCTCACAGTGTAATGAAATCAACTACAAGAACTAACTACAGCCTAATAAATGACCTCAGACATGTGACACAAGTCAGCAAAATTTAAGCTTTGGGGCAGATTGCATGCTTTAGGTGTACCTGTTATTTTGTCCACCCCTCCTCCACCACCCATTATCTCAGTGAATATATAATAAAACCAAACTTTAAATACATTTATCTTTGAATTTAGAGATGTATTTAATAATGTGAATATTAAACACACAATTAAAATGTACATTTATTGAAATATATGAACCTGCATAACAAAATACACACCTTGCATTTTTTAAAATAATTATTCCCTTCTTTTGTCAATCAAAATATTTTCATAATGATTACCTGCGCTGGTGCCTTTCTTCTTAATTTGGCTGTTGTGAACAGTGAATAATGAAAACACGGACACTTTTCAGCCAAATGATCACAACTCAAACGGATGAACGCGGTCACGCGCTGATCCCTTTATTTATATTTCCATTAAATCATTAAGACGTTTGAGTGTTCCAGCGCGTGCTTATCTGCCGCGAGCGAGATAAATCAAGAAATATTAGTGGATGTGTAGCTAAATGTTGTGAGAAAAATTTGTTTTACTGTTTTGTTTTGTTTTTTTTTTGTTTTGAAAGCTGAACGGAATCCGCTCCGAGCCGCCGCGCGCTCTCAGCTCGCGATTTAACCTTAAATCTAATTTAATGATGCTCTTCTTCTTCTTGTTTTTTCCCAGAGAAAAACCTCAGAGTCCCACGGGGTCATCCGCCCTCCAAGCAGCGCCTATAGGCCACATGTTACCAACCGCAGCCTCTGGCCTTTAAACACAAACGACTCACGTTTGACAAAAATGACCTTCAGACGTTTTCAGTGTGCCGGTTGGACAAACTCTGCACTGACAGTCAGCCTTATGGAAAATAATAGAAATATAGAAAAATAAGCTGTAAGAAAAACGATGGATTTGAGTTTTTGGACCTCTCGGCCACCGTCCCGGCCCGCTCCTCTCGTGCCATCTGCGTGTTTTGTCTCCTCACAAACACAAACAGATCTATTTCCCATCAGATCCCAGCAGGCAGCCTGTGATGAAGCCTGAGCGGCGAACGGCTCATCCTCCAGTCGTTTGCTGGAACCGCGCTCGCTTCGCCATTCTTTGTTTTTCATGCAATAAACTGTGTAATTTATGGAGTTGTTATTTTCTGCATTTAATGGCTCACTTCTGTTTTTGTACAGTTGCTCGGCTAACCCCTCAGACAGTCGCTGCGTCCGCTTCGTGCTGCAGCTTCTCAGCGCTCCTAATCTCCCAGCATCGGCCCTGTTTTCTGCGTAATGAGCATGAAAAGTCCCCCCTGAAGAAGTGGCAAAATAAATTATGCGGCATGAAATTGTCTTTTTTTTTTTAATGTCTGTAAGGCATGCACACCCTGTCCAAACAGGCAGAAACGAGCACGCATGCGCGCGCACATTGTGACATCATAGCCCTTCATTTGTCCCCCAATCTAGAAAACCAGGAATGGTCGCCTATAAAAAAGCGTTAAATAAACTTACTATAATTAGTTTGGAATTTAAAAAAAGTTGAGAAAAACAATAATAATAATATAATTAATTTAAATCTAAGTCATGCTTTTTATTTTAGGAATTAGGCGCACGCGAGGTCTCATCTCAACATTAATTTTTTAAATCAGTGTGTGTCATGTGTGAAATTCGGCGTGGATCAATGTATTAATCTCGATGCTGCTTTCTTTTGGATATGGCTATTTCCCGTCCATTTATCGCCTTTAACTAGCCAGTGCACAATAATTAATATGTCGAAAGTTTAGGCCTGCACGACAGTTGTTTTAGACAAAATATCAGCCAATCAGCTACTGTGTTTAAAACCTGAGTAAGACAAATTATGCAGTGGTCAGTGTTCCTTCCATGCAGTTCAATGTCTTGGCTCAAACCCTGCATGGACAACAGCACTAAACCGACCCATTAAAATGCTACAGGCCTATGCTGGAATAATTTTCCAGCAAACTGAAAACAGACTATATTTTAGTTTTCTGGCTCTCTTTTATGAGTCCAACCAGCTTCAGAGTGTTAAGCACGCCACGCTCAGTATCAAAAGCCCAACATACCAAGCTAGAAAACAAGAATCAAGAGAATAACTTGGCCCTCCAAAGCTCTTTGACCTCCTAATTATTAAATGATTTACACTCAGATGATTCATGAAAGCACTTACTCTGCAGCAGGGCCTACAGGAAGTGCACCTTGTTAAGTCAAAATTAAAAAAAAAAAAATTAAAAAAAAAAAAAAGATATTATAAAAATGCACCATTACCAGCTAGCCAACAGAAGGAGCGCATTAATGCTGTGAAAGGGAAATGTCCAAGCCACAACATAATTATTATTATAAAATACTCATGACTTCAGTTGGATTAATAGCCTGATTGCCAGAAGCTTGGATACACTTTTCACTCGTGCTGCATTTTAGCTTACAACAAAAAAAAAAATGAGAGGTGTCCGTATTGTTACCTGTGTGTATTTTGCTTCAGGTTCTAAATGCGGTTTATCCACGCCATTGACTAGTGCAGAGCTTGCTGGTGGGAAATTAGTCCTGTTTATAGCGCTCCATTCTTCTAGTTTGGCGCTGGGAAAGGATGGACTGTCACTAACTGGGGGGGCAAAAGAGAAAGAGAGAAGAGAAGAGAGGAAAGTCAGAGAGGAGATTTTAAGATGAAAAGACCCGCACAGGCCGCTGCTTCTCATGCACCCATCAGGCGCAGGTTAGCCAGGTTGCACGAGACAATAAACCCTGTGACATTTCGCACTGAAGCACGGCAGTGTGTCATTTTACGCACAGATAGCGCATAAATCCAACGGCTGCCCTGTGCGTAAAGGTTTAATAAAACGATATTTAGCCCTGATCAGTGAGACAAAAATATCAGTTTTAGTAGTTAAAACAAAATTTACATAATCAGATACTGAGACAGTATTTTTCTCCCTAATTCTCCGCAGGTGAGATAATATCTTAAAATATAAGTTTGAGATATTTTCTCTTGTTTCAGTAATTTTTTTTTTCAACGCTTATAAACGTGATCAGGCCTTCAATTGTTCTGTTCAGGACTTTGACTTAAAACACTGAGGGGAAAAAAAAGTGAAATTATCTGTCATGTTTTTCACGTAAATGTGTTTTTGTCTGAGTGAAACTAAACGTTTTGCGTCCTCCTGGAGATTAGGTCGAGGCCCAGCTGAGGATGTGCATGAGTGAGGCGGCTCTCTGGTGGGTCAGGAGCTTTTTAGCCCACCAAAACGTCCCCCTGTCAGTGACAAATTAGATTTACTCTCACCGTCTCCCTCCTTTTGTGAGTGATGGATATTATGTTATACACAGTTCCCTGCGTTTACACTGGGAGAAGCAAGCCCACCAAAGTTATAACTCGATAAAGAGCTTTTTGAGAAGAACGCGTTTTGTACATATGGAAATATTATTATGGATGTATGTAACTGAATTCACCCACGGCAACTGACTGTCCGCAGCTTTTGTATTTAAGTCAGTGTGTGTGTGAGCCCGCATGCGCGTCAAATTCAGCATAAACTCGAGTAAAATCAACAATAGTTAATGATAATAAGTCTGCACGTTTTGTCTAGATTCTTAGTTATTATTTACCATTTTCCATAAACTCCAAATCATTTTTTTTAAATAATCCGAGCGGTGAAATCACTTTGGTGCAAACGAGCTCTCACCTCACCAAATGTACTGTGAAACTTAGCATTCAAAAACCTGCCACAAACATCTGCTAATAATTTGGAAATGCATAAATTGTTTATAAAGGCAGCCTCTCAAAACATATTCCGCCCCTTGTGATTTCTCCTGGATATCTGCGTTACATTTGTCTTGTTTAGATTGCCCGGGTTATGGCTTTCGCATGGCGGTGGAGGTGGAGAGGAGCCCGGGCGCGTTTCTGCAATGGTAGCCATGAATCCTGACAGCAGGGCTGCTTGCAGTGGACTGACAGCGCTTCCCCTCCTGCCATTGGAAAACAAGCTCTCAGAAAATCCCTTTCACAACACCGAGCCGACCATTAACACTGATTTATGCCGGATCCTGTTTCACTGTTTCCAAAACAGTTGTGCTCTTGTTGAGTCCGAGCCAAACGCATCTGGGCCTACCTGCATGTGACACACGTACGACAAACGCAACGGCACAAACGCATCTTTTCTGATGAGCTGGATCTTTTGTGCCCGCGTAAAACCTGCTCAATGCGCAGCCCTGCACAAAATGTCTGGCTGCGAGTCATGGCAGACATTCAGCACACCTCATTCTGATGCACTTCAGCTCAGCGCCTTTCCCTCCGCTGTCCCTCTAATATTCCACATCCGCCTCTTAATTATTACTGCAAGCCGGGCCATCTGTTTCTGAACTAACCTGCCTCTCTTTCAAATCAATATCAGCAGGCAGGTCAAACGGCATTTAAGCTCTCCCTCACTCCACAGAGGCCTGTAAGGTTAAAACGTCCCAACAGTTACTTTCGGAGGCCTATAAAGAACAATTAGAGTAACTCAAAGGGGAAAATAAATCCACTTTCTCTGTCAAACACGCACACACTCATTCGCACTCTTGCGCGCAAAACCCCTTCAAAAGTTGTTTAAATGTAGTGCAATAAACAAATGCAACCGCCCTCCATGCAGCCATGCTTACTTTGTTGCTCTGTAATAGACCGTATCCCCAGAATATCTGTCACAGAGTGCGAGGAAGGCCATATCCTGTGCATGGCCATGTGTCCGGGAAGGGTGGGCATGCCAGGGGGAGTGGGCACTTTGGATGTCGGGTATGAGTATAAGTGGTTGTAGGGTAATGTTGGTTGTGGCGGTGGGTGAGGCGCCTGCTTGCCCGACTCGTACTGGCTCTGCTGGGACAGATTCCCGATCTTGTTGCGGAGGATCCGACTGATGGAGCTGACGGAGGGCAGATTGAACTTGTCGCAAACCCCGTCGGCGAGTAGCCTGTCCCGGATCTCCCAGGCAAAAATCCCCGGGTCTCTCTGCTTGTATGTCCGTATGTGCTTGACCACGGTGGGTGTGGTGACCCGCGGCTTGCTGCCTCCGATGGCCCCCGGGAGGATGGAGCCGGTCTCGTTGTAGCGGGCCAGGATCTTGCTCACGCAGCCGTGGGAGACGCGCAGCTGCCTGCTGATGTCACAGGGTCGAATCCCAAGCTGGGCCAGCTCCACTATCCTGAGCCGGATGGCGTTGGGGAGCGGCCTGCCGTTCACGAAAACTCCACCGAGTTGGTTCACCTCACCGAAGGCTGGCTCTGGTGTCAAAAACAAACACACAGAAAGGCAGAACAATGAAAGAGCGATGAGGCAACCAGACCAAGGCCCACCACAGGCTGCTTCCACCCGGGTTACACCACATGCATGTAAGGCCTGATATTTCTCACCGAACACGCAGCTGTACGCAGTCAAATACGGCAAAGATGTTCAGTGTTAAATTGTGTTTTTAATCCACTTCCTCCAAGTTTTAGTCGTTTGTGAGATGATTGTGTAACCAAAACTTTCTTGTGTTTTTACAGTTGATTTAAAAAATGTACCATTACGCAAAGACGCCTTATTTTAAGCGTTAAGTGTTTTCGTCAAAAAAGATTTCACTCTAAAAAAAAACAAACAAAAAAAAGAAGAAAAAAAAACAGTCTATCGCTCTGAGTTATGTAGAACGTTTAGGTGAAAAGCACCAACCTAAAGCTGACTGATAGCTGTCGTGCACGCAGGCTAAACTTCACACGGATGCGCAGCGCTCAGTGCCAGAACTCATGCGTAACTGACACATGTAATAATTCAGTCTGCTGCTTTCCTCCCGCTGGATAAACAGCTAAACAGACGCGCCAAAACACCCCAGACAGACACCATCTCGCTATACGTTCCCTCACATTGCAGTTGGATCGTTCGCTGCATCCCTGACAAGAAAAAAAAACCACCCGATCCAACTTTGAACTCACCCATCGTGTTAAAGCCGCAAATGAAGAATACGGTGTCCGGTTCGTGCCTCCTGCGTGGATCCTGCTCCGCGTCCAGCGTGTCCACCGTCCAAAACCGCGTCCAAGAAAATCTTCTTGTGCGATAAGGAACAAGAGGGACAAAATTCTCGATCTGTTTCCTGGAGGCGCTGGAGACAGGCTTACATTTCAATCTGTCGAAATCAGGAGGCTGGACTTCCAACGCTTCTCCCCCGCTGATTGGCTCGGCTCTCCAATAGACTTTGGAGATTGCTCCGAGCCGCGTTGCTATTGGTCCAAAAGTTTGACATGACAAGTCCGCAGAGATCCCCCCTCAGTCCTCCTCCTCGTCCTGCTCTCTCCCATCTGAAAGCAAAGCTGGGGATATACCACCATGAATGCGTTTGTTATTCACACAGATAGGGTGAGTATAACGTACTATCAAGATTTTGGATCAGATCTGCAGCTGAGCAGCAGTGATGAGGCGCGAAATAAAAAAAAGAGATCAAGCGTAAAAACCTCCAGTGGGTGACCATCACAAGAAAGCATCACCTGAAAAATATATTTCCTTTCATGAAAACACACACACTCATGCAATTAAAACTCCAGCGTGACGTCTAATTCACTTAATATTTCAGGTTTGTTTTGAGAACAAAGATAACACCTTTCAAAGTAAAACACAGCTCGTGTTCTGTGGAGTAACAGAAAGGTGGAAAAGCTGAGTTTGGGTGTCTTTACGCTCCGCCGCACCAGCCTCCATCTCAGCCTTTCAAATGGCATCATTAAGGAAATGGGAGGAAATGAATGATTGGTTTTGAGTAATGTACCTGGCTGGGTGATGTCTCTCAGTGCGTTTGCGGATTATCGCGCTTTTCCTTCGTTTGTCGCCCATGTTTTTTTCTTCTTCTTCTTCTTCTTTTTTACTCTCCTTTACGCATCAAGCATCGACTGCTGCACTTTGTAAAACACGCCAAAAACAATTCCTTCGCGGGGATGTTTTGCTGAAAATGAGGCGACCATGTTTAACCTTTGGAAAGAATCTGTCCGGTCATGCAGCTTGGAAATAAACCTGCGCCAGATTTATCTCTGGTGCCAATTTTGAATTAAATTTTACGTGATTTATTTGGACGTGTGTGTATTAAACGAACATTACACTTTAGGTGTCGTTTTAACTCAATAATATTCACTTGTCCATTTCAAACTGTAAGTGAGTTTGATTTACATTAAGCTTTGCACCGGATAGGCCAAGTGTTGCTCCTTTTTTTTTACCAGTTTTGCACAGCAAGCTTTGACGCATTCAGAGCTCTTAAATGATAAAGAAATTCCCCTTTTATGTCTTAACCTTTCCATAATTACCGCTCAGACTCCACGCTTGCAGACTTCTATCTAAAAAGGGATTATTTCTAGCTTTACTACCTCTGCATACATGCACAGAAACCCCCACTTGCAAGCAATAAGAAAGATTTGCTGCTTCCCGACACGAGAAACAAACACGCGCCATAACTTTGCGCCTTCGCTCTCTGCCCATTTTGACACATGCTTTGGGTTTTCTCGTGTCATATTTTAAAAAGGCCACGGCGCACGGCTGACCTTCATCTCTGCACAACCTGAAGGGGATCAACGTGCATGGGGACATCAAACGGCGCTCCTGTACAGCCGCGCAATTAGGAATATTGTTGAAAAGCTCTGCTTACATTAAACACCGAAGCGTCTGTAAGGGGCCAAAATGTACACAAAGTGTTGCTCAGCATTTGCCTCAGCACGCACAGCTCTGTGGGCTGGATACTGGAGAGGAAACGTGCAATACCTGTGTGGTTTTTTTGTTTAATTTTCCCACCTTTTCAGGAGGGCACAAATCTCTGAAATTACACATTTCCCAACGTGCGCTGTGACGCTACAAGTCCCTGAAACGGGCCTTTCAGGGAGGCGTGAATTACCGCTTTTCTGGGGATGTTTTTGTTTACGTGAAGAGTAATTTACCAAAAGACGACCGACTGGGGGTCTTAATTTTTTCTTATCTTTTTCTTATTTATTTTTCATTATTTCTAATTTATCACCTCAGGCCCCCACCTGCCCACCCTGCTCAGCTCAGGCCTCTAACGCGTCAAGGATAATGTTGACCGTGTGGAAACGTGCTCTGCTTGTTTCCACTGAGGTTCCTCCGGTGGCTGAAATAACAAAAGGTCAGCAGTGAGGGATCAAAGGTCTCCTCGGAGCTGCTCCACCGGCAGCGTTTTTACACTGAGGCGGCCGACCTTTTTTTTTTTTTTTTTTTTTTTTTTTTTTTTTCTGTGATATGACGGATGTCCACCTGAGGACGCGAGAGCCACATCACTGGTTTTAATGGCGCATGTGTTTATCTGAGTAATGACATCACAACAACTGGAAAATATCAACAGGAAATTACAGGTCGAAAAAATAATTGCAGATTGTTGAAAGAATTATTTGAACTTCCCATGGAGTCAAACAAAGGATGTGATTATTACACTCATCTATTATTATTATTATTGTTGTGCGTCAACATTTAAAGCGCATATCCACGGCAGTTAATTAGGATTTCCAGGCTCTACGTGGCAGCTCTCAAGCCCAAACTCGTCCACGTCGAGCTGAATTGTTCAAGCTGGCCGTGAAGGCAACGCATCACTTGTCAGACAAATTGTGTTGAGGATGCACTCAAAGCTCCGACGGTCGCTCTCAGCAGGAGACAGAGCGGCGCGTTCCCTCATCTCACGCTTGTTTCTGCGCGCAATAATGATTAGCAGAGGTTTTCAGATGAAGGCACCAAAAATATAATGAAAGCAAATTATGCTTTTGTCTGTAGCAGTGCGTTTTTGGCGAAGTCCTGCAGGATCTATAATGTGTTTTCTTGACATGCAGCAGGCGTGTCGCTGAGTGTTTCTGGGTGAACATCCCTGCTGTGTGTCCGGTGCCTGTTATGGTTTATGTGCAAAACTTTGCAAAGCAGAGTTTACGGCACGCAAAGTGCCTCCATAATGTATAAATGTAATGCTTGAGTGACATTTTGTGAATAATGCCATATTCTAATCCCTCCAGCTTGCTTGCAGACAAGTGACCTGCAGCCTCTGCGGCGCTCCTTCTACATTACACCACGTTTTTCTCTTTAAAAATACATTTATTTCCATTTCAGAAGGCGGATTGCGTTTTTAAAATGTGATCTAAATTGATGTAATTAAGCTCTTGGAGATGCGAGGTATGTTTGAAGCAAAGATGACATTTTTTTAAAATAAGTATTTTAATTATTCAAAATAACTGAGTGGTTTGTCTCTTTGGTTTGCAGGTTTGCTCTTCTGTTCACCTCCTGTAGAAGCTGCTCAGTTGTTTTTCTGGCTAATCTCGTACCTGTTTATATCACAGCTTTCTTTCATGTCAAAGTGTTTGCTTTGGTCATAATTGATTTCACGGGCCGAGCAGGTTCCTTATTGACTCAAGATGCTGGAAGAAGCGTGTGGGTCAGAGATCTTTTTCTGCTGCTTCTATCTGTCATTTGGTGCCAAGTGACAGGATGTGAGGAGAAATCAGCAGGATGGCGTGCAGGAAAATCCACTCATCCATAATTCAGGCTGACGGTCTTTTGCAGGTGAGCTGCACATTATTAACATGTAAACAGGGAGTAAAAACCACCATTAGCGGCTGGGTGACCCACTTCATCCACACACACACATACACGCACGCACACACACCTTCAGCCCCTCTCAAGGATTCTCCAAAATGAAGAATCTGTTTTAGAGAAACTTCTCATCTCGCCACACGTCAAATATCCACAAGCATAAATCACACAGCAGCTCCAGCTTTTCTTTTCCTGCGCCGCAAATATTTGAACAGAGGAGAGAAAAACTGCTTTGCCAGCCGAGTTTGTTGACATCTTCATAGTGTTACAGCTCTAAACTGTTATGACAGCCACTCCCACCTCAGCTATCTCCTTCGTGTGAGCAAAGTAACTAAACCACCTTTTGTTTTTAATTTTCAACAAGTGAAGACATGATGCGCTTTTTTTTTCCCCTCCTCGGATGTTGTCACCACGCAGCTCCTCATCTGAGAAATACCTGCCCTGAATGTTTCACTCCAGGTACAAACAGGCGGGTTGCTTCAGGATTTCGATTCAATGTGATCGAAAAAGGTTAAAGAGTGTTTGCATATGCCCTTTAAATTTTGTGCTTCTTGTAACGGATCCACGTTTCTTTATAAAAAGTGATCAAACGTTCATTAACAGCTCGTTTCTTCTGCAACAGCGTCTTTCTGCGTGTTTTGCCTCGTCATTTAAACTCAAATGTGTCGCGCAATCGACGTTTATTGTTCATTTAACAGTGAGAGTGAGGTCATTTCTGCGTCATCAGTCGCCGATTTAACGCTAAAAAAAAAAACAAAAAAAACAAAAAAAAAAACGCGACATCTCATCGTTTCATCCTGCTGAGGAGCCAAAAATAATTTCACGCTTAAATAATCGAGTCTGAATCAAAAGTTTAGAGTGTGAAAATATTTTTGGATTTATTGTGACTGTCAAAAGCGTTTATTTCTCTGTCAGATGATGATGATGATGATGATGATGATGATGGTGGTGGTGCTTCCTCCATCAGTCATCCTGAAGCTTCATCAGTCTAACGCGCCTGATCCGTTTACTCAGAAGCAGCTCACAAACATTATCCTCCCGTTAGTTATTTTTAAAGTAATCTGAGCTCTTTAATTTCCTGATGAATTAAAATTCTCTTCTTCGTCTTCCAGAGCTGCAACAGGTTGACCGGAAGTAAGAAAGACAAAGAAATAAACCGAAAAACTTGGAAACAAATCAATGACATCGATAAATCCGACAGGCTTGACGCGTAAAACACAGAAGTCATAAATAATCCTTCAGTGTTATTTCATAAGTTAAAATTTAGTGAACGAGATAAAACAAATTTAAAGGGTAAAAATGTCCCTCAGCTGTTCAGTGACGGGTTTGGACTTTCAGTAAAAAAATGTTAATCAGGTGTAACTTTGTGGAAAATAACGTTTTCGATGCAGGAAACTGTTACAACAACTCAGCTGGAAAAAATAAAAGCTCTGTTTTAACGCCTGTAAGAGTCACATCTCATATCATAAAACACTATTTCCAAAATTATTCTTATTATCTCCCATCCTTATCGTGCACGAGCTCTATTTTCTCCATTATGTTTTTATCAGAATCAGGTTGCAAAACATTTAACGCGGGTGGATCTGACAGCACACGTGGCTTTGTGTCAGTGGGCCTGAGCTGCAACACTTTGAAAACTCTTCTTTCTTCTGCTCACTGGAGACGCGCTGGTTGTGATCCGGCAACTGGTTCCAAAAAACTGAGTCCAGAAAAGAAAAAAAAAAAAAAAAGGCGCAGGACACATTCTCTTATCTGCGCCACTAATCTGCGGAGCCGCTGTGCTGCTCAGATTATCCGTGGAGAAACCTGCAGAGCGGAGGGGGGAAAAAACTCCCAGTTGCCGGTTTTCTGTTCCCAGTAAGATCCTGTGGGAAATCCAAGTCACCACTAATAGGTCATTACGGGGACGCGCGGTGATTTCTTGTTTCACGGAGGGGTTGGAGGTCTGTCATCTCATACTAACTGTCCCCAAACTGACTGACAACTGCAACGAGATACACACGTGCGGAGAGTTATGGCCTCTGTGTGTGTGTGTGTGTGTGTGTGTGTGTGTGTGTGTGTGTGTGTGTGTGTGTGTGTGTGTGTGTGTGTGTGTGTGTGTGTCAGGCCCGAGCAGTTTGTCACCCAGACTCGTGCGCACTGATCCGGGTTATCCAGGCGCAGAGGACGCTGGTGTCGCCTCCAGCTGCTTGATACAAATAAGATAAGACAACACGGAGCTTTAATGCGCGCGGGCCGCTGCTGCTTTTCAGGGAAAAAGCCACCACTTGGGCGCCTTTAAAACAACCCGCGCTGATGACTCTAACCTTTGCGGCCCAAACGGCGGTGACACCATTAAAAGTCTTTCTGCAGGTTAGCACTTCTCCCGGCCCGAGTGGCCCGGTAACTTTAGTGCGGCCTTAATGAGGACGAACGCGGGTTAACGACGTATGTAGTCGTGTTTCAGAGGCCAGGCCTGGGTTTCAGCAGAGAGGGACAAAAAGAAACAATATTTACGACACTTTTAAGCATACATCACTTTGACATCTGTTCATCTGGCACCTGGCATCCATTAGTATTAAATATTTCATTCCGCCCTAATTTGGAGCGCTCTTTGTCCCGAACCAAGGACACTGGGGGGAGAAAAAATGGAGAGCTGTACCTTTAGTGCGCTTTTACGCGGCGTTTCCTTTGTGCAGAAAAGTGCAAATGGGGTGTTGATGCAGACCACACCGCACATGCTAGACCCGAGGAATCGTTGAGTCATACCTGGATTGGATTTATATTAAATTTCCTCGTTCATTAAGAGCTCCGCATAAGCGCAGAAACATTCCTGCAATTAGTCAGTTTTGGGCACGCGAGTGTCAGTTTTTTGTTGTTGTTTTTTTTTTCCTCAGTGTTATTGGATTACTGAGTGGACCGAGTGTTCAATATCCTCATAAACAAACAGAGGTCGACCAGAGTCAGACGGATCATGTCAGGCAGAGCTGTGACAAAGCACCAGTCCTCTGATATTTGTGTTATTTAATTAGCCCGCGTGGAGCCTGCCAGGAAAATAAAGCAATAAAATTTGGAATGATAGAAATCAGAATAACTCTTTTTTTTTTCTCCTCCTCAGTAGCGGGTGAGCTGCAGTTCAGCTGCGCGTGATATCACTCCTCCTGCTCAATGAGGAAGATCACGGGATGAAAGCTGCGCCGAGGCCTCCGTGCAGCGCGCGGACACTCCCGGCATGCAAATGGCGTGAGATGCGTTTCACTGCAGACGGTAATGACGAGTTTCGTGCTGGTGGAATCTGAAGCAGCTTGTTTTGGCAGGAGGATCAGGTAAAGTGAGGTGAGCTGATTTTACCGCACGCATGACGCGCTGATAGTTCCGGTTCAGGAACGTCCAGCGTTTGTTGAGCAGCAGGTGACTCTAAAATCAGACATTTGGTGAAAATCTGCCCGTAAGATGAAGTGTTGAAGTAACTCACTTCACTTTCTGCTTGTCTTTGCTCTTCAGACTGTCTTCAGAGGGTCACTGATGCTGCCCAGTGGACACGCAGCCTGTTTATCCCAAAATGCGGTGGCGCCATCTGGTGGACACAGAGGACTGCAACGCCGGACCTCGTTGAAAAACTGGTTTTCCAGGAAGATTCAGAGGAATGTAACTGAGTATATTTACTCAAATACAAATTCGAGGTACTTGTTCATCACACTTTATGTAACTTTATACTTGTCCTGTTTATCTCAGAGGCAAATATTGTAGTTTCTACTCCACTACATTTGTCTGGGAGCTTTAGTTACTCGTCACTTTTCAGATTACAGATGCTCATCAAACCTTTTAGAGATACATGGTTCTCACAGGACAGCTAATACATACTTTTACTGAAGTACAGCTTTGAATGCAGGACTTCTTCCTTCTTTGCGCAGAGTAATCTGTTTTCACAGTTAAGTATTAGTACTTTTACTTGAGTAAATTATCTCAACAGTTCTTCCACCACTGTTCACTTGTGAGGCACCTTGAAATCAAAGGTCGTGCTGATCATCAGATTAATGGCTGATTCATCAAATATTGGACACCTTTGCGTGTTCACACACACGTCTGGATGGTGGCTGGAATGTAACTAAGTACACACACTCATGTACTACTATCTTAAGGTACTTGTACTTGAAAATAATCAGTTTCAGTTCGGAATGAAATCATATCCAATTAAAACAACTACAACAGTAAAATCCTACTTTAAAGCAGTGCATCTGCATGATGAGTACTTTCAATACTTTAAGTACATTTTCATCATTATACTCACATACTTAACTAAAATTAATGCAGGACTTTTAGCAGTAAAGGAGTATTTTTACAGTGTACTTTTAGTACTTTTACTGAGGTAAAGGATCTGAATACTTCCTGCATCACTGGCTGTGACCACATTGCTCTTTAGGATTTGAGTAAAGGATCTGAACAGAGCTCCTCTCACAGTTTGTGGCTGGTTGGAGGGACTTGAGGAGGGCAGACGTGAGGAGTCAGTTTTTCATTAGCGTGTCCTGCAGAGGGCAGCCAAGCATCACACATGTCCAACAAGTCAGAGTCTTCAGCTGCTGTTGGAGCTCAGAGGTTAGAGGTTTCATGTTCAGGAAGTGAAAGACAAACTGTTCATTTGTTGTTTCAGGATCGTCCAGAGACGGGCAGCACTGCGGTGACTGTGACTGATAGCTGCACCCTCTGCTTCCACAGCGCATCTCAGCTTGAAACAGCTGAAACAACCGTCTTATCAGCACAAAGCCTCATGTCATGAAGCCTGGAGGCTGTGAGAAGTAAGACGAGGTGAAACCTGCCTCAAAATACAGACAGCTGCATATTTATGCTTCCTCAGTCACTTATTAAACGAATAAACCAGATTTTATTCAGTATACATTTGAGGACACAAAAAGAGATTATCACGGCTGTTTTCTCGTGATTGATGTGATTCCTGTTGTAGACATTCAGCACTGACCATCATCTGAGGTTCGGCTGCAGATCCTCCACAGAGCCTCTTTCAGATGTAAGTGAACTCCCATTTCTTTACTCCACAGCATCGTGTTGGTTTTATCGACGGAGGACAGAGCGCAGCGAGACTTCATGTCAGCTGGAACATCGTGTGTAATAAACAGTGCATTTATAGATTTACATGTGTTTCCTCCGATGACTTTTCTTCTGTCGATGTTAAACAGAAAATAATGCAACAATGAAAATATTCTCTAAAGCCTTGTTGCTTTCTGCACAGGTGTGTCTGATGATATCAACCTGCTGATTGGCTGATGATGGCAGGTGTGGAAACAGCTCAGCTCAAAGGTATGTAATATTTCATTATTTTTTTGTTTACCGGTGCGTGTGTTGCGTGGTACTTGTACTTCACTTGAGTATTTACATTTTCTGCTACTTTATACTTCCACTCCATCACATTTCAGAGGCAAATATTGCACTTTTTACTTCACTGCAATGATCTGATAACTTTGCACTTTCCCAGTAATAATACAAAATCTAACAAACAAATAAATGATGATGTCATATCACAGATTAAAATAAAACTTTATTGATAACCCGGAGGAGAATTCACAAGCTACCCAACAGATAAAGTATGTAAAGCAGTTAGAATTAGCTCCACCGTTAGCAGCTTGAATACATCAATTACTTATTTACTTACTTCTTACTTCTGATTATTTCGCTACATAAGATAAAATATTAGTAATTCATCATGTGACATGCACAGAACAAATCATGTCATTTATGTTTGCTGGTTTTTCTCTCTACACACAAATTTTAACATTTAATTTAATATAAAATACAAGGTCAGGGTTTGAAATGCAATCAGAGCATTATGGAAGTGGCAAATAAAGAACTTAACTGGACTTTTGGCTGTGCAAATCTACCAAAATGTCAAATTAACCCTATATATTGGTAAGATTTGTCGTCTTTTCCCACCGTGTGATGTGTTGTTTTAGGTGTCTTTGCTCTTAGTTTGTCCCTCTAAACCCACTTTATTTCTACAATGTCAGAAATTTATGGTTGAAGTCCCACTTTTCTCATGAAAATCCAGTCGGTAAACACCAGTTTTGTGTCATAAAGCACCTCATAAACAAACCTGACTTGTTTTTTTTTTTTGGTCACACTCTCACTAAGCAGCACACACACACACACACACACACACACACACACACACACACACACACACACACACACACACACACACACAGCTGCTACATGATCAAGCAGCCTCACCAGACTCCAGTTTACTGCAGAGAGAACGATGTGGCTGCCAAGTAATTATCCCCCGCAGCCCCTCTCCAAAATGCTAATGGTATTTACAGGACGGGGAGAGGGAGAGGACAGCAGCGGCAGGTGCAGCTGCTGGAGCATCAGGCTGCGCCGAGGAGCCACAGAGGGGTCATTGTGGGTGTTTAGGTGACTGAGATCAGATAAATATCCTGGCCTTTATCTTTGTTTGACTCATAAACGGCAGGCTCACAATCTGAGCCACCGCACAGCATTCAGAGCTGCTGCGTGTTTGGTTAAAGTGACTCAGAGCAGAAGTGATGTGGTGGAAGAGATTCACACTTTTTTATCTTCACGCTGGACTGTCGTAACGCTTAATCTGCTAATGTTTAAGGTGCTGATTTTAACACGTCTGTCTCAGCAGTGGAAAAGTAACTCAGTACATTCACTCACTCAATTAGCATCACTGTTATCAGCCACAACATGAATACATCAATAATTCACCAATAATATAATAAAAAATATTCTTAAATGGCCAATTCTGCACAATGAGTGCTTTTAGTTTTGGTACTTAAAGTATATTTTAATTCTAATTCTTTTGTACTTGAGTAAAATTTTAAATGCAGGACAAAGTACTTTTCCATTGTAGTATTGCTGCTTATACCTCAGTGAAAGATGTGAGTACTTCTTCCAGCACTGGTCTGTCTACAGGTGTTGTGTAGTACTGCTGCCTATGTGAAAGAAGCTGTAAAGAGCCTTTGGTGGCTCCAGAGGGAGCAGCTGCATGAAATCTGCCTTAAGTGACATCACTTGAGGCAGGTATCACCTGTTGATTCTGAAGTTTGGACATGAAAGAGTCCGGTGGTGTGAAGTTACAAAGAAATGATCTCACCAGACTCCCTGAAGCTTGATCCTCATGCTCCTCATATCACCTCAGTTTGAGCTTCTTTGCACTGGTTACCAGTGCCTCAAATCCATTTGAACGTCCATTACTCTCAGGGATTTACATCGCGAGGCATCAGAGAACTTTTAACTCCTCACTGCTGCAGAGTCCAGGCTTGCAGCTTCAGCTTCAGAGCAGACACAACTTTTAAATCCTGCCTTAAAACACTCTTTTATGGTCTGATTTGTTCCCATAATTCAGCTCTGTCACATTACCACCACATTTAACGTTTGTTTATGGTGCTCTTGTTGACTGTTTGTCAGCGTCTGGTCGGGGTTTATATGTAACCTTCTTTTTATGATGGTGGTTTTATATGTGTGATTGCTGTTTTCCTGCACTGGAGAGAACATTGTGCTCCTCGCTATGCAAATAAAATTTTATATTATTACAAAGTATTAAGTGCAAAACAATGTTAGGAAAGCGAGAGGATAGAAGTTGGTCTTGACAACATTTTAGAAGCAAAAGCAGCAAATGCACAGTCTCCATTCATTTTAAATGAGCGTCCAGTAGACACTGTCAGTGAGAGACGTTCAGAAGTGTCTTTATTCCTGAAACATTTGACAATATAAAACCCTGCTTTGACTTGTGTCTGTTTTTACACAGGTGTGATTACATTGCTCAAATTCTTAAAATGACATACAGAATCTGTGCACAAAACTGTGAGAGTTAATGCCGTTATGTGAATGCTTTAAGTGAGATTTAAGGTGAGCACAGAGAAACTTTCCCCTGATCAGCAGATGAATGCAGCCTTCTAGTGCCACACTCATCACACTCATCACATGCAGGGAAGCTCAAACATCCAAATAAGAAAACACTTTGGAGTGGAGGGGGGCTTTAATAACTAAAATCTCACATTTCATTTCAAGGCTGGAGTAAATCACCTCATGTGGTTCAGGGTTAGATCAGGCTTGTGGTTGATCCCTCTGCAAAATGCTCATTGAGGTTTCTTTGTCGCTCAGGGCTGAGATGTTAAAACTGTCAGTTCAGCTGCTGAATCCAGAACCATGTGAGAAAAATCTCCATTTGGCTGAGCTGCGGAAGGGATTGGGAATGGAGAGCTGAACAACAGAGTAAATATTTGGCAGTGGAGAGCTCTTGGGAGCTGCAGAGGACCCTCTCTGGCTGAAGCCTGCGGGTGTTAAATAGATTAAGTGGCTGCTGGGTCATTGTGGACAGAGAAAATTCCCGCTCTTTGGACATGACTTTTCTTTGCCTTTGCGTGTTTTTGCTCTCCAATCGAGTGCCCTCTGTAAACTATCCACTCCAGCAAACCTGCGGTACTGTAATCCGCTGGTGTTTGTCCACCGCTGGAAGGCTCTTCTGCACACACAAATGATGCTTGAAGGGGAAGTCAGGCCTCTCACTTTTTAGTGAAAGCGAATTTCATCTTAAAAGTTGCTTAACAGTGTTTGTTTTCCAAGGAAACGTTTGTGCGTAACGCGCGTAAAGGAAGAAACTGAGCGATAAAGGCTGATTTTCGGAGCATTTTGGCCTCACAGTGCAGGTCACAGACTTTGCTGAACTTTGAAAATGTAAAAGGAATTGAATACGTCCTGAATCACACATGTAATATTGCTTCGGACTATAGACTTGGCGGCAGCAGACGTAGAGCAGTAGATAGTGTCCCAGATCCTATTCAGCTCCATTCAAAACCATGACAACACGGAACAAGCTCGGATTTATCCTGCAAAGTTAAAGGACATTGTGCCGGGGCGTCAATCAGGCATTATTGCGGGACTGAACAAATGCAAAATCTTGACTGGAACAAATGCTTCCAACGGGTCTCGGACGCGGGGCTACATTTTCCCCTTTTGTTCCCCTCCTCTGGCTGGCATGTATTTGTGTTCCCTCTCGTCCGACCACCCAGGACGACTGGGGAGGCATGTCCACCACCACCACTCTCCTCCCCGGCCTCATGCACCTCGCTGAAGTGGATGAGGGCCGATATCAATATCAAATACGAGGGGGGAAAAAAGCTCCCACATGAGGCTAGATTCACGCTTTGCATTTAATGCGTTTTATATGTGTGGAGAGACAAAAAGAGCCACGATGTCAGCCCGCAGGCGTCAGCTCGGGTGGAGAAGGATCGGACCGCTTTAACACAAAGATACCAAACTTTCACACCTTTACATGTTGAATTAAAGCGACAGAAAAGAAGAGAAACAACGCAGCGGAAGTCCCGCTAAGTTCTGCGCGTGAAGTATGATGACACACAATCATTTATCTTGATTACCAATTAATAAAATCTTGTCAGCTGTCATCAGTCACTGCTCCAATTTGTCAGAGGCTGAATGAGGCGTGTTAGGAGGTTTAAGTTAAGACGTAAAAAGTCTTTACTTAGTATGTCTCTGCAATACAATTATTATTATTAACATTTTACTTTAACCCCCTTATTTAACATGTTTTAAGAGTATATAAACATACAGACTGTCACTACAGAGCTACAGTTTTAACTTCTCCTATGAAGACATGTTTAGATTATTGCAGCTGTGTTTTACTATAATGTCATGTTATGTTTTTTATTGATTTATTTATTAATTTTTCACCAGCCCCAATTTATTGTCGCCCACAGGAGGAGATGTAGTTGTTGACAAGTGCATTAATAAACGCTTATATTTGCTTATAACAACATTATTGTGAGTTAGAAACAATTCATTGGGGAGAAAAAAAGTAAAATTCTAACCTTTTCCAATCGTTCGGGAGCTTAAATATCATCATAAATCATCCAGGAAGCTTTAAAAGAAAGATTTTCCTGTTGCGTATTCTCTAAATATGTCAAAGGGAAGTTCCGCGGGGGGGAATGCATGTTTGGGAGTCTTCCTCCAGCCGTAAACGTCAAAACTTCTCACGCCAGCAATTAATGCGCCTCTAATGGGCGTATTAGTTAAACCAACTTGCAGCATCGCGCTAATTGCTCACTTTGTATGTAAATGTTGGACACGTTGTTTGGACGAGAGGAGGGAGGAGGGAGGAGGGAGGAGGAGGAGGGTTTGATGATGGGACGGGCTCTGTTGTCAGTTGCCACCCAAGACGTGATTCAGCTCCAACAATTACCATTATCTGTTCCCCAGTTTGACGATACGGGACGAATCTGTAATGATGACGAGTGTTTCCTTCGCTCATTGTTGAAGCTTTTTTCTTATTCCGCACCTTCCAGCATTGGGTGACAGCACTCCAGCTATTCAGGTACTCAGCGGAGGAGGAGGAGGAGGAGGAGAAGGCTTTATAAGAGGAGCAGCCTTGTGTTTGCAGCCTCTGGAGTGCTGTTTGTGTAAACACTGAGCCCAGTGGCGCACATTGGTTTCCGAGCTGGTGTTTGGACAGCGCGTAAAGAGGACAGGATCCCTCCTCAGTGGACAGACTTACTGTTTTGGTTACCTTTGCTTTTTTTTACGCGCATCAAACCCGGATTTCACGCACAGGACGCGATGGCTGGCCCGACCAAGTTCAGTTTTTCCGTCAGGAGCATCTTGGATTTGCCTGAGCAGGATGCGGACGCAGCGCCGCGCTGCTCCCCGGTTTACTCCTCCTGCTCCTCCAGCTCGCCGTACACCTCCTGGATGGACTGCGACCGGAGCCCTTGTATATGTGAGTGCATGTTGATGATTGATTAATAGAAATATCACTCCGCTCTACCAAATATTGCATTTTTTTTATAATAGCCTCTAGCTTTATTTAGAATTTATAAGGAACCTTTATCTGGTAGATGGATATTAGAAAAGTATGCGCCCTCCTTATAAAGTAGTGACATTTTTATTTTAGCAGCTTTATTTTGAAATGATCAGGGATGGATCGATGGATGGATGGATGAGGATGAGGATGAGGATGAGGATGAAGAGGCTAAACAGATTAAATACCACATTATTTCTATACGAGTTTGGAGTAACCTCCTTTATTTATTTCTGCAGCGTCGGATGAAGGGAGCCTCGAGGCCTCCCCCGACTCCACCAAACCGGATGACTCATCCCTGGACTCTGAGCCTGACAAGAGCAAGAAGAGCAAGAAGCGCCGGGTCCTGTTCTCCAAGGCCCAGACTCTGGAGCTGGAGAGGCGCTTCCGTCAGCAGCGCTACCTGTCCGGCCCTGAGAGAGAGCAGCTGGCCCGGCTCCTCAGCCTGACCCCGACACAGGTGAAGATCTGGTTCCAGAACCACCGCTACAAGATGAAGAGAGGCCGGGCAGAAGGAGGGCTGCAGGACGTGGAGATACCGCAGCCTCCCGTGCTGCGCCGGGTCGTTGTTCCGATCCTGGTCCGGGATGGGAAACCTTTTCACACCTGCTTACTTGACACGGAGAAAGCTGGCTGTTTGCCTCCCTCTCCAGCGATGCCTTTCCCCTTAGCCTACCCGTCTCTCCAGCATCCGTCCACCGTCGCTCTTCCTCCACGGTACCACCAGCACTTTCCCACCGCGGCGGCCTCCAGGTTCGCCTGGAGAGACTTTTGGAGCGACTCGGTCCCCTTTAATTCTTTCAAATGAAGGCCTCATTTCAATGCACAAACTCATTTAGAATAGCATCAAATGTTTTCTGAATGTTCTGGAAATTTTCGAGCAACTTAAACATTTAGATTTTCACTATAGATCGAAGGATATTTTGCACATTTTGTTTTTGTGTGTGTTTGTGACTATTTTTAAAATGCTGATAATATTTTCTCGTGCATGGGCTTACTGATGCAGCCTGTAGATTTTTAATTATCCGGTGAGATAATGTATTTGTATGTGAAGCTGTTTAATGTTTGTATAAATAACTTTTGTTGAAGACAGGTGCAGTAGGCTTTAGGTAGCAGAGGCAGCAGCAAAGCCACTATTAGCCTGAACGTTTGAAGGAAAAACTATTTTTTGTCTTTAAGGAGACTTTCCTTAAAGGTTTTAACTGTTTAAACTGTTTCTTTTTGTGAACAAAATTATTAATAAAAGTTCCTCATATTTTCTATGATACATTTTACTGTGTAAAGTGCTTTCCTTTTCAAGTTTTGCTGCAAAAAAAGTCAAATTTGCAACCATCTCTGAAACAAATGCACAGACAAATCTTTTAAAAATCAATGTCAGTCTCTCCTTAATGTGTTCAATTCAGGCTTTAAGTCTGTTCAATGGTTTTAAAATCCTAATATATGTAGTCTAATAAATTTAATTTGTGAAATCTAAAATATGTAGCAGGTCATGACAGGGGCCCGGAGGCTTTTATAATGTTAAAAAAAACTAATTATGCACCCAGAAGCTGAGCAAACATCACTCCTAAAAGGACTGGACCTGGTTAAGCATAAGAATACCCAGTAAACATTACAGCCTCTCTCACTATAGCACCCTGGGCCCATGGGCTGCTTTTCACTTATACAATTAACTTTTGTTATTCTGAGGAAAGAGGGATAAACACGGCCATTACACTCAGGCTTTATGTGGAAATCTTGGTTTGTGTACTGTAGGTTTGAAGAGGATATGGTTTCTGAGGCTGCAGCAGGCTGAATGAAGGCAGCACGATCAACTTTGGTCAAGCTAAACATTTTACCAACTGAACAGGCGCCGTTAAGGAGCAAACTGCTTTTTATAGGCAGAAATGTGCAAGAAAAAGAGGAGTTTTTGTTGATGTTTTTAGGGGCTTTTTATTGTAAGAATCAGCAGATTTTACAGAGTTTTGAAGTTATTTGAGCTCTCCAGCAGGTGTTAAAAACTGTCCTCTGCAGTGAAATCACTTCCAGTGAGCGTGCATTTAGAGGAAAGCTGGCGCTGATTATCACGTTCTCTTTCAAATATCATGAAAAATATGGGTCGGTGTTTAAAATCATGTCAGTATTTCATCAGTGACGAGGGGGGTCTTCTGCTTTCACGCCCACTATAATGTTGTTTGCTCGTCCTGTGACCCTGAAGCCCATCGTCCCTGTCACCTGGTCCTTTGTCCCCCTCGCTGGGGCCACCTTGTATCACATATGGAGGGGACTGGCCGAACCCCTCAGCTCGCTGCATCTCCCCTTAAACACTCTTTTTGTCTGCGTGTCTCCCTGTGAATGGACCATTGTCCCTCATCCAAAAGGGACCAAGACAAAATCTTTAGTGTTTCAATTCCCGTGATGTTTAATCAGCCCCTGCGACAAATTTATGAGGTTTAACTGCACAATGGCGTTTTAGAGCATCTTGGGGTTTAAGGGTGACAAAGACAGGCTTTTAGAGGTTGCCATTGGTTTTTTAAGTTGGTCGGAGGAATTGTCTGAATAGGATGGGCTTGTATTAGCCAGCCCATCCTATAGTTTTACTCACTGGTCGGCCCCCAGGGGCCCCTTTCAGGAAAATTATAAGGTTCACATAAACTAGGCCACAGGAGGAGTTTTGTTGAGTTGTTGCAGCTAACATTTAATACGCACCAGGTCTCACTGGCCAAATTTTCCCAAGTATTGTCCTTTGAAATCTTCTTCTTGACTAGAATTTGTTATAACTTGTCTTCAGCCGTTTGCAAACAGGACGGCTGTCTGAAAACTTGCAGCTTCAAAGTTTGCAAATTAGTATCATATATATATATATATGAAAAAAATGGCCACTCACTCAACATTTTGTCCTCTGGTGAGATTCTGCATCACTGCTGAATTAAAGCCTCTTTGAGATTTAAAGTTTTGGATGCAACTTCAAGACAAGGTCTTTCAAGAGGACGAGGACGTGTAGTTTTTGTTTATTTAGCCTAGTTGTTTGCTGTTGGTATTGGCTTTTAGGTTTCTTGGTTATACGATGTACAACACCAACTAGAACAGGAGCATTTCGTTAATTTGTGTAAGCCTACATGAGTGAGCTCTGTGTCATTTTAAAGTTTGATTTACGGCCTCTCTTTGAGCTCTAGGTGACGTGCCGCCGGCCTCAATCCAGTGCAAGAAAACTGCAGAAAAAGAGAGGACATGGAGGACTTTAGAGACTCAGAAAACAACAGCGTCAGTGGTGAAAGTTGAAGGTTTTGATCGAGCTGCAGCTCAATCTGAGTTAATCCAGTTAAGATATGACAGTTTGTATGAAGATGAACACAAAGTTTTTGGTTAGCAGCGTTTCTACACAACCCTTCAATATGATGAACGGAGCAGAAATTGAAAGAGCAAGTCCCCTAAGAACTGAAAACTCTGAGCAGGTGCCTGTGTTTACACAGTGAACCATTTCCCAACATTGTTGTAACACTGAAAAAGCATTTTCTGCTTTCAGTCACAGGTTGCATGTATTTGTTGTTGTGAGCAGTGTTTTGTTGTGATATATCTTACAGAAAAAGGAAAAGTAGCTGTTATACATCATTTTAATAGCAGTAGTCGCTCATGCTCAGTAGATAGTAGATGGTAAGAGATATTTGAGAATGACATTTTTTAGTGATTCATCACGCCTGCACACTGCGGACAGTACTTGTTAATAATGGTAAACATTTGTCTTTATTTCAAACAGTAAATGAATCAGAAAGAATAAATATTCTCAGCTTTAATATAAACAGTTCTGTTTAGAAACTTCTGGCCGTGATCTGGAAAACACACCTTTCTGCATCAGTAGCTACCACTGACGTTAAAACATCACATATTTGAGGGCATGAGAAGCACATTTTTGAACACAGGCACCAAACTGATGCAACTAAATTAAGATGGCGTCTTTGTGTGTACGTTCTCGCAAAGGTCAAAGGTCAGACCAAAGGTGTAGCTAACATGGGGTTTAAATTTGAAAACCCACCGAAACATTTCAAAAATATAGGTCTAATTTTTAATGTTCCTGATGAGATTTTTGTACCGGGCATTTCCATAAATTCATAAATTCAACGTTTGACATACTGGAGTCATGATGTATTTGTTTATTAACAGCTGGTAATCCTCCTTTAGTCTATAAATTCAGTCAGAAATAGGCAGCTGTGTTTAACTTTTTGTCACATGCACAAGAGTGAAGCAGTCGCTGGAGATGAAATTCTTCGATCTCAGGCTCCTTTCAACAGAGCTCAACATGTGTGCAGCAGCTAGAATACGGGAAGATGATGTAATATAAAATCTAAAATAAAACACAATAATTCTGTGGTAGTCCGGTGAGTAATAGTGAAATGTATAAAGTGTAAAGTAAACAGATTGTAATGCAGTAAATGTACACTGTAAAGACAACAGGTTGCAGTATGAGTATAAATGTATACACTGTGATGGATAAACAGGCAGTAATAGACATACATACTGAGATGCACACAGGTTGTAAACAGAAGGTAGAGCCAATGCAGTACTGGTAAGTATAACACAGGTATTGCAGTTTTACACAGTGTAAGTACTTATTTCACACTTGCTGACAGACTGAAGCTGTTAATTGTCGTGACACGCTCACATCTTGACTGCAAGTCTTTAGTGTTTATAATCCAACTGGTCACTAGATGGCGCGCGAACACACGGTATCATTTCTCACCTCCTGCCTTGAGTGTGTCCACACGGCGTGTTTAGTCCTAACGGATGCAGACAGCCGGTGATCCGCTGGGGGTCGTGCTTCACTGGGAAAACGCCTCACCCGCTCCGCTGCTGCTGATTGGTTGCAGAAAGATGGCCGTCCGTAGTGACGTGTGGCGGCTCGGTGTGACGTCATGCGTGAGTGTTTGCTCAGGGGTTGTGTTGCCAAAAAAAAAAAAAAAATCACTTGCTCTCTAATGAGTCATGTTGTTCTCTCTTTTAACGTCTGCGCCATAAATCTTTGCACGCTTTTCACATGTTTATTATTGATTAATCTGACCCTGTAATCCACACTTCAACGAGAGAGAGAGAGAAAGAAAGAAAGAAAGAAAGAAAGAAAGAAAGAAAGAAAGAAAGAAAGAAAGAAAGAAAGAGTTCAGCTCTCACGTGTGATGTGTTCTGTCTTTTGTCACCTCCTTCTCAGCGTCTTTTTTTCTGCAGCTCATTTCCTGGTAGAGCAAGAGTTTGTCAGAGTTGGAGAAAACAGGGAAAAGTCAGAAAAAGTTCTGAGGAAGACAAATCTTCACACTGAGCAAGAGGCTCAAAGTGTGGCGGGGTCTGTTTCAGGCTGCAGACATGCAGGCTGGGTATTATTGACATAAATCTCCTCAAATGTATGTTTCAATGCAAAATGGCACAAATGGAACATCATTAGATCTGCATTGTTATTTCTCTGAAGCAACGTGCAGCGGAGAGGGTGTTTCAGGTACCCTTAGAGGTCCATTTGTGGCTCATTAGTGGAAATAAAGTGACATTTTTACTCGATAGATCTTTATATATATATATATATTAATTCCCATATCGAGGAGCGTTTCATGATATTTTTGTACTTACAGCTCTCTGCAGCCTCCCTGCAGCTCTTCCTATCATATGTTTGTAATATTTGCAGCGCTTCTTTAAACCTTTATCAGGAACTATTATTGCTATTTCATGGAAAAATAATAACACTAAGTAACTTCCATTTCATTTCTCGTTGCACACAGTCATTTTCCCCGTCTGAAGTTGCTCTCTGGATTATATCATGCACTAATCAGTTCATAAACAACAACCTGAAGCCTCGATAACAAAGTCTCGGTAGCCTCATACCCGCCACTTCAAAATGTCCTCATTATTCTGAGGAATTAGTCGGAACATTTGGACTAATTGCCGCTAATTGGCCATAATAGCCGTGTGCCAGAACAGTAAAAAGGTACTGATTTAGATGATTAAGAATGTCTTGCGGAATTCCGTAATTAAGGAAGGAATAAGCAAGATTTACCTTGGATGCAGAAACACGCTGTAATTTTAATTGCCTGCGAGTATATGGCCTGTGAATTATGCGCATCGCACCTAGGCTATCATCCAAACAATTTATTTTCACTGTAATATTTAGGCTTGAACTATATGATAAAATTGCCTAATTAAAGGTAATTGTAAGGCGATAGGGGATATAGATTGTTGTGATGTGTATACTGTGCCGGGTCTTTAAATTGGACCAGTGCGCCTCCATGCAGCTCTGCAAATAGTGCATAGATTATCCTCCAAATATGCAGGCGGCCGTGAAATATGCAGCCGGAAACCTGTAAAACAGAGAAGTGTGGCTGATGATCCCCGTGACAAACTGTCCGTGACCTGCATGATACTGCACTAATGGGACTTTACCCACTGCCTCACACTGAGCCTTCGGTTTGACAGCTTGTTGCTGACGGTGCATCATTAATTTGAGCAAAGCAAAGGGAAAAGAAAAAGTTAAACATGTGCACTTTAATTTTCGAAATGGGGAACACAGGTTTAGAGTCACAGTGGAATAAAATTCACCACAAATTATTGCGTCTGCCACCAGAAGACGCTGTGTTTCTTTAACTCCTGTAGAAGGAAACCTGCAGGCTCAGACTTCTGCTGTCAGGAGCTGGTGGCATCCGCTGCTGCTGCTGCTGCTGCTGCAAGACTGACGTTAGACCTCCCGGCAAGACCTTCACAAAGCCAAAATTGATATACTTTAACAATTTTTTACAGTAGCCATAGATTCAGCTCCGGTATGATCCTCACATCCACAGAGTGTGTAAGTTAGAAGTTACTGCATCGATTTTATTGTTAAATATTGTATGTTAATAATTTTGTACCTTGTAAACAGGAAAAAGGATAAATTAGTAGCCGAATAGTGGCTTGTACTTACGGCTACTGCTTTATGTTAAAATATTGACAAACGCGTAAGAATGTAATACTGTTCGTTAAAATAAGCTTATGCACATCTTTAAAAAGTATTGGTGGTAATAGTCGATTAGCATAATAGTAATATTAATTATAACACCACTATTACCAACAATAATAATAATAATAATCCAAATACGATATTATTTGAGTAATGTATTAATTTGAAGTGTAAAAAAATATTTTAATTTTTTATTTTGGAGTGAAAAACGCAGAAAAGGCTGTGCGTAAAAGTGGATTTTGGCTCGGAAACATACAATTTCTTGACTTCAAAGCCGCTTGGATGAAGCCAAAAATCTTTCCTCGCGCCCCTGTGTAAATTTTTAGAAATGAGATATGATTGAGTTAAACCGCTGTGGCTCCTTGAGCATTAAGGCAAGATGCTGCTGCGGGCTACCTGGCGTTGTGCTGCAGGAGAGTACTTGAACGCCGTTAACTTCACGAGAGCCTCTCCTGCTCCACACTCTATTTTGGGTTTTGTTTTTTCGGTTTGTTTGTTGTTTTTTTTTTTCCGGTTCTCTTAGAGGAGTGTGTGCATCTGAATTTAGGTAACACGCTGCATGCGTCCAATGATATCAAAAGAAAAAAAAGAACGAGGGGGGTTAATCATTTACGCAGCCACTTAACACGCGGATGTGTATTTATTTACTTATCAGTATCAGTCAATTTCCCTCCCCGCAAGTGCACTTTTGCATGTCTGAGTACGATAAGGCATAACACAAACAATCCTGCAATCACTGGAGGCCTCTCATGGCCATTAAAAGTCAGTAGTTCAACTGAGGAGTGGTTCTCCAACTCTCAAGTCCATATAGGCCTCCTTTCATCAAGAGGCCCTCGTAAACATCACTACAGTTAATAAAGTGTATTGTGGTCAGCGCAGTCTCAAGGTGCAGCCGCGTGTTTATCAGCGACAGCAACAAGTCCCAAACTCCAAACCCGGCAGCTGCGGCGGGTCCGGGCAGCGCCTGCAGCCGCCGGGATGAACATTTATGATCATGCACGGCGCTTATGTTATTGTTAGTGGGAGGGGAGGCACATGTCTTGTAAGTGAAATTACGGTCGGCGAAAGGAGGCTAGAGCTGTTTTGTATTGTTGCCGATGCCCCGCCTCTGATGGTAGCCTTAAACCTGGCACCCAGCTAAAACAAACCAAAGCCAGCACCGAGCTCCCACTCAATCCAATTAAGGCGGACTTGAGGCGCTCTCCTACGTGTTCATCTACCAGGATCGACGTTGAGACAACAGGAACCAGAGGGGCTTTGGCCAAAAAAAAAAAAAAAAAAAAAAAAAAAAAAAGGGAGAGGAGAGGAGAGAGAAGGAGAGATTGCCTTGCCTTCTAATTTCTCCCTCTCCAGCCACAGAACAATGTCGATGAGCCCTAAGCATACGACTCCTTTTTCTGTTTCCGATATCTTGAGTCCCCTTGAGGAGAGCTATAAGAAAGTAAGTATGGAGAATAACAACTTGGGGGCACCTCTCACTTCTTACCGGCAGCCGCAGGTCTCTCAGGCGGCGATGCAGCAGCACCACATGGGCCACAATGGGACTGTGTCTGCGGCTTACCACATGACTGCGGCAGGTGTTTCTCAGCTGTCACACACGGCCATGGGGGGCTACTGTAACGGCAACCTGGGCAACATGGGCGACCTGCCGTCCTACCAGGACGGCATGAGGGGCAGCACCACGGCCACCGGCTGGTACGGAGCCAACCCGGACCCGCGCTTCTCCACCAGTGAGTAGCCTGCACCTGAACTTTGGCTGCAGCCTCTGAGTTGTCGCCGTGTCTTACAATGCGAAACGCAGTTTTATGTGCATGCCTCGTGTTTCTGCTGCGTTTTTTAATGCCAGCTGTATTGTTTCTGTCACCTGTGCGTGTTTGTGCGCCGAGGTGGGCGCTCTCCAACCCCCCTACAGTCTCCATTTCATCCGCTAGGTTTTAATTTTATCATCAGGGAGCGCAGAGATAAAGCAAAAACACGCATTTCATCCACGGCGTGCAACATCTGGAAAAAAAAGTCTCACCATGAGGAGCATTCATGCGGAAAATTCCTTCTAAACTTGCGCCTTTATTTAAGATAATTTAATGTTGAATGCTTTAGCACATTAATCCAATAATAATATGCTGTCAGTCATGATCTATTGCTGTAATTTGCGCTCAGAGGTTTCCTTTACAATCTGACAGTTTGGATGAATGTGGACTTTGACACGCAGGGTTTGTTTTTATGGGTACCTGCCTCTTTGGGGAGGATTTTAAAACTCATTTTTACTCTGCTGCTTGTCAAAATGGAGAGTGGCACTTTGACAGCCATAAAAATAATTATCAGGATTAGAACGATAGCCAATGATAACCAATAGTTTTATCCATCACAAAAATCAATACATTTTCGGACTCAAGGCCAGTTTTCTAGAGGGTTTTCCGCGTAAAAGCAGACTTCTTATATTTTTTGTGTTGTGTTACACTTTTGCAAGTAAAATCAGTCTTTTCATTGTATTAATTTTATATTTTTTCCCCCTCAGTTTCTCGCTTCATGGGCTCGTCGTCGGGCATGAACATGGGCAGCATGGGCAGTCTCAGCTCCCTGGCAGACGTGGGTAAAGGCATGGGCTCTCTGTCCAGCACCCCGAGGAGAAAGAGGCGAGTGCTGTTCTCCCAGGCGCAGGTCTACGAGCTGGAGCGACGCTTCAAGCAGCAGAAATACCTGTCGGCGCCGGAGAGGGAGCACCTGGCAAGTATGATCCACCTCACCCCGACCCAGGTGAAAATCTGGTTTCAGAACCACCGGTATAAGATGAAGAGGCAGGCGAAAGACAAAGTGTCCCAGCAGCAGATGCAGCAGGACAGCGGCTCCTGCCAGCAGCAGCAGCAGCAGTCCCCGCGGAGAGTGGCCGTGCCGGTGCTGGTGAAGGACGGGAAGCCGTGCCAAGGCAGCGGCCACACGCCCACCACCTCCGCACAGACCCACCACCAGCAAGGGGGCAATGTCATGATCATGTCCAACAACACGTCCGGCCTCGGGCAGCATCAGAGCCAGCAGGTGGGAAGCACAGGCCACTCTCCAGATCTGGCGCCGCACTCCTCCAGTCCGCCGTCACTGCAGAGCCAAGTGGCCGGCCTCTCCCACCTCAATTCCCCCGGCGCAGAGTACGGCTCGGCCCTGCAGTGTTCAGCCCTGTTATACGGCAGGACGTGGTGACAAGAGGCACCGGCTATGATTTAAACCAATTCTTCTATTTAAAGAAAAAATACTTTTTTTTTTTCTTTCAAGACTCGACAAGTTTCACTGTAAATGTGCGCGTTTGAACAAGAGCCGAGTGAAGTCGGTGCAGCTCTTCTTTGAATTTTCACCTTTTGGAAGGAAGTGTGACTAAAATGGAAGTGAAGGAGAGAAAAAAAAACACTTTTGACCAGAAACTGCGGATGTGAAAGTCTTGGGATTTATTTATGTAAATTATATTGACACAAAAGAAGAATATAGGCCGCGTTAGTTGGGGAAAAAGTGAACCTGAACAGGGAGGCATATACACTAAAACTGCTGTATATGGGTGCTGTCAAACCCCCTCACAAACACACGTGACTCTGATTTATAATAGAATTTAATGTAAGCCGTAGATCTAGCTTGTATATTTCTGTAAAAGGTTTGGATTTTAGCTATCTGTTGTACAAAGTTTTTGACGCTCTTGCCGGTTTGTTGTCGTTTCATTGGTATTTGTACGTTTTATTTCTTTGTAACTTATATAGATATTTGACTTACTACAAAACAGTCCTATTAATAAATTATGGAAACAAGACAGTTAAGCTTTTGTTGTGAAATATGTCAACACATGCGGTGTTTAATGGCGGAAATAGTCCTTTGGAAGAAAAAAAAAAGAGTAGAGCACCAGTTATTATTATTATTATTATTATTATTATTATTATTATTATTATTATTATCTCGCCTTCTATTATAGGAAACTCTTTTATTGATTGTTATTGTGAGAAAAATGTACATTTTAAGAACCTCGCAGGCCGACGTCCATGTTGCCAAATAGGTTCCGGTTTGGCACACTGACAAGACTAAATACTTTATTAACTCTGAGGCTTTTATTCTGACATGCCGTTTAAACGTCGGGGCCTATTTTTCCTGTTTCATTCTTTGACAAATCACACACCGCGCAGGCTTATCGTCAAAGGCTGCAGCTCACACAAGCGTTGCCCTGCAGAGTAAACGGAGCCTTTATGAGCGGGTTTCTTTTCTCTGTGTGTGTGTGATTGAAGCGCTGGTGTGTGTGTGTGTGTGTGTGTGTGTGTGTGTGTGTGTGTGGTTCTATATGCTGACTGTGAGTCAGAAAGGTGAGGTGTGTCGGCTCCCAACATCAAACGTCTCGCAGAGAACAGCTTATCGATGAAATCCCTGACCAAACAGCGCGGCATTCTTCTCAAATAACCGTCGGCGCGAGGCTATCAGCGGCTTTATCAATAATCAATCAGGGCATTGAAAGGAAGCCTGTTTGTGCCCGGTGTCAATAACAAACCAGCACAAGTCTCCACAAACATTTTTTTTTATATATATATATTCAGCCGCATTTTAACGCGCTTTTTTAAACAGCCGCAATAACGAACACACAACCAGTAATTTATTTCCCTTTAGGCGCGGGCTCTGTAAATATAAGCTATAATAATCATTAGGAACTATTCTCCCGCCACCTGATAGCGCTTTAAGTATTAACTGTAAACATTGTGGTTGCTAAGCGACGGAGGTAAGGACAGGTGATTTCCGTTGATGGCTGAAATAAGTTGTTTTCAGTTCAGTGTTGACCTACAGCTGTGATTTCGAATAGTTTTGCTCTAAGATAAGATGCAACTCGGCTTGACTGAATCTACATGACACCGACATTATTGGATTAAAAAGGCTGTTTATTTTTATTTTTTATTGCTGTTCAGTGTTATTTCGGGGCTTCAGCTGAAGGCCTGAATGTCTCCAAACACGCTGTTTAATGAAGATTTGGACTTTACTGAGATTCCTGCACAGAGATCCACTGTTTTCAGATAAATGATCTTTTCTGTGCGCGGGCCAATCGTCCAAACGCTGTTTGCGTCTTCTTCACTCCAAATTTCACCAGAACGACCTGTTTTTGGACAACCCTGATGGCTTTAAATCAGGGCTAAAATGAGAACTCAGACACCATTTTAATCGTCTAACCACTCAGCTGTTTGATGTGTCTTGCCCAAGAAATAAGTTACCTCCCTGTTAAGATAGGAATACATAAAAACTCAGAGGTGTGTGTGTGTGTGTGTGTGTGTGTGTGTGTGTGTGTGTGTGTGTGTGCGTGCGTGCGTGCGTGCGTGCGTGCGTGCGTGCGTGCGTGTGTGTGTGTATGTGCGCGCGCTGTTCGTCGCTGATCGCTCATGCAGCTGCAGTAGCCCTGAAGACCTCTGCACCTGACTCCTGTTTGCCCAGCTAAAGCCCGTCTTTGACAAGGGTTCACTGATTTTTCTGGCTCATTATCCCGTCTGTTTGCTGCCGTTTACAGTATCCAGCCTGCATTTTCACAAATACTTCTGAGATATTATGCTGTAAAATTACATTTGACCTGCTGCGTAATCTGGTTATATCCATAATGTGGTGTTAATGCGACCTTTAAATGCGCGTTCCTCTGTCTCTTTAAAACCCCTCACAGGTTTGCTGCTCAGGCTTTGACTCAGTCAGCTGCACTTTTCCCTCACACTCTGTAAGTGTGGAGTAAAAATGCTTTTTTTTCTTTTCAGGCGACATTTCTTTTGAAGTGCAGCTTTAAAAGAAAAAGGATTTTTAGCTCACCATTATCGTTAAGAAAATGTGATTTTTCACCAAAATGGGAAACTGAGCACCTGAACGCGCCTCTTCTCTAATCTGTGTGTATCACTTTAAACCAGCAGCAGCGCCAGTTTGAGGCCACAGTCAGTCTCCAGAAAGGCCCTTTTGCGGACTTTTAAGTGAAATCTTTGCAGCATCTGAAACTATCTTCTATTAGGTTTTTTGCAGAGCTGGTTTTGTTCGGGAGAAAAGTGAGAACTTTGGGATTACATTAACATGTCTTTGGCGCGGTGTGTGGTCTTTGTGTGCAGCTTGTAGCTGTTGAGAATGACTTGTTGGAAGCGTGTGTGCTCTCATCGCTCTCTTTTGTAGAAAACCACAGTGCAACTCCCCAAGTCCTCCTGGCTTTATGGTGGGCTGGTCTCCATGAACCCCAGGCAATTAGTCCTTAATCTCAAGGTAATCATATTTGAGTTAGTGACTGGATGTTGAATTTTATTCGCCTGTTTAGGTTCAGTTTCACTTTTGGGAAATATGTGGCATCCAGAAATGCTGTTTTGGGTTATTTCAGGTTTAAGAAGATGTCAGATCTTCAAATTAAGGCTGCAATAAATTCAGCGAGACTGTCAACGTGCTAGAGTTCATTTAAATCAAAGCAAATTATATTGTTTTTGATGAACAAATTTCGCAACCAAATTTCTTTATTTTCTTAACGAAAATGATACGTTGTGTTTGTTTCCAGCGTGTTTTCACTGTTGAAAGAAATATTGTAAAATCGGGTGTCAGTATTCACAATGCATCCAATGAAACCTTCTCAAGATAACGCAGGGTTTAAATTATTAATGCACTTGAAGGATGGATCATTGCAGTGCTGCTTGTGCGCAGGCTCTTGCAGAATTGCTTGTTCCAAAACAAGACTCAAGGATGTCAAACTGAAAATTTCAAGACTGGCTGAAACTTTCTAAATGCGCTTGAGAGAGACGCTGTCTCACTATCAAATCTGAAAAAAGTTAGAATATAAAGCGTAAAAAATACGATTAAAATAAGAAATAGACTGACTTGAAGTGTGATTTCTGACCTTCAGTGTGTATGTGTTGTTTTAACACTGCGCTCGCATTAAAAACCCTCATAAACCTCAAATAATAAACAACAACGAATCAAATAAAACAATAAAACTGTTAGCAGTGAATTTCAGCGTGGCTTCTTGCACTTTTACAAAGCGTCATCATTTATTAATATAGATATATTTATTCTGTTATGCAAGGGGCGGACTGGTGCTGTCCACGGTACTGAAAGAGATGTAAACGGCACAAAGACGGGCTGCAGCCTATTAACTAAAATATGTAATGTGTTCGTGTGAAATCAAGTCAAATCAAACCAAGAAAAGTCGAACACATTCTTAATAATAACCAGAAACTCAACAGACTATTCTTCACAGGCATGTCTCATAATAACCTTGTTTAGAGATTATAAATCTTTTAAAAAACAGCCACTCTTCTGCCTCTTTCCTAAGTTCCTAAACATTTCAGTGCAGCAGACCTGAGCATTCATGTGAATTATAAATAGAACAATTACACAGCTACTGCAATCACCCCCTTTGGTAAATGTTATTGTCAGCTAGTAGCAAAAATCTTTAATTGTCCTACGTTTATCTGGTTCTTCAAGCCATTGTTCACAGAGCGCAAACGAGGGTCATTTGTGAACTGAAATACTTTGCATGCAAAGCGGAGCACAAGATGCTGTAATACTTGACCTTTCAGCATAATTGTTGCAGGCATGAAATGCAGCATTCAGGGCTCACTGAGTGGAGTCTTTTCTCTCACCCTCCCTCTGGTGAACAAAGCGCATTTTATACATCTTCGGTGTTCATTTGGCTTTGTTTCTTTTGAGGAAAATTTCTCTGGGACTGGCTGCAATTTATCTTCATTTTAATAACACTGCTGGGGTGGAAAATGACACAAATCACAAAATTTCTGAATTCAATGGACTTCATGCTTGGTCTCCCCAAAAAAGCCAGAAAACTTGTAAATGGATGTGTTTATCAGTATGACATGACAGGTCTTCAATTAAATGATACTGGACAGCAGGATTTCAGTGTCTTGCTCAAGGACACTCCAGGAAGACAGTGATTGCTGCGGGGGTTGAACACACATCTTAAGACTGGATGCTGAGCAGATTCTTTGGTCAATGATGTTGAACAATAGAATAAAAAAATGGCCACAAACTTAAATTTTATAGTACATGAGACCCACAATGACCTAGAAAAACAATTGAGGTGATATATCTGTCTACACCTGCTTATTTATTTGTGACCTGTGCTTTAGAATCACAATAAACAAATAAACATGTAGAATAAGCTCAATCCTAAAATACATAAAAGGAGACACGAATACATAAGAATGCAGGACTTCATCAAACATTATTATAGAAAAGCAAACCTCTGATGATTTTGTCTGTAACAGAAAAAGATACTTATTTTATTACCCCAGTATTTTTGACCCACATTTTCATTTGGAAAATGGAAATGTTGATATTCGTTGTAGACTTTATGCATTAAAAACCATTATTGTTTACCATGTGTACCATGTGATCCTGGAAGCCTGAAATGGCAAAAATGTCTCTGTCAGTTATTCAAGGAGCTCTGCTCTTTACTCTGATTCATGTGGATTTCAAAGAAACTGAACCATGTTTTCTAACCTGTTCTAGTCTAGCTGTCGCACAATTTGCTTTTGCTGTTTTGAAGGCCAGACAGTACAGTTTCAGATTTGTTGTCATGTCATTTTAAAAGTCAAGTTTTAAGGAGAGTATCATCTGCATAGGATAGAAGTCACAGTGAAACAGAAGTTAGAGACTCTTAATTTCCAGTTTTGTGACATTCATGGTAAAGCAGAACATACAGACAGGGTTTAGTTATGATAGGGTTTTACATTAAGTCCTCAACATGTGATTGGATCACTTAGAGGTGGGCGTGGCTTGGAGACACAGAGCTGTGCTGAAAGATAAAGCTACAGAAGACTGTTCACCTCTACAATCGTTGGACATGTGAGAAAAGTCTTCAAAGCTGATTTAGGTGATATAAATTCAAGAGGCAAATCCAAAAAGAGTAAAGTGATGGAACAACAATGACATAGCCCAGAGGTGTGTATCTAAAATTAGAAAATAACTTTCAAGAACCGATCCCTGTGGGACCTCATGTTGGATCAAAAAGTGCTAGAGGTGACAAAGACTTAACAGTATCAGAGCCAGAAACTGTTGGTGCGTGAAAAAGAAAAGTCAATACTAAAACATGTTGCTGATTTGAAAATGGTCTTGTCATGTTTTGATGAAAAAGACAAGAATGACAGTCACATTGTCAACATTTGAGCATAGCTCTGTCCATGCTGTCCTCATCCCAGTCCGGTTCAGTCAACGGTCAGTCGTTGAATTGTTGAACAGAGCTTAAGTTGGAGTCATGTTTGAGTTTAATTGTCCTAGGATCACTGGTTAAAAAAAGCAAATGGAAGACACAGCTATATTTTAACCCTAACTCGATAGGAAGTCGAAGTTAAAATATTAGAAATTGAGTCTTATGTCTTTTTTCCTTTAAAGGACCAATGTGTAAGATGTGAGATCTATTGACAGAATATGACAGAAATAGAATGTGATTTTCAGAAATATGTTGTCATTAGGATAATTGTGTTTTTGTTACCTTAGAATGAGCTCTTTGTAGCTACAGAAACAGAGTCCGCCATGTTTCTACAGTAGCCTAGAACGGACAAACCAGACAGTGGCTCTAGAGAGCGCCTTCTGTGTTTTTTGCTAGCTTTGCAGTCGCCATAGGTTCTCCTGAAAGGGAGTAATGAGGTGAGAGGAATTCAGCTGGTTGCACTCTGCAACCCCACCACTAGATGTCACTAAATCCTCCACAGTGGACCTTTAAAGTGTCGTGGTGTTTGGTGCCTGAACATGATGGGATTGGGTGATATTGAGGACGGGGAGCCGATGTACGCATACGAGAAGTAAAAAAAGAAATCAGCTGTATTCTGATAGCCAAGTTTATCTGGGTCAAATATAATATCATGAAAAATATTATTAATGAAACTAAGACAAATCTATTAAACTGAGGGATAAGATTTGACATATAAGTGAGAGCTGTGCCTCCAATGAAAACACATTTATCATTTATTTACAAAGTCGTATACGCTCTATGAGATCAGACAAGGTGACTCCTGAAGTATTTCCCTGGCTGCATCAAGCTAAGCTAAGTCCATTGTCATCGTTCAGTTCAGTGTGTCTGTCGTTGGACTCTTGTCCTTAGAAGACTTAGAGATTCAGATTAATTTAAAGGTTCAGTTTAAGATTAGGTGTACTTAAGGTTAATATTTGGATTTATTTAAAATCCAAATACTAACTAAAAATCTGGACTGGAGGATGAGAGTGACAGTTAAGGTTGGTTTTAGGTTGTAGGCTTTGGTTAATGTCAAGTTAATATCTGTTCTGAGAAGCATCAAGCACTCAGAGCTTGCAAATCATGGGTTTAACTACAAGATTGGACACTCTGCTTTATGTTTTTTACACCCTGTTTACCACACTGTGGTTTCCTGAAGATTAATGATGCATTGAGTTACCTGGATAACAAGGAACTTCCTCAAAATTGCATGAACTGCAAACTTATCCAGTTTTTAGAGATAGACCCCGTGCATGCAGAAAACCTCAAATGAGAAGGGAATATAATGTAATGATAGCAGAAATAATTAAAATCTGATTTGCTTCCATAGTTACTCTTTCTCTCTAAAGCAAACTCTACTTCACGTGAACAAATAAAAGGTTTGAAGTTTTAGTTCCCTCCAGTTATCAAAAGCCCAGTTTTCTTTCAACGTCTTAAAAAGACAAACATAGTCAAAAACATATTTTGCCCAAACATACAACAGTTTCTTAATCCCACAAAAATGGCCCATTCCTTTATCAAGCCTGCTTTCATGCATCTCCTTTGACCTTCGCATCCTATGCAAACTTTTGTATCCCCTCCAAAAAACAACCGTCTTCATCTGTTGTGAATTATTTTGTAACCTCAAACACTGGCAGCGTAACACAAACCTGAGCGCAGAGCCTGGACACAGTTTTACATGGAAGACAATGTGCCCATGAACCGTCGTCCTTTAAATAGATTTGCAAGTGTTCATCCAAATAAACCAAATACCAGTTTTTCTTCGCATATTTAAACTTTTCTGGCTCCAAAGTGGAACTGAATCTCGCCATTTGCGCATCAGGTTTTCTTAGTTTTCCTCCTGAGATTCTGCTTAGCGAAGGATTTCAGGCGAATTAGAGATAGGCTCCGTTAAATCTGTTGGGTCGGTTTAACCTGAGTGAGGGGATATATGAAAGGTCCTCACAAGGATAGAAATCCAAGAGAACGTGTGTGTTCACGCGCGCGCCTCAGAGTGTGTGCGTGCTCCCGTTAAACATGCCAATTAAACGAGGCCAGACTAAAGCGGAGTTGTCATGTCTGTGTACAGTAGCAGCAGGAGTCCTTTAGAAACCAACGAGCCATCACTAACCCCGTTAACACCAGACCCTCCAGGCCGACCCGGGTCCCGCTGCTTGCTCTATAGGCCTGCAGCAATAACCTCCATTTAATGAAGGTTTGAATAGTCCAAGGCTGTCCCTTTGAAATGCCAAGTCCTAAAGTGAATATAAATTGACTTGCATGCCATACGGGCACTTAAGATACAAATCACTTTTATTAGAGGGATGGACCGAGAAAAGTTTCACATTAAAGTATGTTAGGCAGTATTCAGAGCAGGGGCGGAAAATAACTAAGTTCATGAATACAAGCACTGTTTAAGGCGCCTGAACTTTACTTTTTTTTTTTCTTTCTACTCTCAGCTTCTATTCTACCATCCAGAGGAAAATACTGTACTTTTCACTCCACTATATGTTTGACAGTTGTAGCCTAGTTAGTAGCTAGTTCACAATTTTGCGCACAAAACTAATTTATCACCATCTAATAACATTTTACTTCAGATTAAGCTGCACAACAGTGTTTACTTTTACTTCAGTTTTTGAGTGCAGCACTTTCACTCGCTATGGATGACTTGTATTGATACCACTCCCACCACTGATTAAGAGAATATTATAGAAAATAAAGTGATATAGTTGAGTGAGGAAACGCTGAAAAGTCTCTATAACATCAGTAAGAATATTCAGTTCTGGATAAATCTTCTCTTGTTCGCTGGGGGTCAATGAGCAGAACATGCGATAAAAATAAAATGAAATAATAAGACAATGACGTCTGCACGACGATGATTTTTTTAAGTTATTGCTAAAAATGAATAAACAATAAAACTTCACACATGCTCCCAGTGACGTGAGGAAGCCACCCTGAACCTTACAGACCACCAGTGAATGAATGGTGGGGTGCGTCTCTTTGCAGCCTTAAAAAAAAATTCCTTGAATGTTGCTACAATAAGCAATCAGGATCCCAAAGCGTGGACATTTGACAGCTTAATGAGTTCAGGCTGCAATCACTTTCAGAAAAGAACCTGGTCCATTTGAACCCGAGCAGGGCGTGTGTGAGCCGAGCTGAGAAAAGACGGGGCTCGTCCATTTAACTCACAGCAAAGACCCACATAACTGCAGGTTCACACAAACACAGCCTGGAGGTGGATGTAAATAGGGCCTGTATATTAGGACCTGTTGAGACTTGCATGTTTTGTTCGGCAGCCGGGAGGAGGGGTGATATTTGCCCCCCTAATGAAATATGTCATTACGAGGAATTCATGTGACACAAAAGGGGCGACAGTCAAAAATTGCCCCACTGCTGTTCAGTAATTACATAGTTTGCCCTGGCAGCGCCTTCAGGCAGGTGGCTGGTCCATCATGCAAATGGCTTGGCTGTGCCGACATAATTAGCCACTGCGAGCCGCTTAAATTAACAATTAGCTAACATGCAATTCTGCTCACAACGCGCCAGTTCTCTTTTTAGGCCAATTGTCACTGTATGCTATTCCGGTGGCTGAATTGCTCAGTAGGATATAGCCTATGTGATTTCTTACTTGGTCAATTTACAGGCTAAATGAACGGAAATCGACAGAAGAAGGGCTTATATCCTAATCCCCAAAGAGGAGCAATGTGCGGCGCGCAGGCACATTTCTGCCTCATGCGTCTTGACGCACACCTCAGGGACGTCGGCCTGACGGGCATCTCCACAAAACGGTGTCAGGTGTGGATAGTAAAATGGCAGTTTAACAGAAAACGGCAGTGTAAGTGAGAGTGAATCGGACTCAGAGGCCACATGCTGCGTCTCAGCCAGCCCGAAAGGTTCTGCTTTTCTAACCTCTCCACTGATCCCCTTGCAGCCGGCGTCCTAAACACCATTGCCTTACTGCAGGCCAATCACGGCCCACCCACTCTCTCATTATTCTCGCTGCCCTCCGACATGACACGGGAACAAAGTAGACATTAAGCAACATTAAACCCTGGGATGGGAGTAGTCAGGAACCCGTTATCTCTTAATGAAGGAAAACACATGCGGAGCGATACACATAGCGGGTAATCAATAGAGACGCCGGACAAAGGGGATCGGAGCGTCCAAAAAAAGGGAAATGCAAATCAATTAGAATCGTTGTTTGCTTTGAAACCGTTGAGTCTATTTCCATTAATTACATGTTCATTAAAAGTAATTCGTCCAGGCTACACAACAACAACAGTTGTCTCCTCCTTGTCCTTTTTTTAACTGAATGATGGACAAGACACTGGCTGGGGTCCAAATCCTTTTTTTTTTTTTTTTTTTTTTTTTGGCAATTTAATCTCAGTCAATCTGGGACTTTTTGGAGACAGGCTTGCCCTTTGCTGATCATCTGCTAAACTGTCTTTATGAAGCTAAAACAGCCTGAAAGTCACGCTTGGTTCCATTTTTAACAACTTAAAAACTCCACGTTAACAATCCTTATCACTAAAAAGCAGTTTGTGCAATGCTTACATATCCACACTCATTTGTTTTAGACTGCCTACATGCTCAGGGGGAAAAAAACACATTCTGAACTCTGTTGTTTAACCAAGTGTTGTGTTAAAATGTCATGTTCTACCATCATGATCAGTATGCTATCTTATCTCCCTTTTACACAGAGTTGCTTTCACCAAAGGCCCACAACCTCTTGTTGGTTGCTATAGCATTTTCAAGCACCATTCTGCTGAATCCCAACCCCCACATAGACCTGCTCTGCACACTTGTAATAAATTATCCTCAAGTGAAACGCCTAAAACGAGCTGGACCAAAGCAGGACAGGGCCACTTTACTGAATCACACCTCATAAACATTTTCATTTTTGTGTGACTTGACCACCAAAGCTTTTATACAGTCAATGCAGTGTGTCTGGGTCTTTCAGTGCACATCCTCGAAACCTTGCCAACTCTATGGGCAAACAGCTCTGATCTGCTTGCTGATGACTGATGTTATGCAATCACATTTTGCAACAGCAGTAGACAAAATCTGTAGGCGGCTGGATGCATCTCATGCCGAGCCTCCTCCTTATCCTACAGCCTGAAGTGCAAACATATGCGTCTGGAACGCCAGTGAGACGAGTGCTGATTTGTTGATTAATTAAAACATGCTCCCCGAAAAATGCCCCCTAAAAGCACACATTCACAATGCTGTACCACCAAGTTTAGCGGCGAACAAGTGGAAATTTGAATCAGCCTCTTTATTCTATGAGCCCCATCTTTGCCAAATTGAATGCAGATTGAAAATAATTTTTCAGCTCTTGACTTCGGCTATTCACGGCTCCCTGAATTGGTTCTTGCTACTGTCACATTGCCACACAAATGTAAATAAAAGCATTTAAATCTCCCGAAAAATCCTTCAAATGATTGTGTGGCTGTCAGTTTAGGGATACTGTCTAATGTGCAAAGAGAAATCAAAGATCACACAGCGTTAAAATACCGTAGATAAATTGTTCTCAGTCAGTGGATTCTCTGAATAGTATTCTTTTAAATGTGTTTCAGTGTAATTTTTGCATAATACACACTGAATAACCCTGACAGGCCAACCATGAATGGTTAATAGATCACCTTAACATTTTGCAGCACCTTGCCCTGCAGACAACCGCTGCAGTTTTACCATTTTAATAGACACTTTTACCTTAATATATGTACATGTTAATGTCTGCAACCAACTCCGTTTGTGCTCAGCTCCTCCAGTGGTTCCCCAGTGCAGGACCAGTGCCTGCTGTGCTTTGGCAGGAAATCAATACAGGGGGGGAAATCTGTTCTAATCATCTGTACATTTACCATCACAATCAACAATCAAAGCCAAGACCTGAATCTTTATTTGTAGGCCTGAACTGAACAATTTTCCCACTGTGAAAGGCAAGCTAAATTAGAACCCTTGGTTCCTGTTAGTAGCTCTTAATGGCTCTGATTTGTGAACTGCTAAATGAGGTTATGTAAATTGATCCTGAATGTAGGCAGAAGCCCGCAGGTGACAGGTGCAGTCAGCTGAAGGTGGGGGCAGGGATGGTGTCATGAAATGAGGAGGTGGTGGTGGTGGTGGTGGTGGTGGTGGGGGGGTAATATAGCAAGATGTATTTGCGGGACCACTGGGAGACAGATTTACAGACTGAGGTGAGACAGATTGTCTGTGGGCTGACAATTCCCACAGATTTAGCTACGCACCCACCAAATACCGGTGGTGGAAAGTAACTGACTACATTTTCTCAAGTACTGTATTTAAGTGCAGTTTTGAAGTACCATTTTACTTTATACTTCCACTTCACAACATTTCATATTATATTTCTACTCCAGTATATTCCATTGAAATATAAAGGTTAACACTTTATTTATTCTTTGTATATAAAAATGTGTCGCATGATTTATAACACAGTATAATAATGTAGTTATCTGCAGATACAAGGTCTTTTTAAGTGTTCCTTTATGTAGCTGTTAACAGCAATAACTCCTGTGAGACATCCATATAATATAACACTTGCACTTATATATAAGTATATAAATAATATAAGTAATATAAGTAATATAAAATATGTCTCCACAGGAGAACTTATAATTGTTCAAATTACTGTACCTTAACAAACTTAATATGTTTGTAAGTGCAATGTATTGTGTAATGAAGACAAGTTTATATACTGCGTGCATGGTAAATAGGGGTGTTAAAGTTAAGTGTTAGCACATAGTTACTAAATACTTTGTTGATCAAATATTTAAATACAAAATATATGATCACGTTATAAAATATGATGCATTTTTAAGGCGCTATTCTGCTGTATAAAGAGTACTTCTGCTTTTGGTACTTTACTTACATATGCCTACTAATACTTTGGTACTTCTTAAATAAAACTACGAATGCAGGACTTTTACTTTGAATGGAGTATAACATTGTGGTGTGCATACTCAAGCAAAGGACCTGAATACTTTTTCCACCACTGCCAAATACTGTATCTACCTTGCCAAAAATGTATTTACAACCGTTTGTACATTCAGTGCTTCTGCTAAAGGACTCACATCCCAACAACAACTCACTTCAATTAATCATTTGTTTGTCATTATCCATCACAAATATCTCATGTCTCTATCAGTATATCTGGCGCTGGCAGGCGGCCATGTTTCAGGCGCGTCTCCATAGTTCTGACTGAGGATGTAATAACAAGGGAACTATCAACATACAGCCTCTCAGGGAAAGACTGCTGAGTGACTGAAGCACTCTGACTCACTGCACTTCACTTCGGCCATTTAGGCTCTGCTGGTTCCTGCCTCTGCAGGGAGGCGAATGCAGGAGGACTGTCTTGTCCCCAGTAACCTGGGTGTTCCTTCACCTGAGGGCTGAGAGCTGACCATTGGTGGAATGTAAGTATGCAATGTTATACTTCTACTCCAAGCAAATATTATACTTTTTACTCCATTTATTTGACGGCTACATTCAAGATCAGGCCTTGCTGTTTTTAAATCATCTCAAAATTTGACTTTTTTCAAATTTGAATTAAGGGATTGTTTTGTGGGGTTTTTTTGGGTTCAGTAGATGTTGACTCAACACTGACATACTGTGACCCTTTCGGTTGATATGGTGAACTTGGTAGCTAGCAGTTGCCTATTTCCAGCAAACACAAGGCAACATTAGCATTTATTGTCTTCATGATGTCACCCATAGGTTTCTGAGGAGCCATTGTGAAGCTCAGTGACAGTGGCGAAGGTGGGCCAAATGAAGCCTGGTTGCTGAAGCCTTATGGCTAGCTGTCACTCAAAGCAGCCATGCCCATAATTAGGCATAACTTCAAGTCTTAATGTAATCTAAAAGAGTGAGTTATATAATGATTCGCCCCTGTACAGTTGTCCTGAGCAGGGAAACTATCAATGGAGACCAAACCATTTTTGTACCAGGTTGTGAACATGTTTATGTCTGCTGTTGGGCATTTTAATATGGTGGTCTATGGGGATTGATTTGCTTTTAGTGGCCATTTGTGGAAATGCAGTTTTTGGCACTTCAGCGTTAGCTTCCTTTTTTAGCCCAGAAGTTGCTGCTTGGTCATAAGTCAAATATTGCTCTCTTTTTTAGCTCTGTTTTGGGCTCAACCCACTTGTGAGGGAAAATCTGTCTCTTTAGCTGATAGATATTCCGAAAATATGTTCACCAGCTCATCTTTCTGCTGTCTGGTGCTGGGGTTAGTAATGTGCGGTGGGTTTTCAGAGCTTTTTGCTGAAAACAGTTGCATTATAAACACCCTTCACATTACACAGTCATTCGACCCATTGTTAATGTAAACATTTAGAGCAAACAGTAGTATTCTTCATCAAAAATACATTTTGAAGGGTGTAGATCAGGCTCCGCCATCCCAGAAAAAAAGGCATGGTTAGGTGTGTTGACAGAGAGAAGCGACTGTTAGTTCGAAAACAATAATGGCGTCTCCTAAAGAGGCTAGCATAGATGCTGCCATAGCATCAATTATATTAGAACTGGAGAGTATTTTGTTAATTAAAAGAAGAGCACAGAACTGCATTGAAGGCTTTTCTCGATGGAAAAGATGCTATCGCTCTTCTGTCATGTCATATGGTTTGTTGATCTGATTGGTCGAAGTTAACACGTGACAGACGATTGACAGATGGTTCATCCAATCACCTACCAAGTCCTTGCTCTTTTCCAAACAGTTTCCATGGAGGACTTCCAGATGGTTCTGTGTAGCAAACCATCTGCTGCGTCAGCTTAACTAAACTGGCCCTTTTATTGAGATTTTTCCTCCACTTCTTCTTTCACCACTGGTGCTGACTTGTGATATCTCACCATTTTTGTCAGTTCTGCTGTGTGATGTGTCAGATATGAGATGACAAGTCAAAGGCATGTATAATGGAAAACCATCTGAACATAGGCCAGGAAAGAAACCTCTTCAATCTCTCCACATGTGCAAGGGAACCTGTATTAGGCTGATTAAGCGGTTGCACATGGCATGGCTGAAGTGCTGGTGCTGTGCATCTTCCTCCTGCTGATTGGAAATGTGGCAGAACAGCAGTGAGCAGCAGTAAAAGCCAGTTAATACCTTTTTGAGGATCCTTAGTGCTTTGTCCATATCATTAATGCTCTTAACAGTCAGAAGTGGCTTAAAGCAATAACCTGCCTGCCTACCTGTGTGGCTGAGTTTCTTCTTCACAGGAGTGTTGTGTTTTCCCCATCACATTAACTCACTGAGAGGAGCTGGGCTTTGCTGCTGGGTGAGCTGTAAAAACATGCTGGACATTGTTTCTGTCTGACTTCTGTCCATGTTGGGTTTGGTTTTGAGCCACAGTAGTGGTGACAAGGGATAGATGGAAACATAGTTCTGTCAACTTTTGGTCAGTTGGTCCACCGCTTTGATTCAGACTGAAATATCTCAACAACTAACAAGTCATTTTTTCTGGCGTTTTTCAGTCAATTTCTTGCATTTTTCACCCTCATGAACAGCAACTTTCTGCAGATAAAAGGGTCTTGTGGTTTCTTGATCAATCTGAGCAACCGTAAACAACGGCATTTTAAGTGTGTGTTACAGTGCTTCCTATCGAGAAAATCACTTCTGGCCCTCCATCTGCAGTTCGTGCCACAACAAAAGAGTGACGTGATGTCATGTGCAAACAACCTACTGCTAATTAGCTAATGTTAGCATGCTAACAACTAAGATCATCAACATAGTAAATGGGCTGAATATCAACATGTTAGCCTTATCATTGTGAGCATGTTAGCATGGCGAAGTTAGCATTTAGCTTCACAGAGCTGCTTGGCTGTTGGTTAACAGTGAATTATGAAATAACGACGCATTTCAATGTAATTTAGCCACTGTGATGTTTCCCTGCTCCATAGTGAAGTTGCTCTCTTCTCACAATGAAATATGCTTGTTTAAACATTGGTTGCTAGTTATTAAAAGCAACATTACTGCATGTTCGTCTGCTGCGGGGAGCTCAGTCTCAAGCCCACAGGCAAGGAATACATTTAATTATTCCCCTCTCAGTTAAACAAGACAAAACCTTTCCACTGCAATCCACTTGCCTCTCTACATTGTGCTCCCCCTTTCTCCTGACCCTCCCGTCTGGCCTTTACTCTGTCTCATGCTCTGTCAACATCATCTGCCACTGTGGAGCAGACAGGCTCAAAAGCAGACCTTTTTTACTTTCCTGCAGGTGGCTGATGTGACTGAGGCAAGAGGCAGCAACAATCCCTCTTCACTCGCCTCCCTCCACCACCAGAACCTTGTTTCCTGTTCAACATGAACTCCCTCTCGCTGCAGACTGCATTCTTGTGAAAGTGGAACATTTTCCACCTAATAAGGAATCCTACTATCACCTTCCTATTTAACATTTTTAAGCATCACATGGACAATTAAATAATAGTTAATAACACACTATAAGACAATATAATGTCATTCATAGCAACCAAATTATTTTTATAAATGTAGTTGAAAGCTGATATAAGAACATTTTAAAGCGTTTATTAGTGCATTTGTCAGCAGGTGAAGTATCAGTGACGGGTGCACAGACAGATAATGAATGACTGACAGTATAACTCAGCTGTAATCTTGATATCTTCATGTTTTATATGAATATGAAAAATAAAGTGTTTATTTATGTGTTTGTATCAATAATAAGCAGGTCTGTTTATGTATTTATAAATATCTTTTACTCTTCATGACAACAGCCAAATTCACCCATTGATGAAGGCCATGATGTGGCTGAAAGCCCAACAGAAATCTAGTAAGTGGACCTTGAGTTGAGAATTGTTTGCAAATACATTCATAGATAGTTCATTCAGTTTTAAAACTCATTGTGTGTGTAATCATCAAATATGACAAGCTATATTTTACTGTGTTATCAGTCATATACACTGTTTACACACCACTTACTGTTGCATCATAGTTACAATTGTTGACAAATATGCAAATAAAAATTAATTACACATCAAAAACATGTAAAAAAAAATATGCTCATATCCTGCTTACAACTGTTTATAGGATGTTACTATGTTGCATTAACTGTTTATATGCCAGTTATGGATACATTTATAAACACTCAAAAATGTCCTTATATCTGCTTACAGCTACAATTCTAGTGTGTTTTGAACAGTTTTTTAAGTGTTTTTAAACTTTTTTGAGGGATAAAAACCCACTCAAAACACATATTCAATAGTTATAAAACTGCTGAAAAAGGTTGTAATTTGTAGTTGTGCCCCTGCTGATGTGTATTTATGATTTTGTAACATCTGGAGGAAACAAAAGGCAAAATGTGTAAAATCTGATACTTTTGTGAGTTTCAAAGTAAAAGGTTTGAGGTGCATTCATGTGCATTCAGTGTTTTCCAGTGTTAGAAAGTAAATAAGTACATTTACGCAAGTGCTGTACTTTACCAAAGTATTTCTATTTTATGCGACCCTATACTTTTTATTCCACCACGTTCATTTCACATCTACAGTGTTTATGTTTCAAATGAAGATTTTACACACAAAACAATTTAGTAGTTTGTAAGATATGATGAAATGGTACAGATTTAACTACCTTAAAGTACATGAAGTAGTGCATAAAAGTACTGCTTATATATTCATCTATCAATAATAATCCAATAATATAATACAATAGTGCCAGGGCCCATTCTGCATGAGCATTTTTACATTTTGTGACATTAAGTCCATTTTTCTGTCAATTTGTTTGAGTTACATTTGGAATATTGAACTTTTACATGAATATTTCTATCACATAATACTAGTACTTCACACAAGACCCATGGTCTTTTGTAATTTTAACCACGTGCAGTTCTTTCACAAAAGAGCCCAACATGACATTGAAACATGATAATTATCTGGAAAACTCAAATTTTCTTTAAAAAGAAAAGTTGAATATAAGCAAATGGAGAACAGTTTTTTGGCTATAAGCACCTTAAATCACAATTCCTGCCAGTTGAAAGAAAAAAAAGAAAAGAAAAAGAAATTACAGCTTGAGGAACTGCAGCCAGGCAAATTAAATGAGCAGTTTTTTAATTTCTGAGCTCCTTGCTGTGTGGGAACATTCAGCAATGGCTCAGCATGTCAACCCATGTCAAGTGTTACAGTTCCCTTCCTGTTTCAGGGGGAAAAAAATATCACCCCACAGATGAATTAAACTAAAAAGGCTTGTCTTCAGACCCCTTCCTAAAATGATTAACCCTTCTAGAGAGCATTATTGAGCTCTGAGTGGTTGTGCTTTCTCATTGCCTGTAATTGTTCTTTTTCTGTTGTTGCCTTCATCAGTCTCTCTCCTCATTATATGAAAAGAAGGGAAAAATGTCTGAATAGAGGAGGGAGATTTTCCCACAGTCACTCAACTCAGAAAAATACGCCATTGTCGCCAGGTTCCCATCCCAATGCCCTGCTGCACAGTCTGCGGGACAATGTTCCTATAATTGAGTGACCATTCTTTCTCCTGTTTGAAAAGTAAGTGATGGAGAATACAGTTAAATGTAGCTACAAACCTCACATTGAATCAGACCAGTCTGCAGGTAGCCATCTCCGATTGTCTCTTATTTGACTGCAGATATAATTCAGACAGAAAGTCCCGAGCAACAGCGCAATGTACTGTAGTTATTTAAGTTGTGTTCCGGACTTATTACGCAATTAATGTAGATATGCATGTGGAATGATGCTCATTTGAGTGAGTGCAGCCAGAAGATAATTTTCTTCTTTGAGCATCATTCATCTTGTATTTCACCAATTACTGAAATGCTTTAGTGTGCACTGATCTTTAGTATGAGCCTTGTGTGTTATGTGGAATATGTGCACCTCAGACACTGAGCCTACTCTTCTCTTAATAAGAACAAAGTAGGCTTTTATTCTGCTGAAGCCTCTCCTAATAATATCAGCATTACTGGAAACATATACAGCTATAAGACGAGGCAAAGCAAATTTATTTATGTAGCTCGTTTCATACATGGGGCAGTTTCAAAGTATTTAAATGTTTTAAAGGTTAATTTTAAAATAAAATATGAACATATAAACAAATTCAGAAGCAATACAGATATAACAATGAAAATAATAACATAAAAACAAAAGAGAACTGGAATAAACACCAAATAAAAATGATAAACATGAGATGGCAATCAAGACTAAAAGGGTTTTAAGCTAACCTTTAAGGCACACCTTTAATCCTCTGGTAAATTGTTCCATAGGTTACAACAAAACACGTGATCAGTTTATAGAATATGATGATTTGTAGTTAATTATACAAACACAGTATACTAGCAGTATATTAAGTTTTTGGAAATATCACTAGCTGCAATACATTACTACTAATAATAATTCAATAATATATGCGATATTGTAACACTTATGCATAAGGAATACTTTTATGGTTGATGCTTAAGTATATTGTGCTGTTCATATTTCTGTTTACCAGACTTCTGCTTAAGTATGGAGTATTTTATCTCAACTAATTCAATATTATTATTGTCCTGAAGGAACTTTGAAGTAGCAATCTAAAGTAAAATATCATATAATTATGATATAATTTATACCAAATAAAATAAAATGGAGCTCTAATACGTCTTCCAACAAACGATAAAAAAAAAACAATAGCAGAGAAAACAAACAAATATTATATATAAGATTAAGTACAGGACTCAGGCCAAACAGGACCAAATAAAGAGCAACTAAATGATTATTAAATTACATTATTTTCTGTTTATCACAGAGAATTATAAACATAGAGGAACAGATATTCTGTGATACTATAAACAACTACCATCGATATTACCTTCATGACTATTCTCCACTGTCTTAACGGTTGTGAATGCGCGCATGCGTATGTGCGCGTGCGCAGCCTCGCTCTCGTCTCTCGCGCACGCTGTCTGACTTTAACCAATCAGCGGGCAGTATTGCGCAGGCGTTGAACTGCAATGGCGGAGACAATGAAGCTAAGTGGACATCATGCTCGTCGGCGTCCCAGTGAATCCAGTGAAATGTCCAGCTACAGGGACTGCATGCGTGCGATACTGAAAGTGCTCGCAGACTTCGGGAAAGAGGTTGGTTTTCCGCGTTTGAGCCATGGAAGCCCAAATCCCGTTTGTTTTCTGTCCGGGTTGTTAGCTAGCTACATGCTAATGTTTTTAGCATCCCGGGTAGCAGGAGTACGTCGATGCCTTTCACTTCAATCAATGCTGCTCAATATTCAGCCCGTTTTTTGTTAAGCAAGTTGGAGCCAAGCAACTGAGCTTGAATTTCTGTTCAATTATTTTATTTAAAGTTTTATCAGCTCATTTGTATCTGCATGTTCCGACATGGCTGAACTCGCCACTCATCGATTTAAATAAAAGCTGTTAATTTCACATCAACTCAATAGTGATTTTTAACGTTACCCCGTACACATCTCTTTTTCTATCTCCTCCTTGCAGCCTGTATTTAACATAGGAACTATATATTTAATGTTCATGGTGTAGGTTTGTTTGCGTTGTTCCGTACATGTGAGCTCCATTTCTACAAGTTGTCTTGTAAAGGAGGAAGAAGTACACAACGCATGAAAAACAGAATTTGTGTGTTGACACTACATTTCTACACTGTTAAAATGTATAAATCGCATGCACATTCTCTACATTTATCACGTACAAGAGCACATGATTGGCTTTTTTTAGTGAAAGGTGACTCATGATTAACCTTAATTAATCACCAAAATAGAATATCCCATGCTATCTGCTTTACACACATGTCCAGTACAGTGTAACCTCACTTTGTGTTTTTGAAATTCAGCTGAAATTAAACGATGCTGCTCTGAGAGTAGAAGTCAACACAGACGCTGTGGATCTTCCGTCACCTCCGGTTGCTCACGTGTACAGGTGTTTGCAGGAGCATATCAGTAAATTACAGGTGAAGTGGCCACACGCTGTGGGATTGTTTATTTTTACATTTTCATATTGGCTGAATTGCATGATTTTTAGCATGCTGAGGCTCAAAGGGTTTGCTGAAACACCTTTGAATTAATGGCTAATACATCATTACTTCGGTTCACACAAGACTGTTGAAGTATTATTCCTTTTTTCTGTGTTAGTTAGTAAATTTTAAAGTATTTTGTTTCTTCATCCAAAATTCTTTCTGCCCCAACTCTTTTTATAGGCTGTTTCAGAAAGCCTAAATACACTGGTGGATGCTGATGGTGATACAACAGACCACACAACAGATGATGCTGTCACCGCATCGTCACTCGAAGAGCAGACGACTGCACTGTCAGAGCACCGTCCTCCCAGCTCAGAGGCTGCGGAAAGCAAGACGGCGGCTGATGATGTCATGGTTCAGATCAGAGCCAGGAAGTCAGAGGTTGGTCTCAGTCAGCAGATCTGTCAGCTGTTCTGGCAGTGACATTTTTAGAGCCCTCTTTACTCTCTGTCAAGCAAATGAATAATCATAAGTAATTGCTCCCAAGGATGGGCACATGACATGCCGCAGCGAAGCAAATGCTTGATGGAGATCTGATAAGCCGAGTTCAGCAGAGAATCAGGGGTTCTTTAGTGCTGTGGTCGGGTAGAACAGACCACATTGCTGGAGGGCTTTGAGAGAGGGCCAGGTCCTTGATGGATTATGAAGTGGATGCTCATTACTCTGAGATTGCATGTGGATGAAGGACAAGAGGCCCCATTCTGTTGTGCATTTATTTTGGTAGCCAAGCAAACAGTATTCATATTCCATCATGTGATGATGGCAAGCAATTCAACTTTTTTGGCTACCTGGAATAATTTCCCACTACATTTCTCATTACTTGTAATGTAAATTGCTGCACACTGTTTACCTCAGATCGTTAGACTTGTGTAGGCAACAAAAATCTCATTGCATTCTTGACATCTATCAGGAGCTCATCAATCCATCATATCTTATTATCTGTGCCGTCTCTCCATTGTTACCCTAGATTGAGCGGAGAATATCTGCATTTATGGAACGCAAGCAGATGGAGATCAATGAAAACAATGTACGCGAGTTTTGCAACGTGATCGACTGCAATCAGGGTGAGAATGGGAACGAGTTTGGGGGCAGGGTGGAGAGGGAGCCTGCACACAGATTGCCAATGTTTGGGAGAGAGCTGATTTCCACAGGCGAGAGGTCAGGCTGAACTGCTCCAAGAGTGGGGATGAAGTAGCTAACACCCTCGGCCTCAAAACACATCCAGCTTAGTCCAGAAAAACGTGAGACGGAGGGCCTTTTTTTAATTCAAAGCTTGTGTGAAACACCATGTATAGAAATCAGGACACACTAATGGTAATAGATCTCATTTAAGTGATTATATATAAAGAAATGTGTTTTTCTTTTCCTTGTAAATAAATTTTAAATCAATATTTCTTCTCTGTAGAAAACAGCTGTGCCAGAACAGATGCAGTTTTCACTCCGTATCCCGGTTTTAAAAGCCATGTGAAAGGTAAGAAAATTAATATTTGCCACTAATGTCAAAATGACATTTCTTAGCAGCTTTATTTTGGGAGCTGTAACCATCGCTTTTGAAATTACCTTTACTTAAATGTCTGAAATTACCGTTATCTTCTTGAAAAATTCACAGGTTTGACTTCAGAAGAAATGTTAATTTATATTTTTTGGTTTAATCAATAAAGTTAAATTTAAATCATGACAAAACATTTGTTTTTGGGTCAGCTTGCTGAAGAGAAGTGCTGAACAAATTAAATGACCAACAGATTTTTCAATGTAAATTAATCTAAACGGTCAGGGGGTTTGTAGGACCCCTTTATGTGTCTGCATGCTTTGTAAGAGCTCTGTTAACTGGTCTCTGGTTAATATTGGGTTTCTGCTTCTGTTTATGTGTTTTGTTGTTTGACTGGCTAGTTACGCGGGTGGTAAACACTTACGGGCCCCAGACCCGTGGTGGGGGAGGTCAAGGAGAGGCTGGGGAGCAGCCGAGGGGGTTGATGGGAAGAGACTGCGGAAATGCAGCCATAGAAGAACGACTTCACAACATCGAGACTCACCTGAAACTCCCATCAGGTCAGAGGACGACAAAGACACAAGAGTTTTACTAATACTAAACTCACTGTCAGTGTATGTAATGTTTTAGGCATCTGAAAGGGTCTCATGTCATTAGATGCTTTTTAAAACTTCCACTCGAAACTCCAACTTAAGTGCGGCTCTAAACTAAACAGAATTATTTGCAATTTTTTAAAAAAGTGTTGTAAAATGATAGCATCACTACTACAATGCATAGGAAATGTAACACAATGATATGTAATTATGAAGGCATTGTAGTCCGCGTAGAACGTATAATTTCAACTTCATTTTTGTTGAATAAGAAATGAAATCAGCATTTAAAAATAAGCCACGCGATTTGTTTTTACCCGATATTAACACTGTGACATTAAGCTGCTTCTATTTAACATTTAGCACACATGACTAAATTCTTCATCAGAAATCATCAGCATTCAGGCAGTTCAACAAGTGTTTTTTTTTTTTTTTTCCTTAGCGGGTCCAGTTCCATTGAGTGTCTACCAGAGACTAAAGAAGCTGGAGGATCGTATCCTGGAGCTGGAGGGGCTCTCACCGGAGTACTTTCAGTCCACGGTGAGTCTTGTGGCTTCAAATAGATGAATGAAAGACACCTGATAATTACTAGTCAGTGTTCAGTCAGGGCTCATACACACCTCTTAGTCATGGATGTAATCTAGACATTCCAACATCTGTATTAGACCTGTGTTATAGATATGTTTTTGTACTAGTGTGCTAGTACTACTAATTAATAATAACCAGTCTGCACAGATAACTTCCTCCAGCACAGACATTTGAACTCTGGAGCTCCCAGAATTTAGCAAGTTCTCTAGTGTGAGCTTAAAGGTGCCCTATCTGTAAACAAACAAAAGTTATGTTTACATTCAGAGTCCCTACCAGATGCACATTACGTGTCCTTGAGGCCTAACAGAACCGTTGACTGGGTTTCCTCCCTCGTGAAACATTTGTAAAGCAATGCTTTTGGAAATGCTGAAACCTGCATTGTTTACATTCATGTTTACTTGGGAGCATTTCCTTTCTTTTCTGCCTTTGCTGCATTTCTTGGCACGTTACCAGAGGAAAAGTGGGAAATCATTGGCAGCATGTTGCGCCACCTACTGTACATGACACACAAGAGCAAACAAAAATGGATGGCCTCATAAAAACATGGCTCCATGGTGCCACTGATGGTAAAAAACAAAAAATACTTGCCGACAACTCTACTACTACTAACTTCTCTCTTGGCTTGTGGAGGTGTGGACAACCATGCTGACCCACATTTTATCTGACAGGGTCCCAGAAGGCGTGGACTAAGATGAATAACCAAGAGACATAAACTATGATATAACTGTGTAAAGTACAAGTACAGGAAGGACATAGTTTCTAAAAATGGAAAGTCTTCTTCACATATTATTGGTGCTGTTTAACCTTTTGGCTCTTTGGTTTGGTCCAGTTCTGTACAGGTGCACCCTGTATTTTGGCTACTTTGATTAAAAGAACCCCAGAATCTGCATTCACAATTCGACAGTATTCCAGACAATGATTCACACTCTGCTGGCGCGAAGCTCTTAGAGTATTTTTAGTTTGTCCATTTCACACACTCTGTGTCAGTTGGCACACTTAATGTGTACGATGCCTGAGTTGGCATGTAGAATATTGGTTTGTTGTCGGCAGAATCATTTCAGAATGAAATCTACTCACTGAGAGGAGTTTCTGTGTGACGCTAATGGAGTTTCCCTTGATGTGCCCCGATATTTCAACGCATCCCCCTCCTCGAGCTACACTTAAATTGATTTGAGTCGAAAAATGCAGAGCGTTTGGTTGGATTTACTTAAACTTTTAGGTCACTGCAGAACGCTCACTCGAGCAGCGAGCACTTTTTCACCACACCGGGCTTTACAGAGAAGCACAGACACAAAAGATGGCAGTACGTAATGTCTTCGACTTTATATTCTACCCGACAGACATCAGCAGAGTCACACAGACTCTAATTTCCCATCTTGAGGAGTCTGTCCAGCGTATGTTTAGTTATCTGAGTAAGTGTGCTTAAGATGCTGCATGTCTCTTCACACTGGTATTTCTCAGCACCGCATGCTGCTTCTGTGAGTATGCTGCTCTCCATCTGCTTTTGACTCACTGCATGTTTGTGTGAGCGGAGCAAGAGATGTCGAGTGTCTTTGAATAAACTGATGGGGTCTTTTATATTCGGAGTACCACTTTTTTTTTTTCTTTTTTCTTCTTTTTTTTTCAATTTCTGAAAATACTGTAGTTTGGTGTTTGCTGAAGAGCTGAACACAGTTGGCCCACGATTTCAGGAACAACATTTTAACACTAAACAGCAAAGGAGGCTCTTTAACAAATTATGCAGAGTCTTAGAAAGAAACCGCTGGAGGAAAAACATATTTCGTGAAGAACATTACACACACATGATTTCACTGCGATGCCCGTCGTTCAAAAGGACATTTGATTGCTGTTTCTATTTTCAAAACATCCAGTAAAGGCAAAATACCTTTAAAATAACCTTAAAATTAAATGAATATAAGGTGTATTTCTCATGATCTTCAGGTGTCTGCTGCGTTTTGTTTGTGAAGGTTCACCTCTTTGTATTTAATTAAGTGGATTTTAGCAAACCAAAAAAAGTTTTGAACCATCTTTCTGTCAGTTGTGTCTCTGAGTAAATTATTTTTTCAGTCCTCGAGACGCAGAAAGTAGCTCAGTGTGCTTCCCGAAGCTCAAGCCAGTTTAGAAATGACACTAATTAAAAGAGTCTGATGTGTACTTGTGTGCTTTTTTTTTTTTTTTTTTTTTTTTTGTAGAGTCACCTGCACAAGCGACCAAAGACATCCCCTGCACAGGTTAGTGGTTTCCATTGTTTCCTTTCACTGCACTTTGTTAGTGGAGCTTAGCCTGTTTTGATCAATTCATGAGTTTTTTTTCTTACTTTGTCCTTCAGGCCTGCAGTCTGACAGAGCTGGATGAGAAGATCAGTGCAGTGAAAGCGGCACTACTGAAGAGGGTGAATGAATTTGGGCCTGGATATGGAACAGAGTGCCCGCTGTAACGCACCGACAAACCGATGCTTTCAACACGGCCGTTACAGACAGGAAAACTCTAATCCTCCACATAGTTTTGTAGTTAACTGAGATGTAAGTCCTCTGTAAATAAAGGTATTTTTTTGCCCTCATGAAAACTTGGACTCACCATTTCTGATCTCAGCTCTTAACTGTGATGTGCAGGCAGATTCCAGTCGGTCAATCCTTTAATGGGAGAAAATAGAGCTGATTAATTTCATTTTCATCTTACTTCACTGTTTTCTTTCTTGATTAAATCTATAAAGGTTTCTCGTCTGTCAGCTTGGACTCACTGATGCTTCCAGCAGCAGAACAGCCACCGTGCTGTACGTTTCAAAAGCTGCAACCCGTGAATTTAACTTTTATTATAAATGAATTATCAATCGTTGCTGATTAATTCTCTCTAAATTGACAAATCAGCTCCAAAAGATGATGCTGTTGTATTATCTATCTGAGCTACACATTAAAAAAAGAGAAAACGTATATAAGATTAATTTATCATGGATGTCTAACACTTTCACCTTTAAAGTCTAATACTTGGGAGGTGTGTGTGTGTGTGTGTGTGTGTGTGTGTGTGTGTGTGTGTGTGTGTGTGTGTGTGTGTGTGTGTGTGTGTGTGTGTGTGTGTGTGTGNGTGTGTGTGTGTAAAATTGAGATGAATCAGAGACAGCACCTGATTTATCTGCCCGACTGCTGTGTGACGATCACCCCTAATGGTTGTCATTATAACAAATGACCTGATTACTGCAACTCTGTTTGGAAAACATATTGGAGACCCAACAAACCAGCATTAAATGGGACGCCGCTGCGTTTGACACTGTGACTTGTTTGTAAAAGGCTTTTCGTGCGACAGAGCATGCGGCTGCAGCAGTAATTACGATTTTTTTTTTTCTGTCATGAGCGAACCTCCAGGCCCCCGTTCCCCGAACATGAAGTTATACAGGTTAAAATGTTGGTCTGGATTTTTTTCTGTTTTCAAAGCTGGTTTAAAATTCGTCTCGCAAACAAATCCTTAAGCCCAAACCTGCAAAAAGTGCAGCTTTCTTGACAGTTTTCTGGATTATGACTGATTTTTTTTTACAGTGAAACCTTAAACATGAAGTAATCTTCATGCACAAATGGCTTACCTTCTTAGATTTAGCCTAAAAGAATCTTGAATAGTGTACAACTGTGATTTTAGAGGAAATATGAGAAATAAACTCATGGATGAACATAAGACATTTTATTTAACATTAAAATGGGAATTTTTAATTACAGCTAAAACTTATTAAATTTGCTTTGCTGAAAATTATTAATGCTATTAAATCAGCTTTTTAAGATATTTCAGAGTTTTACTTTTCATAGCAGGCTTATGATTATCACTGCTACACGTCCAATGGGATCCTCCACGATCACTGAACATCACTGCTGGTCTGACCACAATCACTGGTTATACAACATGTGGAGTAACGATGCAGGAACACATAAAATAAGACATATGTCCATGAATCTATCGCCCCAGTGCATGCTGGAGGGGTTCTCAACACATGTGCCTCCTGTAACTGTAATCACATGATCAGCACTCAACCAATCACAGTGAATGCTGATCATGGTTTGAACTCTTTTCTTCTGTTGTTCAAGGATTAAGTAATCAATCCGAAAAACGGATTATTTAGGTGGAGTAAAAATGATTAGTTTAGCCTGAATTAGTATAAGGTATTGTATGAGGTTTTTTTTTTGTTTTTTTTTTTTAAGGTATTATGGCATCTGTTTCAGATCCAGATCCTTCAGGAAAAGTAGCGACACAACAAGGAAACAAATGCTCCTTTACAAGTAAAAGTCCCATCTTCAAAATCTTACTGAAGTAAAAGATGAATATAACATAAATGTGTTTACTGCTGATGAATATGGAGCTAGTTTTAACTGCATTATATACAGTTTGGTAGTTCAGCTCAATGGCTCCAACCTGGGGGTCAGGCCTCCTCTAAAGGGTCACAATAGAAATCTGGGGGATGGTGAGAGGATGAATGAGGTTGGAACAAAGAAAAAACAGAGTTGTGCTGCACAAAATTTATCTTTTGGACTTCTCTGAAATATTGGATCCGTGGACGTCAACACATGGACCTTTCACGGAACTGCGAGCGACTGAAACGTACCAACGGGGCCCATAACCCGTTAGCTTTTATGATTTTTTTAATGTCAGATCTTACCCTCAGAACTTAAAATGGATCATGACTGGGATCATTTTAATCTCCAGGTGCAGCAGTTTTTAAAAAGGGATGAAGTCATGAATGATTCAGTGCCTGTCAACTGTCTTTTATGGCAATTTTATTCAATCATTGTAATTTTATGTGCTGTTCTGTGTGCTTTATTATTGAGTTTTATCTTAAAACAGTGTATATATACATATACATATACATATACATATACACATATATATGTGACACAAATAATACTGTGTATTTACTACTGAAGTACAGCCCTTCAGTAAATGTCCTTTCTCACCAAGGCTGTCTGAGCCAAGTTTAAAAGAGAGTAAAGTAACTACTTCCTCAATGACATATCCACTTTTTTAAAAAAAAACACGAAACTCTCATAAACTGATTAATTGCAAATAAAAAGGTGCTTTGAAGCAGGCGCCTTGACCAGTTCATGGCCGGCTGAATGAAAGCACAGACGCAGACTGTGCTCAGAGCCGCTGGATCCAAGTTTAAGGTACTTCAGAATCTAACTCCTTTGCTGCTTCCTCTCGTGGAACAAAACTAAAAATGATGTACAGTGTTTTTAAATACATTTCGCAACAGGTGTGACAAACAGAAACGGAGGAAAAACAACTTTCTCACGTCTTTGGACACGAGTGAAACCCCCCCTCCTTTCCTTTGCAGTTGCTCTTTGTATGTCACGTCAAGACTTACTTCAGAGTTGATTGATGGAGTGACCTGAATACAGTAGAAGACGCTGCATTGTGATTTTCGGACGATATTTCATTCTTAACGCGGAAATGGGGATTTTCTTTTTCACCGCCTCTTTCAGGTGTACCTCGCTTGTTCGGCCCTGTCCATCTCTCGCTCATAGACTGGAACCTTCTGGGCAACAAGGGGCCACAATGTGCTGGGAAGGGGAGCACTTGAGCTGCAGCGATGTGGATGGACATGGAGGGTGAGGGGTGGGAGGGGGTTGCTCATTGTTCCCCAGGAGCTTTTGTCTCAGACACAGTCCCCTTATGAGGGTTAATGAGGACAAATTGGTCTGAGTGTAACAAATGGATTATAGAGTTGGACAAAAGGTTGTATTTTGTGGGCTGCGTTTGCTGGGATCCACCCATCATCTGCCCATTGAGCCGCGCACACTGACTAGCGTCTGCATGAAGTGGCTCACTAAATATCTCATTATCTTTATCCTGTCTGTTTTATTACACGAGCACATTATGCGCGCAGCTTCCTACGGTGGTTTTAGCTAAAATGTACAGTTTATATCAGGATAATGCAGTTTGTAATCACTGTGGTTATCTGGCTTTTTTCCTGGAGCTTATGTCAAGACTATAAAGTCAATATGTCAACATTGGTGTCAGTGGTTAGTGCTCCAAGGTTGGGTGGGCATAGTGTACCCTTTCAAATTAACAAAGAGCCACTTCCTCATTGACTCTGTGTAATTCCTGCCTGTCAATCAGTCCTCCCTCTGCCTGATTTCTTGTTATGTTCTTGGGAACCTCGCTAAAAAGACACAGAGCTGTTCCTTGTCCTCTATGGGTCCAGTTGTGTTTTTTGGTGGGGTCGAAGGAGAGGATTCATATCCATTCATATCTCACAAACTCTTAATGGGCTCCAAGCCCTCCAAAAAGAAAGCTCTTTCCTGTGACTAGTCAGCTCCAGTCTTTATTCATCTGTGGCTCCGTGTCAAAAAAGACTGTTGCTCGTTTGTGCCCCGAACAATGAGGAACAAGGCTAAATCTCTAGCTGGGAACAAAAGACAGAAAACAGGCTTTTCACTCTGCAGAACATTAGATTCTGACACATTTTGCCATGGCAGTTTTTTCCTCATCCTGAGTGCTGTGGCTCTGGTCTTTTAAAGAGACCACCTGTTGGCAACAAGCCTGTTCTTCATTACAGACAGCCCTATTATCACAGGATGAGGAGCGCCACAGGCTAACTTTTTTAAGTTAACCCTGCTGCAGTTTCCAAAGCTGGGAAACATACATTACATAGAACCACTGCAAAAATCTATTTCTGCTGGTAATTTTGTGTCTTGTTTGTGAATAAGGGCTTTTGTGGGTTTAAGAGTGAAGTGCTTCATTCATGCCCTTGTCAGTTACAAATGTCACAAACAAAGGGACTCGAATGTGGGCATCTTGAGCGTTCTATAACTACAAATTTGGAGACGAATTCATATGCATTGTTTGGAGCAAACGCAAATGTACTTACTGTAAAGTTGATGATGGTGGTCTCTAGCTTTTCATTCAATTATTTCTGGCATCTGGAGGGCTTTTGTTCTTCTTTTGAAAGCAGATTTGAGCAATTTTCAACCTCCAAAACATTAGCATAACCACAGCATGATAATGATTTTCACAACTGTGTGTAAAATAAAAGTACTGTAGGTGGCAACACGAAGCAATCAAGTGCATTCTTTGGCTTTGAATTGGACATGATAAACACAGGCTGCCAGGAACAAGAGTGTTTGCTTTATTTTATTTTTTTTATCCAATTTTTTCATAGCCCCGGGAACCCGCGGATACGCCACTGAAATTTAAGACGTTAAATTTTTCATGAATAACCTTTGCTGGGGATTCGGTTGTTTTAGCACTAAACGTGCATGTGCTGCAGAGCTCTTTGGAACAAGTGGCCTCAGGACGGCAAGGGGGCAAATTGTTATTCCCCATTCGGCCCCATTAAAACAGCAAATACCTCTGTCATGCTCATGCCATCACTGTCGGAGTACGCCCGATGCAGTCGCACTTGTTTCATGTTCACAAACACCCAGAGGAGGAAGGGGGTGCGTGCACCTGTGACCCTCCCCCACAAAGCAGACAGCACAAGAGAGGATCCCCCTGCAGCCCACAGGCTTCAACAAGAGGCAGTCAGCTGCTCTCTGTGGCCCTGCTGCACGGTCCCCAGACTCTCTGGAGTTAAATGTGCCTGTGATATTGCCAGGAGGGAGCAGCGGGAGTTGAATTCAGGCAATTACAATCAAGTCAGGGCATAGTTAGTGCGTGGGCCCTGGCAGCACCTGAGCTGGATGCTGATGAGACACTTAGCCCCAAACCCTCATGCATTGGCCCAGGCGTTGCGTAGAGCAAGCCCCCCCCTCCCCCTCTCCCTCTCTCTTCCCACAGCAGCAGACCCCCTACTGGACACTTCCACTTCCCTTCACCTCATTTAGGCCTCTAGAGCTCTCTCACCCTCTCTCTCTCCAGCCCTCACATTGCAATACTTCTGCTTCATATAGGTGGTGTGGAGTACTGCACTCAATCACTCTTCATTCATTCACACTGTACAATAATAGACAACTACTCCGATATTGTCCTTCAAGCACCTGTGCATAGCAGAGCTTCAAACGTCGTGTGATGTGTCATTCCAAGTTCTTGAGAAATATGGGAAGAGATGTTTCTCTTGAAGAGAACAATAAAGAGGCTACAGGTAAGTGTAGATAAGTCGCTTCGCCTGATCATTTCTGTTACACCTTAACGTGCAGAAGAAAAGCGCCTTTACAAAAGTCTTCCCGCCTGTCCCCATCTTTATTACACATCAGACCATCAAGCTCAAGCCCCATCTCACCGCTGTCTCTGCTCAGATATTCATTTGCAGGTGGCTGACTATAGGACTCGGCGTCCCGGCTGATGTGTTATGGCGACAGGAAGGCAGAATGGAAAGGGAGGTGCGGTTCTTGAATATCTATGACCCAAGAATATGGAGTCAGGCATCACAACAACACTCTTAGCCCCTTTTCCCAATAAGATGCTCTCAGCTCTTTCAGAGGGAAAGCCTCCCGGCTCCCGCCCTCTCTCAGCCACCACACTTTGCTGAAGTGTCATTAGGATTGTAAAGGGCAGGTTGCCATAGAAGTCGGATTGCTGCGGATGTATGGACTTATAGAGCCACCATATTTTGAATGTAAAGATCTGAGTGTGGCGGCTAATACGAGGGGGCATACAGGGGACTACACTTGCAGTTTCTTCATCTGCAGTCTGTGTGCATGCATCTTTCATGTATTGCTTTAGTGCTCTGTTTTGTGAGATTGCTAGCTTTGCTCTTCAATCCACTTTCATTGTCTATCTGTGGCTGCGCTTGTTAGTTAGAGCTGGGCATAGTGTTTGGCGGAGCCAAGGGGAAAGGTGGAACACCTCTTTCACGATTTTTGCCATAATGGTTGTCTTTTGATTTTTCCTGGGCTTTGGAGACTACCAGGGATTGTCTCTTTGAAATTATTCCATTTTGGCAGAGAAAAAGAAAATGGATTGCGCTGATCCTGTTTTGTTCCTGGGGGGACGGCTGCAGTATTATCCTGGGCTGACACCGTTGGCGAAGAGGCAATCACAGTGGCCCTCGCTCTGACAAAAACACTCCATCTGCAAGGAGAGGAGGAAATCACACCACAATGATGTCTGACTCTTCTGCCTCACTCTGGCAGCTGGGCCCTGGGACCCATGAACTGCTACACAACCGCCACCACAATGGCTGTTATACAAACGCACAAACACCACACTACAAATCAGCAGCTGTAACACACAAAGGCAATGCACCTGCCATCACACAACAACAAGAAACAGGACGGATTTGTTCGAAAAACTTTACTTTGGTTGCTCAAGGCTGGCTGGACTGGTCTCTGTTTTAACTGCTGTATGTTTATTAGTGCTGCTAACATCATTAGAATCAGAGCTCTTAGTATTAGCAGCATTAGTTTCACTTCCTCCTGTGTTTTTTAGACCTTAACAAAAATTAATCCACGCACATTTTCAAGCTTTAAACCCACTAAGCTAACAGTTTGTCTACAAAACACAAATACCATTAGGATATCAAGCACACACACACAAACACTAGATGAAAGATGAGCAGCCCTGTAGCTCGCCCTGTTAGTATTCAGTAGTGTCACCTCTCTCCCTCCGTGTCCCATACCTGGGGATCAAACGCACCTCTTTGTGAGAGAGGCCTGACCCCCTGCTATTAGCAAACAGAAGAGAGCCCAGCTGACACCACTCTTGAGATGTGCCATGCAGACGGAGGCCTGTGATTACAGCACAATCCTGAGGAGACAACCCTCCACCCCGCTCCAGCCCCAACCCCCTGCCACTCCCCGCACACACACAGCCCGCCCACCCCCGCCGCCTCTCCTGCACGACAAATTCACCTATCTCTGAAATAGATGTTAATCTCTTGCCCAACTGGCTGCCTCTGAGACCTCGTTGACACACATACAGCGATGCCTGAGCTATGAATAATCAATAGGGCGCTATTTTCGTGAACACATTTCCCCCGAACAGGTCATTTCTCGTGACTATTACCGCGGCAGATTAGAATTTGAGATTGGAGTTTCACATTGGTGGTGGTGGAGGTGGGCGTGTGCGTGCATGTTTCTTAACACAGTGGAACATGGAGGGATATACTGTAGGTCTGTCGAGTGTCTTCATTGCGCCACATGAAAACCAATGAAGGTAAAGCGAGGGGGGGGGATTAATTTGTTGTGAGAGAGGCAGAGGCTCAAGTGGGTCTTCCAATAGCAAATTAGCAAACCCTCATTTCAAACACCCTCATACATACTAGAGAATAGCACTGCACAAACACACACAACATGCATGTACACATGCGTACAGTATATGTTCAGCCGGGCTGTAGACTAAAAATCAGACTCCTTTTTTCTCCCTTTGTGAAATATCGTTCCTACTTCTTCTTTTTCGCTCTCTGTCTCTCGATGACGCGCACACACATACATGCACTTGTGCGCACACACGAGAAGAAAACTTCAATTCTATCTGCAGGGGCAGAAATCAATCTCACATCTCTTTAGTTAATCCGCAATGGCTCTCTACAGATCCTGACACTAATAAGGTATTGAGCAGGTGAGGCCAGGGGCTGAGGAGGAGAACAGAGGGAGAGGAGAGGCCTGCAGTCTGGGGCCCGACTGGCGGCTGGCACTGTTCCAGTGCAATTATGGGGCTTGTGTATGGGAGAGAAGGGTGCAGGAAAGAAGCAGCATAGATAGAAGGGAGAGAGAGAGGCATAGAGAAAGAGCGAGAAAGAGGGGGTGGGGGGAAAAATTGATCCCATCTGTGGTATGATGGTTAATTAAAGCAGCTCTTGAGCAGCCCAAGGATGAGAGGCTTGGCTGGGCTCCTGGAGGCACAGCTCTGATTACTCACACAGAATGGATGGTTTCTTAGCAATGAAAGGAGGAGGCCAAGAGCTGCCTGGTGGGGTGCACAGACGACGTCAAGGAGGAGAGACATGTGCATGCTGCACACTTACACATGTGCACGCACACACGTGCAAATGGACTCACATACAGACACGCACTCGCATGCATGCATACACATATGTAAACAGTCGGTCACACACACGCATACGTCGCGAGCCTGTAGACACGAGTGCAAACATCATCAAATTAAATCAAAATAAGTGCATCAGGAAAGTAATCAGATATAATGCGGGTCCACTAAATGCGAATTTCTACAACAAGATGAGCACAAGAGGTTAATGACAAAACAACCAGAGTTCATCTAATTGTAGCTTATATTGCATACTAATGTGTCACTACAATCACGTTACGGATTTATTACTAAGAATCTAAGGTTCTACATTGAGTTTCAAGGTAAGTAAACCATGATCTTTAGGAGGAATTACAAGTTAATTTTCCATATTACCATTATTATCTGAGCATACTTGTCTCCATCATATACCTGAATAAGAAGGCACTGATTCTGCCTCTATTTTCACTGGTAATCAAGGTTTTGTCTTACCTTACCATTAAATTGAGATAGCCCCAAAGCCTATTACACCCTCCTCATTGACATTTATGGCTCCCCCATATTGAGAGGCCATGGGTGACAGCACCAGCACTTTGGTATGACCCCACCCTCCTATGGTGAGATTTGGTATTGCATAACATGGCCATGGAAAAAATAAGGTGCTGCATTCTGCACAGCGTATAGGCAGGCACATACAGGAAGAGCACACGCATTAACGTCTACTATCACCTGGTTGGAGATTTAAATTACCACTAGTGCACAATGCTCTATAACGTCACCACAATGCACTGATCAATGATATAGAAATGACGTGCACAAAGCTTGCATTTGTCTTGATATTGCCAGCAGTCACTGAGACTATGTAAAACAAGGGTTCTTGAAAAATGATATGTAGAGAGACAGCCCATCCTCCTATTTTTATAAAGTTGAAGATATAATCATACTCTAAGAGTTAGCGAGGAGGTTATAATAAACCTCCAAATCTGAGGTGTATGAATTATGTATATGGCAATGATTTAATGGCTGCAAAATAGAAAAGAGAGTGCAAGCGGCTGATTGAGGTGCGCCACGTGGCGCACCGTTCGCCGCCATGTCTCCTGGTGCAGACATCTGAGGTCAGGGCCCCGTGCTAATTGGTGTCGGGCAGAACGCTTGTGAGCTAAATGAGAAAATTACACGTTCTGGGAGGAATCAGCTGCAGTTGTTGGGGTGCCTTTTACAGTGCGGCTGCAGTCGTATCTGTGTGGCGGAGACAGACGTCTGGTTCTCTGTTTGCTGGGGAGGAAGGAGGCGAGTTAGGAGGTAAACCGGAGTGTTTCAAAGTGTGGGAGCACTTCACCTACACAGCCCCACCCAACAGATATTAGTTAGTACATCAGTGGCCTGTCCAGGCATTTTTGCCTGCATGCAGACACACACGCACAAAGGTGAGAATAGTATCACTTCACCATTTCTCATATTTAGTTTAATCACTAACATGACAGTATCTTGCCGTTTCCTAATGGCTGCCATGGTTTCAGTGTTGACTTTTTAATTTTTCTTACATTACACTCAATCAGCTGACACCTTTATGCAAAGCCACTTACAATAAGTGCTTTAAAACCATTGAAAAGATAAATAGTCCTATCAATCACAACACTACAGAGTAGCACCATTCAAATATGATATAAAGCTTCCGTACTTTATTGTTTAAGTCCTCAATATAAACTGTCGCTCCAAAGGAAGCCTACAAAAGAAAACAATGCACACTCATAAACAGTCATCAGACAGTTGGTTCAAACTAAGGTCCCACCCCTGGAGTATAAGTGTCTCAAGTGAGGAAAGCTTTGATAGTACATGTACTGTTTATACAAATAGGCAAAAATGTTGACTTTCCTTTTAATCTTACTTTCTTACATAACATGTTGCCATTTCAAACAGCTTTAACAGGGCTCCTCACCCACATCACAGAAAGATATATTCTCTACCTACACAAAATGGCATCAACACATTCAAGTAGTTTCTGTTTCATGTGCTGAGGTTTGAAGACATCCCACCCCAATGATGAGTTCTGCAGCAGGGATGTCAAAAAGTGATTATTTCAAAAAACTTAAAGCTGTTATATCAAGTATTTTCAGTTTCCAGCGAAGAAGCTCTATAAACCCACTTTACGTGGACTTACCAGCACCAAACGGGGGACAGACAATGGTTGGTGGAGGCCAAAACAGAGCTAAAAGAAGCGTGAATGTTGGATTTATGTTCACAAACTCTAAATTATTGATAATGATTTGTAAATAAGTAACTGCACTGTTATGCCACATCACCTGTATGTCATGTTGTGCTAATAGCTTGTTTCTACCACCCCCCAGTGGCCAAAAAATCTGTTATTGCAGGTTAAAGTACGATTTTCAGGTACTTGTACTATATATTTAAAATCTGATTCTACTTTATTTGTACTTCTTCATGTTTCTTAAGAGGATAGTATTTTACTTTTCCTGTGTAGCTAAAAACTTTATGGGTTAAGATTTTAAAACAGAAACATACGATCATCTAAAACAGTTTGCTATTTTTACTTCTGTACTTTAAGTTTCGTAAGTTTTGTGTATATATATATATATAGGTGTATTAGAAAGCTCCCTCCGCTGGGATTGGGGATCTGACAACAGCAAGAACTTTCAGAAAGAAAGAAGACGATCATAGATAAAATCATCTCGTCCATCATGTCTGAAAAGGAAGGGCTGAAGGGACATGATAGTGTTGAGGAACTAACACTGCAGTAACAAGACTACGGAGCCCCTAAAGTGCCACGAAGAAAAAAAAAGAAAACTAAATCGTGCACACGAGATAGTAAATCGAACGCACAAGATGCTAAAACGTGTGCACGTTTAAGCTAAATCATGCCCTCGATTTAATTAACTCATTCATTTATACAGACAGGCGGCAACACATCCCATGTCTCAGGGCAAGAGCTACATGAATGTCGTTATATGGCATTCCGAGGTGAAAATAAAAGTTAATTAGTGGTCACTACGGAGAGCCGTATGCATGGACAAGTCAAAGCATGGGAAATAACTGTATCTTGTGCACATGAGTTAGCTTAAACGTGCGCACGTTTTAGTGTCTCGTGCGCACAAAATAATTTTTTTTTTCTTCGCGGCACTTTAGGGGCTCCGTACAGACTACTCAAAGTAAAGGAATAAAAAAAATCAATTGCCTTTTTACATCATTGCGCATCAGCATCCATCAGCTGCCTCTTTAACCTCTTTTTTCTACATTTGCTCATATCGTACAGCAAAACCGACAATCATCGTGATGCACTCAACAGATCTACACGAAGAAGCGTTCTTTGTTTTCAGATCGACTTATCGAATCGCTGATGAGTGATACTGTTTGGGGAAATTTCCCTCTACTTAAATTATCTTTTATTCACGGGATGCTTTTTTCAGGTGCCTTTGTGTGCAGGTAGAGTCGTGCCTGTATGTGTCACTCAAGGCCCGAGCGAATTATTCACTTCTAAACACAGCATTCCTCCACTCCTCCGGCACACCCAACAAACAGACAAACAACAATGTGGACTAAATGACTAAAGTGTTGAATCGCCTTCCTTTTGTTCTTTCCCTTATTTCTCTTTCCTGCTGGCTCTTTCTCTTTCCAAGACAGACTCCTTTGGTGGTGAGCTCCAGTAATCTTAAGTAAACATCATTAACTGTTTGCTCATATCGCCCACAGAAAGTATGCCACAGCCTCCTTTGTCTCACTATCAGTTGTTTAAAGAGGTTTGTGCTGTAATGGCGTGGTCAGCCAGCGCCGGGGGCTTTGAAGTGCCGTCTCACCCAGGGAATTAACCTCTATGTCACTGAACGCTGACCCCGAAGTTGCAATTTGACGCGGTCACGTGGCAAAATAACTAGAAACCCCTGTGCAAAGAGTGTTTTCAGTGCATGGTCTCACAGATTTTGCAGAAAGAAATCCTGGACCACTTTCTGGTTTCATAAAGGCTTCGTCAGCTCTAACTAATGGCTTTATTAATGCTTTTCAGATCATGAATACACCATTAATGGACATTAAATGTCAGCTTTTTGGTTGTCAGGTTGTGAAAAAAAATGCTTTTACTGGTGTGTATCATCCACTAGAGTAACTTGCTTTTTATTTTTAGCCACCTCTTCATTAAAAAGACCCCTCTCCAGTGGGCCATTTGACCCCTTAGCCTCTTTACACAAGCTGCAAAGCATCCAAACAAAACACTATTTATTACTATATTAACATTAATAACAATATTTCACAGGAAGAACCCTTTATTAATGACATGCTCACATTTATAACTGCAGACGCGATGGTTCATTGTGAAGTGTCTTGCAGTTAGAAATGATAGTAAAGTCCAGTTAATAAGGGGTTCGTCCATTACAGTAGAGCATAGAGATTTAATGTGACAACAATCTGCCACCTTTATGTTTAGAGTTTGGTTGAGTTTAGACACCTAAAGCTAGTTGGTGAAGCACAGTCTCCAGTGTCAACATCACACACTCTGTACATTCACCCTGATTGGCCCCTCAGGGTGTGTCGGTATTCTCCTGCTGCCTTTGTTACGCAGTCAGAACAGTCATTATTTGCATGACTGCAAAAGGTCATCTGTGAGGAAAACATAAACATAGGTCAATATGAGTGTTGGAATAAAGATGCTGTCATTTTGCGTCGTTAAGACAATCCCAAATGTTTTAATGGGTAAGTTATTAATAAACTGTCACTTTCCACCAAGTCAGAGTTGTGTCATAAACAGTTAATAAATGGGCTGAATGGATGAATAGATGAAATAGTAACACACAGTTCTCCCCTTGACAAACCAAGTTATGCTGGAACATGATACACACCAGAAGTACACATGTACTCAAGTGCTGTACTGTAATGTTTTAGGTACTTTTAATTGAACAGTTCCACCTTACACTGATTAATTGTACTTAATACTCCACTCCACTTATTTGTCAGCTTTATAATATAATTATAGTTAACAAATAAATTATGACGCATCACAGATGAATACATCCAGCAGCTAGTTCAAATTAGCTTCACATTTACGAGCTGACACATTGAAGTGATGCTTACGCATTGGTGCACCAGTAAATTATAATCCAATATTATAACATATGTGATTCTGAAGTAGGCCAATCTACATAATCAGTACTTGTACTTCTGGTACTTTAAGTATATTTTGATGCTCATACTTACTTTTACTGCATATTTTGAATGCAGGGGTATTTCTTCTTCACTTTTACTTAAGTATAAGATGTGTGTACTTTCTCCATCACTGTACACCAAAAAGCTGATCTATGAAGCTTTAATCATATTTATTAACCAGTAATAAGCCTTCAGTACAATGTATAAAGCATATCCTTTCAAAAAGGTTTTAGCTCAGTTTTCCTTAAAATGGCACTAACTTCGTGCCAAGATGCTTTTGGGGACCCAGGCCCATTATTACAGAGATTTTGGCACCGGCAGGACCTGGGTGAGTAATGGCAGTGGTGCATTAGGAGAGAGAAAGAGAGATGTATGATAGCCTGAGTTGTGAGTCAACATCAGAGGCCTTGGGCTGACCCCACAGGGGATTACACACTCTGATTTAAGAGCATCTCTCCAGCACCTCTCCTCTCTGCAGCACTCGTGTCCTCGGCGCTCACAACACCCACCTGATGCAACATAATGTCCAGGAATACAGACACAAGCTCACATGCATGTTCACACGCACACAGTAGTATGCGGGATCATTCTCGTTATACCCTTATTCTTAGCCGTGCTCCATCTTCTGTTACAGGGTCGGGGCAGAGCAGGATCCTATCAGGGTTTGTATCCAGAGAGGGAGCGAGAGATCCGAGCCCCTGCAGTGGTAAGTAAATACAGCCTAATGGCCTCTGATTAATTCTACATTGCTCTCATTGGGCCAAAAAAAAAAGAGATGTAATGACCTGCATCTCTCTCTCCCTCTCTTTCCTTCTCCCTCATTTCTCTCTCTCACCCCCCACCCCCCACCCCAACTCTCCCAGTCTTTCTCAATTTCTCCCTCATGTGCTCGGCTTTTGATTATGAATTAAAAGGGATTGCAAATGGTATGCTGTTGGTTGGCCCCCTGATTGCCATATTTGATTAAGAAATGTCAGTGTGCATGTTTCCCATGTCTGTCTTTTTTTAGCCTCTCTGTTCGCTGTAACATTCACACATGCACGAGGGACACAATGGTTCCACGGCTCTCAGACAGTCTGCCATGAACAGCAAACTTGCGCTAATCAAACACATTCTTCCGTCTTCTCTTTCTCTTTTTCTCAGCCTCCTTTCTCATTTTTTGCCTTTTCAAAACTCGGTGGGTTTTTGTATCAGCTGTGAGACGCACCAACAAGGGAGAAATCATGGAAAATTAAAGAGCATTGAGAGAGACAGGTAGAGAAGAGAATAAGGACAGGAACAAGTGATGGAGATCTGTGAGGCTTTTTTTTTTCTGAGGACTGAAATCAGAGTAGATAGGGGCCAGTTTCTTACCTCTAAGATAATTGTAATCTTCAAAATGGAAACTTCTGGCAGTTGTGTGGTAGTGTGATTTTGATTTGTATTTTCCTCCTTTTAGACTATGTACATATAATATCCTCTTGTGCATCTACTGTGATGACATATATTCTGAACCTTTCAACTGCAGCTATAAGCAAAAGAAGAAAAGTACCCTGGCTACTTTAACCTGGAGGCTGCAATTTACCTATAAATCTCAACACTAGACTATTTCCTGAGGAGGCTCACATCATTCAAAGTGTGCAGCAAGATGTTGGAGATCTTCTACCAGTCTGTTGGTGCCAGTGCACTCTTCTTTGCTGCAGTGTGCTGGGGGAGCAGCATCGGAGCCGGCGACACCAACATACTGAACAGACTGATGAGGAAGGCCGGCTACGTTATTGGCTGCAAACTAGACACTTTTGAGGAGGCGGTGGAGAGGAGGACACTGGACAGACTGTTATCCATCATGGATAACCCTGAACATCATCTTCATCACCTCGTGGACAGACAGCGGAGCTCCTTCTCCAATAGACTGCTCCAGCTCCACCATCACAAGGACTGCTTCAGGAAATCAGTCCTGCCACGAGCCATCACACTTTACAATAGCAACTTAAACAGTTAATCTACCAATCTCACAGACCCTAATATCTTACATATTATCTGCACTACTGCAGTATTGCACACGTTCTACTGTTTACATTTATTTATCAACTGAAACTGCACAAATTTTTTGCTGTAAATACTTGTTTATACACTTAGTTATATTGTATTTTTATTATATTATTATCATATTATATAATATATATTATACATTATAATACATATTATATGACTATATATTTAGTTATACTTAGCTTTTTATTTTTTAACAAACTGCTGCTATTCCTGTTAATATTTTTTGTTACTTTTTTAAACAATTTTGTCTGTATGTAAAATTATTTCCCAAATTGGGATCAATAAAGAAGCATCACATCGTCATACTTAAACGACTGAATAGGTCGTTTGCCAGTGACACCCAAAGCTGGCCTCCAGTCAGAAGCTTGGTGGTGACCTTACAGTCAGTTAAAATGTGGGACCTCGTCATTGGATTGAAATTCACATGTGTGTCTCATCTCTTCAGACTCCTGAGGGGGCCAGTCTGAGCTGAACTGATATTACAAGATATT
>JBBMOE010000058.1:1546551-1563511 GCA_037975065.1 Chaetodon trifasciatus
TATATATATATATATATATATATTTTTTTTTTTACAAAAGAAAAACACATTTTGGCAATGTGTTAACACTGCCTTCAGGGCAAAGGGTCGAGAGGTCTCTCAACATACAGGGAACAAAGATAGAGATACTGTTTTTTTTCTGATGGCTGTCTAAAGAACAAGACCTCTGTGACAAGCTTTTTATATTGCATCAATGGCATGGAGATGAGTGCCTGGCCTGTGACCAGTTCCTACACAATTGTGCCACCTTCTGGAACAAATAGGGAAATCTAACAAGGTCAGGGAAGAATTCAGCAGGGATTCAGTGTAAGGATAACTCTGACTGCATGCTTATTGGTGAATTTCTGGCTGTACAGATTGCTTCTTTCCAGCTAAGTATAACTTTAAAAACCTGTCCCTCAGCAAAGCATCAGAAAGATAATTTTACATGAAGTTTTAATTTTCTTTCCTTATTATTCTTCAATCCTTCTTCTACTGGTCCATGATTTAATAATCATTTCCATGCTGTAACACTTGGTACTAACTATAGGTAGTAATAATAATGGGAGGCTTTAATGGTAATTGGTCCTCCTACCGAGTAATTAATGGCCATTGATTTCTAGAGTCTTTTAGTCAGCGCACAGCAGGTGAGTTGAACGTGCAACAACATGCATGCATGTAGAACATGTAACATTTGTCATGGAACTCAATGTACACGGATAATAAAATTTCCAATAATGAATTAATAATGAATGAATATTTCCTCGGGCAAAGCAATTCATTTTTTCCTATAATTGGGAAAAAATTTCAGAGTTCTTTTAGAGAAATTATCAGCAAATTATTTGGATTTTAGTGACCAACAAAATAAACCGTCACCAAGAATTCTACTATTGCCGCTGCCTGTAAAATCCACTGGATTAATAAAGTCTCATCTTATTTTAATAGTATTGCAGAAATAGTAATTTCAGTTGGTTTCAGATGGTCTGAATCCAATAAAAATGTCTTGATCTTGTCAGACGCGCCCCCACAGTTGGCTTGGATTGATATATTTCTATGTTATATTTCTATTTGGGGCTTGTGGAGCTGTCAGAGAGGCTGTGTGTGTGTGTGTGTGTGTGTGTGTGTGTGTGTGTGTGTGTGTGTGTGTGTGGGCTCTCGTGAAAGCGTGGGTGTATGGATGCATTTGTGTATTTGGGGTTGTTGCAGGCGGGGGGGGGGGGGGGCGAAAGAGAAGATTGGGGAGTGATTCAATCGCTACACAAATGGATTTGGCTAATAGAAGGAGCCTCTGATCCTGACTGGTGCACAGCTGGAGCTCCCCTAATTGGAGAGGGTGAAGAGTGGAGAAGAGAGTGGAGAGAAAAGAGAAAGAGAGAATATGGCCCCCGGAGAAAATGCACCTCTGCTGTAACACTATTGACTTGATGAGGATCATACCAAACATTACTACCGTTGAAAAAGGACATGCGCCTGGAAAGAAAGTCACGTGGAGGCTCAGCGTTCAGATTCTCGCCTTGGAAAAAAAAAAAGCAGCTCAATCAATTTATGTGTAATCGTTGGCAGTGTTTTAAATACCTGATGAAGGGTGTCATATGAGCATAAAGTGGCCAGCTCTCTAACCCACTTCACATCAGCAAGGACCATTAGAGAAATAAGTCGGCCTGATAGGTGAAAACAGGAGCCTTCTAACCATTTAGCGGCACCGAGTACGCACCACTTTTTGTCGGTGAATTGCGTTCATTGTTAACAGAAATCACGAATCGAGAATGATGCACCATCACTGATGACCTTTCTTGTTACAGGGGTGACTCTCAGTTACCTGGAAGCAACACATGTTCAGGTAAGTATGTAATGAATTCACTCTTAAATTCCTGAATAGATTATAAGAGGTGAAAATGACTGCAAGGAAGATTTCCCATCACTGCTGCCTTTGTGGAAGCGTGACCAGACGAGAGCGCGTACAAAACATCCAAAAAGAGAGCAGGGTTCAGCATTTTGACAGCTACTACAACGACTGGCCAGCAATGAAGGATTAGAAGAGCCCATTATCCTTTCCATGCCGCCACTAATGCTCCAGAAAAAAGAGAAAGGATTTCACATCTCAGCAAGAGAAAAGAAACACACATTACACCTGATATTATTCTGACAAGCGACGCTGACTCCGAGTAGTTGTCATGTGTGTAAACAGGTGACGAGTGCAGTTTAAGTGCAGAATACACAAGTTTTCCCCAATTTTCTTTGTGAATGTGGTTCAAAAAACAGATTGTTCTGTGGATAAAGTCTGCAGTTTACAGAAATAGAGAACAGAAATCAGCAAAACTAAAAAAAAAAAACAAGCTCATCTCGACAAGCAGATATCAAAAAGCCATAAGTAAATCCTTCCTGTAACATGTACAGGTGTCACACACCTGGTGTATACTCAGCAACGTGTCATTTTTCCAATGGAAATATAGACAGTTAAAGCAAAGTTTGGAGCTTCAGGACCAAAATGTAAGATTTGTGTGTTTGTGTGCGCTTGCAAATGTGACAAAGAGCTGTCTGGACCTCCAGGTGGGTACATGCTTGCCTCAAAGGGCTGTTTGAAGGTTAAGAATTAGCTTTAAGGTTCAGGTTAGCGTTAGAGGAAGGGCTGGGATTTGGCATTGTGTGATGATGGTTAAGGATAACAGATTAGAGAGTGCATTATGCTAATGTGGGTCCTCACAAGTAGAAAAACACAAGTATGCATGTGTGTGGATGTGTATCACTCACATTGCTGGGACAAAATGCAAGTCCTCATTAAGTATTAATTGTATTTTGAGGTGAAGACTTGTATTAACATTACTGTAAGGTTAGGTTTAGGCAAGTAGTGGTTATGGTTACGGTAAGTCTCCAGGAAATGAATGTAAGCCTATGTAATGTCCTCAAAAATGATGGAAACACATGTGTGTCTATGTGTGTGTGTGTGTGTGTGTGTGTGAGAGTGTGTGTGAGAGAGAGAGAGAGAGAGAGAGAGACGGACAGTGAGAGTGTGTATTCTAAAAGCAGGGGCTCGCTTCCAATCTCCCAAAACACAAAGAGCCGCTCAGCAGGATCACACCGGGGGGGCTCTTAGGAAACCCATCAGCTCACAGGGAAAGGGCAGAGGAAAGCCTTCCACTCAGGAAACAGGCAGGACAGGAGGAGCGCGCACACACACACACACACACACACACACGCGCACACACACACACACACACACACACACACACACACTCAACTCTCCATACTGTAGAAATAGGAAATAGCACGAGAGACGCCTGACATGTGGACAAAACCGGGAACAGCACCTCTATTTGCTTCCACGCTGAAAATGAAGAAAACATTTGTACAGCTTGTGTCAAAACTGCAAGAACAAGAAGAAGCGAGCGGCACCCCGTGCTGCCAGCTGACAACCCACAACCTAAGATCAACATATTAGTGGACAAACACGGACAAACTGTCAGATCTTGCGGGGACACTCGCACGCAGAGGCAGGACGGCAGACCCTCCCACCGTGTTTCCATTGTGGCAGCCATTGTAACAGTTTTGTCTGAGCCATATGGGCTGGTTTAGGGGATGTGGACCCCCGGCAGCTGAGGCTTTGTCCCCGTGTCACAGAGGTCGCTGGGATTGTGTTCCCAGCTAATTCCCTCTTTCAGGGACTGCAGATCAGAGTCTATAATGATCTGGGCGGCCTAGCACAGGGATTACTGCTGCTGCCTCTGACATCAACAGGCTTGTGTGTGTGTGCGTGTGTGTGTGTGTGTGTGTGTGTGTGTGCGTGCGTGCGTGCGTGCATGTGTGTGTGTTGGGGTGACAAAGAACGAGACAGAGAGAGATGACATCTTAAGATGAAACATTGTCACCACTCCTTAACAACAGGAATCAATTGATTCCCCCCTCACACTAAACCCACCCACCACCCACCACACTACACACACACACACACACACACACACACATACACACACACTCTGAGTTTTCCACCTCATTTCCCTCAATCTAGCTTAGGCAAACATTATTAGCGGGGAAAGTGAAGGCAGCGAAGGGAAAGTAATAGCTTCTTGTGTCTTGACTGACCTCCATTGTCATGATATGGTTTACAAATTACAGAGTACTGTCTGGATATTTTGACTTGCACCTACTGCAACTAATCCATCCACCATTTAAAGTTAAAGATCTACCGTCCCTTATCTTCCACGGTAAAATTAGCATTCAGATCTTTTACGTTGAGTAAAAACCAGCACCAAATTCTGCCTCTTAACTGAGTAGAAGTAACCATCAGCCAAATATACTTTAAGTATCAAAAGCACTCATTATGGAGAATAACTCTGTCTGTGCTACAATATTATATATCACAGGTTTATTAACACCAATTCATTAACTTGTAAGATTCTATCTGTTTTATATTACATCTGAAACAAATTAGTCAAATAGTAAATCAAGAGAAAATCAATCTGTTTTAATAATCGACTGATCTTCAGTTATCATTGAGTTCTTTTATGGGACAGTGGATCAGACAAAACAAGTAATGCTAATGAAGAACAAAAGTAATTGATATTTTTAATATACTGCTCAATGGTTGAATGTACTGTAACAATTTGATTTTATATGCTCCTCGTGTGTTCTTAAAAACACATTTTGCACAGTTACTAGTCTTGATTCTTGATATTTAAGACTTCAAAAATCAAATAATATCAGCTGATAGTAATTCTTTTTTCAACATAAACACATAACATTGACAAACAATCTTGAAACGGATCCCTTTGTGTTTCCTTGAACACATACATACTGAGCAGGACATTTTACATTAGAAAAAAGTCAATTACTTCAAACGTAGTACTACACTTCTGTACTGCAGTTCCTCATTGGCTGGAATACACTGATACATCCGCGACGAGCTAATATTGGCTGATATATTGATACTCTGACCTCACCAATTTATGTGCCTACCTACCTACCTACCTGAAAGAAACAATAACTGTTGCCTAAATTTGAGTAAAAAAGTCCAGTACTCGAGAGAACGTGCTTAAATTTATCCTTAATTATAGCGCAGCACACTGATTGATAATCTGAGCACACGTTGCTTCATGACATGAGAAATGACACACAAAAAGCAGAATAAATGAAAAATAAAAGCATCTCTGTCTCTGGACTTTATGGCTCCGGCACGAGCTGGAGCACTCGCTGGGAACACGAGCAGAACAACCTGTATCTTAATGAATGGCTTATTGCAACGAGAGCAGATCAGTTACTTCCTGAAGAAAAGAACCTCCCACGGATGATTGAGTCCATATATTGAACGCTGTTGTCGCTGTATTAACAATAACAATGCTCACCAGATACACTTCCACAAAATAAGGAAGCAACCTGAGCAGTCAGGTATATGTGTCCTCAAGAAGACAGACATCTACATCCTAAATGAAGAGCACTCACACACATACATACTGAAGAGGAAGCATCCTCCTCTTCATGAAGCCCTCCCATGCTTGATAAAGAGTACTTTCAACAAGGCAGCGGAAAACAAAACTTGTTTGCTTTCCTTCATTCCACTTTTAATTTTCTGCTCTCGTTTGTTTCTGTAGGCATCTTTCCATATTTCATTCTCTGTGTTCTTTCGCTCTGTGAAAGAGACTTTCATTGAAATTCATGCTCTCAAGGACCGGCACCCATGCAAGGCCAGAAGATAATAGGCCGACCTATTTACCCAGCAGTTTTATTTATCTTTCTTTTCCTCCTTCCCTCCTCCAACCTCCCCCCGGCTCCCCCTCCAGCTTTGGATTGATCATGGTCGCTGCAAGATGACAGCTGTCTCCTGTGCATTAGCATTGCAAATGAAGTGGAAGAAAAAGAAGTGGAGCCTCAGTGTGTTGAGCCACAGGCCTGCAGTCTGGACTGGGAGAGAGCGGATCGGCTTCCTGACCAGGTGCTGCCAGGACGCTGTGGGACGGGGAGACGGCGGCGGCGGCAGCGGCGTCAGCGGCTTTGACAAAAAACAACTGAATGTTTTATATCCTTGATGACTTCATGGCCATACCACATACAAAGTTTAAAGTGATGGGGCTTTTATTTGAGATATAGGCTGTGCACTGAGTACCGTGAATGCCCATTGCATTAACAGAATCACAACAAATATTAGTTTTTACTGCAGCGTCATCGAGGTTTCATCAAGTTGTACAGGGCTGCTCGGTGGTCCTATCTGCACATGTGACCTAAATTTGGTTGCAACTGAACCTTTCATTGCAGAGTTATAGGAGTTTCTTCACAGAGGCTACACCTACTTAGCTACAAAACTTTGGTCTTCCGACAATATGAATGAATACCACAAAATGAATGAAACCATTTGAATATGTTTAGTGAAGACTGTGTAAAAAATGAACAACAGGAAGTGGAAATTATGTTTGACAAAAAATTCAACATGGCGGAAATGGCTGTATTCAAGTCCAACTGCTCCTGTATCTGTAGATGGAAACCTTATGCGATACAGCCAATTAAATCTTGAATAAAGCAGTAACATCAGCATGTTCCATGGATAGAGCAGAGGTTCCCACTGAGCCAGACAGCAGGCTGATATACAACATAAGAGCAACACCACTGCTTACATCAGTTCGCAGGCGAGAAAGCTAACTGGCTGCTCAGCTGCAGCACGTTAAACAGCATATAAACACATCTGGTGTGGCCCTTAAAACCATTAACAACACGCTGCCTTCACATGACAAGTCAGCTACTTTCTTTACCTTGTCTTTCCTTCCTGAGGTGTAACTCCAGCACTGAGCACTGCTGTCAATCAAACACAACACCTGCAGGCCCCTCCAATCAGCTGAGACAAAAAGAAGCATGTCTGATATTTCCCCAAAGACCTTCTTACTTACTTAGAGTAATAAAAAAAAAAGTGTAACAGCTCTTTAAAAAAATATGTTGACATTATTTTGACAGAAAAATGGATGGATAAATGTGATTTCAGTTGAACTTTAAAAGAGCTGGATACAGCGCCGCCACTCAGCCTTGCTCCCAATTTGTCTTGTGACAACAGAAGTATTTTCCCCATAGACCACCATTATGAAAGAGACAGCTGAAAAACTGATTACAGGATGCTGCAAACTGCAAACAAGGTCACTTATTACTATTATGCTTTTTTGATCCTTGAAGGTTTGATATTTGAAAAAGGCTAGAGAGGCGACTTTTGTGAGCGTGTTGCCATTCCCATGACGAACAGGAAGCACGGCCGAGTTCAGCAGGAGGAACGCTATCGCAAATGAGCTACAAAACTTTTTTAGCTCATAGTGTCTGTGAGCAATCTGCACTCGAGAGTGGGCGATATCTTTGAGTTTCAGTGTGTAGTTCCTTTAATTCATTCATGGCCTTAATCCAAGTACACTACAGAAAAATATTTTTCTTCTATTACACAAAAGTATAAAACCAAAGCTACTGATGCTAGTTCTTACAGTCTGAGGGCAACATTCTTGGACCAACTTTGATGTCTGTAGTATTTATATTCTTTGAAATATTTGATGAGAAAGGGCTTGTTGTCCACATTTTAAATCACATCCTTACATCCCACTGCACTTCTGATTGGGTTCTAAATTGATGGGGTGATCATTAATGGCAATGCACATAATGGGTTTGCATGTTGATGGTCATTTATTCTGCTCTTTGTGAAGTTCATTGGAGTGTCAGTCAACGCAGGGTTATTGATTTTTATTCAGAGAAATCCAGTGCTGCAAGGACTCTGTCCTTATTGTACTGAAGGAGCGTAACATGTGTAAGGAGGGAGAACGCATTTACTCTGGCCATGTAACGAATGCAGCTGCATGAAACCAGGATCGATTAACACAATGTATTAAACCCATGCCTCGCAGTGATGTATGTTGGCATCCAAGGACAAATCTTATTAATATCACTTCTGGGGGGGGGGGATACAGGTAGGTGATTGTTCCCAACCCCTGCAAAGAAGCATTGTCATGGTAACCGGTGAGCACTTCAGACAAAGCTGTATTTCAGGTTCTTACTCCTCATTGAGTAAGAACTCAAACACGCTCATGCACATGAATGCATACGAAGGCATAGAAAAATCAGAGCAAAATAGACAGGGACGCCATTGAGGGAGAGGCTGAAAGAAAGTTTACATGAGAGATAATTCAGCACGGATTGCTACACTCACAACAGCTTCACTCGTGGATATGCGTGATGCTGCCAATCAGCTGCTGGGGAAAGCGGCCAAGTACTTTAATTCAAATACTGAACTCTAGTTCTTATACTTGAGTGTTTCCATTTTATGCTATCTTATATTTTCTACGACATATCAGAGGAATATTTTTACTTTTACCTCAACTGTATGTATTCGACACTTATAGGAAATAGATTTTAAGGTAAGAAAATACAAACAGGTGGTTCACAGCCTTTTTGGCTTGTGACCGCTTAACAAAAAGCAGAATCTTGTCAGGGCTCTTTTTCATGTTCCAGCTGTCTCTAAGCTGTTCCACCAAAGATTGATTTCCCCTCTAAATGACCTCCTCCAGTCATATTTTAAGACATAAAAATACTCCACTTTGAATAATTTGTGTATGAAATGATTTTTCCACCAAAAGGTCAATTACCTTAATTTGTAAAATTACATCTAGTCCTTCTCCCTCACTGAAAAATCCACACTCCATTAAGAATAGTGTTTTTTTGTTTTTTTTTTTTAAGTTTAGCTACAAGACACAAGACGTCTCCTACTTCAGCACATATTTGTGCTGGAGGTTTTCACATTACTTTGAGCTGGTAGACCAGAGAGACATGGGTGTTTTTTTTTAATGTTTGATTTGCAAAAATCAAGAAATTAGTACCAAAAAGGGTTCGAAAGGGTCAATATAAGAGAACCACACTCCAGCATTATGAGAGGAGAGCAGACATGACTGTCTGACCTGGCAAACTGAGATATGGGGAAGCATATACAGCAGCTGATCAGGTCATTCGGAGACACAGGGGGACAAACTAAGAGACAAATTAACAAATTTGTCAAACATGAAATAGCAGAAAAAACCAAACTGCAAAATACTGTTCCTCCCCATGATGCAGGAGGAAAATGGTACAGTCCAAGTGGCAATCATCATTCATTTCTACCGTTCCAGCGACCCACCACTGGGCCGTGTTTGTTGTTCTTCCCATCTGTTGACACAAACGCTACGTTCACATTTATACTCGTACAACGAATCCTTGTTATAATGTGTGGCCATGCAAAAAACAGGAAGTGAACCCAATATGCAGACAAACAGAAGGCAGGGCGAAAGCAGTGAAGCTGGTGCCAATTAAACCAAATCAAAATGTCCACACAGCCAGCAAACCTCCAACGAAAAAGGGAGCCAGTGTCCAACTGTCCAAGTATAAAAAAACCAAAAGCAGCTCCAGGGAAACACAGCATGGATCAAACAGGGAAACCAGGGACTCTCAGCAGAAATACTCAAACAACTACTACAATCACAAGGCCGGAAGACACAGGAAGTCAAGTAAAATCTGACACATGAGGGAAGGCTACAAAACAGGAAATAACAAAACTAACCAGACCATAAAACTTAATAAAACTTAAAGGTCAGGTCAATTACAACAGGTGGCAAAACAAACAGCAACAGCAGACAAACAACAGTCTTTAAACACTGAGGCTACTCACCGATGACGTCTCTCAAGCGGCCTGGTAACATCAAGAAATCCACTGCAGTCAAAGTATTTAGTCCAAAACATGATAATAATCCACAGAAACATGTTTTCTCCTTTCAACTGTAGCAGGCAATGTGTTTGTCGTCTTCATTTTCCCCTTTACAACTTCCAGAAACATAAACATACAGGCCTCGTCTCCAGTTACTCTGTGGAGTCTCAGGTTTCAAATGACACCTTCTGACCAATCACGATCTGCCATCTGAAGCCAAGCCACCAGGGCAGCAATAACAGTTTGAGGTGAACAGGAGGACCTCCTTCTCTCTTCCTGTGTGGAGGTTGAGCCAATCACAAGAGAGTTTGCAGATGACTGACATTCTGAATAACCAATGAAAATTTGAACACTATCTATCTATCTATCTATCTATCTATCTATCTATCTATCTATCTATCTATCTGTCTATCTATCTATCTATCTATCTATCTATCTATCTATCTATCTATCTGTATGTATGTGGTTTGAAGTCATGAATATGGTAAATGGCTTCAATATAAAGATAAATAGCAAAAATCTAGGTCTATAGGTTTCTTAAATATGAATATAGATGCCCCAAATTTAGGTATAGATATTAATATAGATATAGATATTAATGTAGATAAATATAACACTAGGGTAAGGCTTCATGCTGTGGTCCTGTTGTGTTTTCCAGCTAATAAATCCCAGCTTTAGTCATCTGCAGGCATCTATTTGTAAAAATATATTCAGGCAAGAAAAAAATACTTCTACTTCAATATGTTCAAACTTCTATTACCCAATGCCAGCAGCACTGGCTGTGACTCTGATTTTGCTATGGATCAAAGGTCAGATTGTGATCAAAAACATACATATACTCCAAATGGTTCAAGAACAGCTTTCAGTCAAGCAGGTACAGTGACTGGGCCTCCATTTATTGGCCAGCCAATGCAAGCAGCAACCTCCAGGAACTGGCAACTCAAAGAAAACTAAACTGAATAATGTTGAGTTAATGAAGCCAATATAGCAAAAGTGACAAATGTTAAGAAAGTTCACTATCCAAATGGATAGCCTTCAAGAAACGACCTCTGCACATCTGGACAGTTAGGGTAAAAAAAAAATCCACATTAACAATAAGCAATACAAATTTTTGTGCAACAATGGACTTTAAGTACTAAAATTATCAAAATCACCCAATACTTCAAAGATTTGAGGAAGATTTTGTAGCTTTTTTTCATTAATTTCCATTAATCATCCTATAAGCCCTCAGATTTATGCCCTTGGGAGCCCTGACCCCTTGGTTGGAAACACTGGATTATCTACTACTCTGTATAAAGTAGCTGAAACCAGGTCCACCTTGACCAGCTACAACAGTAAAATGCTCATTATGCACTGATGCCTCAGTATTCACAATCTAATAATGTCATGCTTTATAGTATATCAGTCACTGGAGCCGTTTTTGACAGAACAATTCCTTTTACATTTGATACTGAGTACATTTTGTTGGTAAACTACTTCTGTGCTTTTACTTGAGTGTGATTTTGAACGCAGGACTTCTACTTGAAACTGAATATTTTTCCAGTGCAGTACTTTTAGTTGAAGCAAAGCATCTGTTTACTTCTTCCACCGCTGCTAATGAGAGCTACCTGAGAAAGATCAGCGATGCTGTTGAGCCCACCTCAGATTTCACGGGGCCAAAGAGACGCACAGAGGACGGACAAGTAAAATGGCTCGGTCCTTTTCAAATGCTAGAGTGGCCATCCTCCCACTGCCAGTCCCTCACACAGGACCACAATTAAATTCTTTGCCCACTCATTCTTTTCCTCTTTTTTTTGTCTCTTGAGAAGACACCTCACTTGAGAAACCACTGAGGCTGCTTTTTAAAGGTCCCTGTGTGGCAGGGTGACAGAGGACACCACTCTCTGCCTTTTCTCTCATTTGGAAAGACTGAGTGAAATTGAAAAGGGGGTCCTCAGCTCTCCCTCCCCGAAGACCCTCTCTACCCCGATCACCCCACCCCACCGTCCCCGCCTCGGCCTGGGTGGACTCCCTCGGTCGGTTCTCAGACCTCCCCTGTCTGTGTGATACCAGCGGTATTGTGAGAGGCTGACAAAGAACAGGAAGCCCGGGGGTCCACAGGGCAGGCCTGAAGGTCAGCTCAATCAGTCTCTGTATGATGGATGCAGCACGGGGGCCGGGTCACCTGAAATGCACCAAACAAGATGGCTCAGTGTACCCCTCCTCAGCCCTTTTGCAGCTTCTGCTGTTCCTCTCTTTAATTCCACACACATATACATACATATACATTTTAAAAGACACTGTATGACCTATATGATTTGGCAGGTGCATCTAAATTATACAGAGCAGCCAGAAAACAGACGCAGAAGACTTTAAATCTGAGGACAGATTGCATTTATTAGCAAAACAACTTATCATTTTATATAATTTATTAGTGTTAGTTTACAGAGAAAATAAATATGTAACCTCAGCAGTCATCTTCCAGCTCAGGAAACAAAAACAAACATTGAGTTGCTGATCACTAAAAACCACGTATTGCCAAATTTGATGGATAGACTGAAAAAACTTTCTTCATTCTTACACTGAATTATTGGAAAAACAGTCACTGAAAACAGCTGTTTTTTTTTTTCAGCATCTGAAAAAATGCATGCATGGTTGTCACAGAACAGTAACAATGTGAAGAATAACTGAAAAGCACTAACTAGTTTGCAAGAGGAGTGATTAATAATTGTGGTTTTAATTAATTCCATTGTATAACCTTAAGGTAAAATGAATTTACCAATCATGATGTTAAGGCACGCACAAAGATTTGGTTTTATTCTCAAAGGTTAAGAATGACAGTCTGCTGGTTTTCCAATGAAAACTGGTAATGCAGTTTATTTTAAGTAATTTGGACGTTCTGTCTGCAAAGACAAAAGGCTGCCGAGTTTATCAAATGTAATATTTTGATATTGTCTGGAGCAACACAAAATCCATTACATTTGTAAAACTTGACTTAAAGAAAGGTTTAGTGGATCATAAAGTAAGTAAATAAAAGCAAAATTATCTGCATGGCTAATATCAGGGTGTAAACCAGTGTAAACTGTAAACCAGAGATATACTGTTGTTGAATTTAAAGGTTAACTGCATCTTGCACATTTCACATAGTGTGTGTGTGTGTGTGTGTGTGTGTGTGTGTGTGTGTGTGTGTGTGTGTGTGTGTGTGTGTGTGTCCATCGTATCCATGGAGACCCCTGTGTGTGGGAAGCAGTCCAAACATGACAGGGCTGAGTTTACTGACTCAAGGTGACTGGGCCGAGGGCACAGCAGCACACAACGGGGGGACAATGACTGCTCCATTAGTGCTAATGGGGGACACATGTAACAGGATTAGGGTGAGAACACCTGGGGGGGGACCACATGGGGAGATGGTACGCCCGTCCCACCCCCCCAAAACCTTTCCCTGTCCTGTCCCACTCCATCAAACTTGCACAAAACCAGGAGTCTGCAGTGGAGGGACAGCCGCCTGCCCACCATGATGTTTGCAGATATTTGACTTGTGTCCACAGAAAACTGGAAAGTGAAAATCAAATTATTTGTATTTTTGTTTTTATGTTTCAATGATGAGATGAGACTTCTCTGCTGTGTTTATGCTTTATGAAAGAATTTCAAAACAGGTGAGATTAGCTTAAAAGTTGATGGAAATCAAGCTTCCCCTCACATTGACTATAATGAACCAGCTAGCAGTGGTGTAAGAAGTATTCAGATCATTTAAGTAAAAGTAGCAATACCACAATATAGAAGTAAGTACTGGCAACAACATGTGAATACAGTATAAAAAGTAAAAAGTATTCGTTATGCAGTGTTATCTTGTAATGTAATTTGATCATTATTATTTATTCATTAAGATATAAGCAGTAATCCAATGCTGTAATTGGTCAAGGAGCAAATTTCAACAGCTTTATATACTTTGGGGCACTTTGATCTATAATAATGTATAGTTTATCTGAAAAGTAACTAGTAACTGCATACCGTATAGTGGAGTAAAAAGTACAATAACAATTTCTGTTTCAAATCTTCACAGACATCGATCAGCGATCTTCACATCGCTGCAACTCTCGCCTTCGGAGTAGCAATGTAAATCAAACAGAAATAAATCTGAGACAGAGGTTAATGAATCTTCATTGGTGGACTGTGGATCTTCCCCAGTCATCCCGCCCCCTCCATCCTTCTCAGCTCATCCCTCATCCCCACTTTTCTGTCTCCCCCTTCTGCAAATTCCTGAACTCTGCCCAAGACGCCCAGTCAATTAATAAGACATTGTCTCCTCCCCTTGGAGCCCGTGCACAAGAGGCCACCCAGGAGCCACCGGGCCTTCCCTCTAAAGCTGCTTCACTGGTGGCCCCCAGGAATGCCAATCGCTTTGGGAACAGGCAGAACAGGGTTGGATGGGGGGGTCTGGGAAGCTGGATAATAGAAACAGCCCCATCATGCTCATGTGCTGGGGCAAGCCAGTCAAAAATTGGAGGGCAACAAAAGGAAATGCGTTCCACTCCCAAGGATCGGAGGCACTTCACCCCTCTACAGTCCAACCTAAACCCCACCCTCTGAAACACACGAGCAAGAACATGCACACAAACACGCACACACACTCACTGGTTGCTTGAGAGAACATTTCATTGGCTTACATTCACTTCCTGCTGGCTTACCACAAACTTAGACTCAGCCCTAATCTTAACGAGTGACCCAAATATCACGATGAGACCTGGACAAAACATCTGCACAGGAGTGGTGGGATGTCTGGAGTCAGTCCTGCCAAGTATAGCTAAACGAGACCACCACCACACAGTCATCAAAACCCAGCTCAGAGCTCAAAGTCCTCTATCATGTCCTGTCCAATTTTGTATTCATCTCTCAGCTCCCCCCCATCTGAGGAAACTCCCTCTGGGAGGAGGTATTGACAACTGTCCAGTCGGTATGCTCTCAGCTTATGGAATTCTTTATAATTATTTATGGTACTTCGTGGGTTTTAATGTGTTTAGTTATTTAACATCTAAATCTTTCAGATCGCCTGTATTAGCCTATATTATTGATTCCAAAGAAAAGAGACATCATGCACACCCACACTGAGGACACACTCAGTTTCTCTTGCTGAACACCCAGATTGACATCCACACTGCAAAATTTGGCAATATTGTGCACAGTATCAATTTGATTGTAGCCCATATTATTTATATTATAGTTATTTATATGATGGTTTTAGTAGTATACTGTATTGAATGTTGTCTTGTCTGTCCACTCACCTACCTAACCTTTGTACTAGCTGCTATATCCCCAGGCTGATAGGTAGTTAGCCCAGGTCGGTTTTTCTCAAGAGCAACACCTGTACCCACAAGTTATAGCAACGGGATAATGCTAAAATGTAGTGCAACAGTAGCATATGATAACCAGAGTTGTAAAGTCAGCAGACGACTCTGTAACTTCCATACAACATCCATAGTTTACTGATTTTAGCTAACATTAGCCACATGAGCTAATGTTAGCTGATATCTACAGTTTGCTAGTATTAGCTAACATTAGCCACATAAGCTAATGTTGCTAATATCTACAATTTGCTGCTATGAGTGGGTATGAGTGTCTACAGTTTGCTGATATTAGCTAACATAAGCCACATAAGCTAATGTTAGCTAATATCTACAGTTTGCTATGAGTGGGTCTGAGTATCTACAGTTTGCTGATATTAGCTAACATAAGCCACATAAGCTAATGTTAGCTAATATCTACAGTTTGCTGCTATGAGTGGGTCTGAGTATCTACACTTTAGTGACATTAGCTAACATAAGCCACATAAGCTAATGTGAACTAATATTTACAGTTTGCTGATATAACTAAAATTAGCCACATAAGCTAATGTTAGCTAATGTCGACAAAGATAAAAGTTGCATGCAGTTTCTGCAGTATATAAATATATTTCAGACAATTGTGTGCTTCCAACTTTGTGCTTAGGCTCATTTTCCTGTTTAAATGTGACAATGCACAAAGCGAGGCGTATAAAGAAACAGTTTTCTGAGTTTGGTGTGGAACAACTGCACAAACACATGATTCCAGCCCCATCCAACATCTCTTGGATGTATCTATCATTGGCGAGCATACATTGTTTTGCTGCAGTCACCAGTTAGTTTTGGTTGATATAACTTGATGAATATGAATATTTATTGGCACAGGTTTCTTCCCTGCATGTCACATTTACCGTTTTCAGTGCCGTAACAACACCTTCAACACAAAATCACTGGAACTTGAAAGAATTTTGAATATCAAAGAAGTTTGCTGACATGAAGGAGAACAAAAGTAGAATTGTTTCAGGTTGTTCACAGAGTGCTTTGAAGGTGAACAAAAAGAGGTTTGCATAAATAGGCAGAATTATGCTCCATAGCACAACAAACAAGGGATCACATTGTCTTGACTCTGACTTTATTCCTTGACAAATCAGTTTCAAAAGAAAAAGTGCATAAGCCATAGCAACACTTTTGTTAGTAAAACTTAGAGTCTACTCTGTGTTTAGGTACAAAAAAATGAATCAACTGACCATATCTTAGGCCTACTTTTCAGTCTGCTGTAAAAGACTTCAGTGTATTTTTGTCTTGATGTATTAGCCGTTTGTCTCCCTCAAAAAATCTCAATGATGAATTCTAGAGTGCACTCTCCATCTGAATACTTGACCACAGTATACAACACACTGTTTAGTAATGGATAGCACGTAAGTGCAGAGAGATTTCAAAGAGATATGATGCACATACGCGCGCACACACACACACACACACACACACACACACACACAAACACGCAGTGGACACACTGTATAATGAGCTTCTTCGACTGAACATCCATATTGACATCCACATTGCAAAATTAGCCAGGCAAAGTGCTCTGTAAGTGCATCATCTGTATTGTTGCATATAGTAGCAAGTGGGGTGAACCTCAATAAGTGGATTGAAAGCCAAGCATAAAAATCTTTGTATCTTAAATATTATGCAGTAGTACTGTATCAACCTGACTGTAGCCTGTATTCTTTTAGCTCATATTACCTTTATTGATGGTACTTTCTGCATTTTTGTGTATTTCATTTATTTCATAGTTTTAGTTTAGGTTAGGTTTTAATCTATCTACCAATATACAGCCCCAGACCCAGCTAGATTGAGTAATTTACATTACACAGCAATATCTAGATACTTCTTTGAGCAACTGTGCACATAGATGACCGCTGACCTTTTTCATGCATTGATCCAGATCCTCTGTGGCATATAATATAATATAATATAATATAATATAATATAATAT
>JBBMOE010000058.1:1563775-1700821 GCA_037975065.1 Chaetodon trifasciatus
ATATAATATAATATAATATAATATAATTGGGCACTCCTGCCTTCTGGTGACCTCACCATGTCTTGCTGTTTTGATTTGGGAGAATAATCTGATTTTTGTCACCTGACAAAGTGGAGTTTTCCTCTTGTGTGTTCACCTGCTCAACACTAAAAACTCAGCCTCACTTATTTTTCAGCAACTTTTTCCAAACAGCAGCTGAGTTTGACAGGAGCAATCATTGTCCAGCTGATTGAGAGCCAAAGAGCGACCTCTCCTGGCAGTATGTGGTAGTACACAACAGTGAGGGCAACTTGTAGCTGGATTTACAGAAGAGTAATTACTTTAATGATCATTTCATCTTGTCTTTATTTTTCACTGGTTTGAGCATCTCAAATTTGAATATCTGCTGGTTTTCTTAGTTTTCTATGATGGTAAAAATAATACTTTTATGGCTTGGGCTGTTCAGTAAGTCAGTTTTGACTATGCATTAATGTGCATTTTCCTACAATTAATAAAGAAAGTAATCTTCAGCTTACTTAATAATGAAAATATGCATTACTTGCAGCCCTAGTGGAGAAGATATGTAATATATGAATTTGTTTTATTACAACGTGACAAACAGTTCCACATTTTTGGAATCGAACACCTTAAAGCCCTTAATTTCTAAAAAGAACAATTCTTCACAGATATGATACTTAACAGGCAAAATCTGCAAACACAAACAATGCTAATTTATATCTACTAATGACCTTATTACGTTATTATCCAGATGGATAAGTCCTAAATCTCACATTGGTGAATTTGTCACACAGTATTAAGTACAGGTGCATCTTAAAATCACTCTTTAAAAGAGACTGGAAACCTTTTGTCAGGTCTGCTGCATATGACTATTTTAATCAGAGCACAAGGATAATATAACTGGACATGTACAGAACGTTCAGTTCACTTTTTAAGACACAAATCTTACTATAAATATGCATTTAATTGACCCAGTACACAGACATACATCTCTAGTCCCGCTAGATAACATGAGAAATGTTATTTGCTTTGAAGCATATTTAACACAAGCTTATATTTGACTCTGACTAATCCTAAAGGCTGACGAGTTCATGCTGCACAGTGACCTGTTCTGAGTGGTACTCTTATCAAACACTGCCATCTAGAGGCCGCCTGCTGAAATAAACCTTTCAATGTCTCCTAGCGTGCCTTTTTAAACTAGAATACCATTTCAAATATGAAAAAGGTTCAACCTAATTTATTAGTCAAGATCAATAAATGAACAGGAAATCGCACGTTTAATGTCCTTCCGACAACTCATACAGACAAATCCTGGTATCACAAAATATCTTCAGTAATGATGTAAATACACTGGAAAATACACTGAAGCCAAGGACCTGTTAAAAGACTCATCATGACTGGAATCAGGTTATTAAATGTACAGATGTATTCAGCCAGCAAGTAAAGCATTTATTGAAGCAAATCAAGGTTTTTCCTTGTACTGTCGATGGTGTGCCTAAGAACCTGAATGATGATGTTCACAGTGCCCTAAAAAGCAGGTATGCACATGGTGTATCCTTGCAGTACAAGTACTATCCGGTCTTGAGGTTTATATTTTAGTATTGTCTTAGAAATGTTGGACAACAGCCATAACACAAACACACGGATAAATAAGCTGAAACATGTGAACCTGTACAAAGTCAAAGAGGACATTTTTTTTTCTTCTACAAATAAAAAAAATCAATTGCATGATTAAAATAACATACAAGTGCAAAGTTTTGCCCTTAAAGCTTGATTGCGTGTTTTGAAACAGTTTAATATTGACCAATCTCAAAAGGGATTCACTGCTACAGTACTTTTTGACACATTTCAGTAACAATATGACAAGTATCTGACAAGAAGCGATGAGGAATTGAAAATACTGACAGGAATCAAGCAGTAGCACGCGTGACGGCGACGGCCGCGGTGAAGACGGGGACGCCTGAGGTGGCAGATGGTCATGAGCACTGAACGACATCCACTACAACTTGTGTATGCAAAAGCCTCAACGTTTACCTCAACAAAACACTAAAACAAGCGTGTTTGAGCAAGACAGCGGTTCCATTCTGTCGCTGACCGTGTGCTTTGGCCTCTGTGGCAGGAGTAATGGATCGATAAAGGGTCAGTTCACACAAATGAAACTTTATTATGAGTCGTGTCTAGCTTTGGTTTTATGTGGCCAGGAACAACGCCCCAGTTACTCTGGATAATCCACACATTGTACTGTGAACAGTTTTCATTGAAACCTTCGACCAGGGAAAAGGTTCCTGTGAATACTGTGTTCTTGTTTGAGTGATTTGACCCTTTAAAGCAGAGGTGCCCACACTTCTCTGTCTGAAGTTACTCCACAGTCCCAAAGTTTATATAACTCTGCATGTTATTTAACACTATTCATTATATAAAAGTGAATATTGTTTGAATTATGTTTTCAACTAGAAACTAAGTTTGCATTCATACTACCATCACTTGGAGTAGCAACAGTGGGTGAAAGCTGCTGCCTGTGCGGTCACCTTATTTTAACTGTCAGTTTAATGGGAATTGTAACAACAAATATACTTAAAAAAGGGTTCAAATTATTATCAATTAATTAATCACTCCTATGACACTGTGGGACTCATCACGTACAATTAAAAAAAAAAAAGACGCAGCAAAATGAGTCTTCAAACTTGATGCGTACATTACCCACAATGCCACTGCTGACAGATTCAACTGTGGTATGCTGGTCGTGGCTAACATAGCCTCGAGCTGCTAGCCTCTACCAGAGAAGTGGAGGTCTGCTAAGCTCACTTCTTTGTAACTCCACACCACCAGACTCAGGTCCTTTTCAAACTTCCCGTCTGTAGCCCCAACCGACTCGGACTCGAATGACATCACCAGAGGCAACTTATCAGACTTCACACAGCGCCCTCTGCTGCCACTGAATGCTTTACACAATGTTCCTCTCCACACAAGCAATGCACTGCCCGCAAACAGTCTGATGTTTAAATTCATATGAATTTCCCTTTAAGATCAGCCTCATACTACGTTTTAAAACAATGTGTGTGTGTGTGTGTTTTTTTCCCTCCTTAACATAATTTCTAGCGCTTAAATTTGTCCAAATACTGCTTTAAAGCTGGGGTTGGTAACGGTGGAGAAACCAGTGAAAGTTGCAAACTGAAAAAAACAGCACCCACTCCCTTCAGGACTCCCTCCAAAGCCACTCCTCCAAGCTAATAACTTTCGCGGTACATGTATGTAGCTTTGTGGAACTCCGGTCATGCACAATGAGTGCATGGGCAGAGTGTGGGTAGACAGGTAAGGAAGCCATCCCATCATTTTGACATGACTGAACAGGCTTATCACAGGCCTGCGACAGCCACAGATACCAGATCAGAGCATCTGATTTATTGACTGCCGTCGGGATGTACGGCAAATCTCACCAAATATAACAAACATGCCTGTAAAATACATGAGGTTTGGCCACTTCAGCACCGCGGACAGCTCCAAATAATCTCAGACTAAGAGCGGACCAAAAAGAATCACACTAACCAAAGCATCTGTCCAAAAAACGTACACTCACGGGCGACATATGCACAAAAGCCCCTAGCCAAGAAGCCATGCCTTCAGTGTAGGAAGTTCAATATTACTTTCAGCTTTGGCCCCACAACTATCAACACATAGATGACACCGCTGACAGAAGTACTGAAGCACACAGGAAGATCCCAAGTCCAATGCTTTGACTCAAACGCACCACAACAGACGCTGGTTTATACATAACAGATCAAACCACCGGCCCGTTTACTCATGCTGCAAAAAGGTACAAAGGTTCAGCTGGTCGGTGGATAGCTTTCAATACTCAGTCAGAGAGAAGCAACAAAAGAGGAACTTTCATCCAAATTCCAGGGAACCTACAAAAAGACAACAGGATGTCAAGTCAAAACTGGCCTCCAAGTTCATCAAAGGGGGAAAACCGACTTTGAAAATCAGCCCCAAGAGACGGTACTAAAGCAACCCTTTCCCATGACACGCTGTTATTTCCCCTACAAAGAAAAGTGAGCTGGGTCCCACAGAGGCAGTGAGTGGAGTACGGTATTTTCTTTGGAACAAACAGCACTGCAGTACATCAGCTAATAGAACCTGGCTCCCAGAGGGGAGCTCAATATAGGACACTTTTCCTCTTCCTCCACTTGAGCTATTAATACACCCAAACAAAAGAAAAGAGGCTTAATGAGGCAGCAACGGGGAACTCATGCGAACTAAGTTATACAAGAGCTTTGTAGTGTTTAGCTCCAAGGATTCCAGCTTTTCATACGCCAGTGGATCCTACTTTTCTATTTGCGGCCGATGCCATGAGAGTACAAGTACACAATATGTACATTGTGGTACGCGCTTTTCAGCATTGTATTTGAAGCCATTTGGTGAGGTCTTGTTGAAATGGTAAAAGCAACGCAATAGCGAAAAGAGATGCATAGTTTAAAGCATGATAATGTGCTGGATATGGATATTATAGATCTCATAAAGAATCTCTGAAGAAACACACAGTACACCGTTATAAAATGATCTGAGATAAAAACATCGAACAGGTTTCACCAGCTGGACAAAACAAACAGAAACGGTGATATATGAAGCATTTCTTTGCATATTTGCATGAAAAGGAAACATCTCATGCAGCTTAGAGCAGCTACCTTGAAGTTAATGCTTTGGTTCAGATTCAGAGTGCATTAAAATGGAAGATGAAGGAGTGTATTTAAATGCACACAGCAGTCCAACTAAGAATTTGTATCCTGACTGAGCAGGAGAAACTGTTTCTCGGCAGCTTCACGCACTGAACACAAATACCCTTGTACATATTAACAGAATACAGTATTTCAACTATTACCAAGGAAACAGACTAACACAGACTGGCAAAAAAACAATTCACAGAGCATGGCATTTACTTGCCTAACTACCCTGGCTAACACCAGTATTGTAATATTGGAACATTACAATATTCAGGCTATTGTAAAAGGGGTTTCGGCGTTAACATCCATCACACCTCCACACAACAAAACTTCAGTCCCGAATTAAATCGGGGATGTTTAAAATGTGCAAGTAAACAAACTCACATAAAATCAAGTAAGAATCTGCCCAAAAAAGCCAATAAAACCAAAGAAAAAGAAGTGGTTGATGCTTCAGTTTACATCATGCACTGGGGGAGTTATGCTAACCAGATATCTGCCTCAAAGTGAGAGCTGTCGCACAGTGCAAAGATCACCGTTTCAGTCATGCAGTACGACATGGTAAACAGAGCGAGGGGCGGCGTTCAAAGTAAAAGGAGTGTTTGTTTGAGGTCTGTCCTCAGGAACATGAGGTTTTCATAAAGGGTGGAGGCAACTCTTTGCTCTACGCTGCATTAAAACAGTGTGAATCTACCACCTCCCTCAACTAATGAATAATCCCATTTTTTGGCACATAAACCTTTCCATTTTAAATGATTTCATTCTGTTTTATGTGAAAAGGAAGCCACTTGAAGCTTCCCTTTGGCATCTTGGATCTCGGGAAAGTCAACCCCAAACCTCGTGACACATTCACCTCACGCTAAGCTGATCTGAATTTTCCGTTCGGCCCATTCTGCTCAATCCGATTGGTTGTAGTGATAACGAGACATTTAAGTCCAACACCACAGTCGGCAAATCCGCTGCCGGGCTAAATATACCGATGTGAGGATCAGAATATGTGGAGCAGCAGCAATGCTGAGCCTTGGAGTAGTCATACTCCCACAACGAGGCGAAAATAAGTCTAAATATAGCTCATCTTGTGGGGTCACATCCCCTCGGGCGGCAGTACTCCCCATACAACAATAAAACCACAGATTTGGCTGAACGCACTACATCCACATTTGCTTGTTCCTACAAAAAAGATGTTTAAACTTTTGCTTCTTTAATTCTTACAAAGAAGGAATTTGACTTGTTGACCACTGGACACACAGCTGCAGCTCAATCACCAAACTCTCCAGCCTACATAAATAGTTCAATCAATCCAAATGACTTTGGTTACATAAATTTGATAAACTGCTTCTCAACCATTAACCTGCAGCTAATGGTGTTAATCTCTTCTTGCCTATAATAATCTTACAATATCTACATGACTGTGTCTCAGTGACCTACGTGCACTTGAAGCACTTTGATGATTACAAAGACGTACACACAACCATCAGACGACATGGAAACAGTTTTTGGAGCTGATCGGGAAAAATAGACACATACATAAAATGTCCTTTTCTTTTCTTTTTCTTTTTTTTTTTAAAAGACTCACTGTATCCATTATTTCTTTTCAGAGTCCGAGCCATAAATAAGTTAACAATATAGCTTATCATAAATAAGTTTCAGTCCGTAAAATTCACATATAAATACCCTGCTCCATCTCGCAGAGACTTCCCAGAAAAGAGAAGTGGACCCACGTTACGTTACGCTGCAGCATGCTGCACTTCTTCTCTCCCTTTGACAAAAAAATGCAAAGCATCCACGGTGTAAACACTACGACTTTCCCTTTAAAACCTCTAGAGGCGTGGACAGAGACAGGTAAATGGAGTGGACAGATTGAGCTGTGATTTCATGACGAGACTGAAGGTGTCTCTCCATTGTCTGTCTGCACCTGGGGCAGTGGGGCAGCCCTTTTCATTTTGGACACCGGTGACGGCTTCTTCCTGGTCCAGTCCCTGATTGACACAGTCTGTGCGTGAAAGTGAGGGAGAACGAAAAAGGAGAGGCTATTGCTAGTGATGACTGATTGACTGATATCGAGGTGACGGTCGCTGCTCCCGCTGCATGCTTGGTTTTGGAGACGTGCGGACGTCCATGCAAATTGAGCCAGAGGCAGAGAGCTGCCAGGGACTGAGAGGAAGAGGAGAGAGCGGCCTCTACACTGGTCCAAGCCATCCTGCGGGTTCATGAAACTATGTGAATCTCCCTTCTCCTCTCGCTGTCTCACTGTCCTTCTGAGAAGTGAAAGGCTGGGTGTGCTGCTTGGTGCTCAGAGTCCGTTCCCAGCGCCACAGGAGTGCTGACAGGCGTGCTGTTGGAGGGCTGCGGGTTGGCGTCGCAAGTCTTCTCCTGAGACTGGGAGGAGGAGGATGAAGAGTGGGTGCTCTCGCTGGAACTGCTGCGGGTCTCTGTGCTGGTACTCGTCTTTTTCATCTTCCTCCTCTTGGCTAGTGGCGCCTTGTCCACCGTCTGCAGGCGGAATCCTTCCCGCTTACATTTGTTAAATGCCTGGGATAAACAAAAAGGAGATCGGTGAGCCAGTTATCGAGGATTACTCATTTTCCAAGAGATGCACTGATCCAAGTCTTCCTCTCCAGACATGGATTCTGATTTTATCTTATTCCTTTAATCAGGCTTCTTATCATATTTAATCTTTATTCGTATCTTATTTTAGTTGCATGTTTTAGCAACATGATTAATTACTATTTATTTCATTTATTCATTTTATTTTGTTTTATGTTTATGTCCTAGTCCCTTGGTTTTTAGTTATAGTGTTTCCTCATGGGGTCCCCCACACTGGGAGCTGCTTTTGGTCTACTGATGGGTGCGCTGCCGAGGGGACGGCTCTGGCCTGGTTGGCTGGAGGCCTCTGCACCTGTCTGCCTGGGTCGGGGTGGTCTCGGGCGGCGCTCCCTCGTCATGGGCCGGGGGCCCTCTCAGTGTGGATGGCCCCCAAAGGTGGCTTATTTCTTGCCTTGTCCGTATGGGTGTGTGTGTGTGTGTGTGTGTGTGTGTGTGTGTGCATGCGTGTCTGTGAGTGTGTGTCTCTATATGTATTTATGGGGCCTCTGTGAGGCACTTTGTGTTTCTTTTAAGTATGAAAAGTGCCATATAAATAAAGTTTGATTGATTGATTGATTGATTCCTAAACTCAAGGCTCCTCCTGCTCTGTGCATTCATTGGAATCATTTTTATGTGAGGTAACATGCCACTACAGACTTCTGTGGCACTAAAACCATGAATGTGTCTGATAGAGGAAACACTGAATTTTTCTGACGACACTGACTGATCGACACCCGATCAGCTAAAACAGGGTCAGCATCAGCACTGAGATGGTGTTGCGGATCAATGCATCCCTGTAGTTTTCAAACTACTTGCAGACATTTGGCGTTATTATGTGGATTTTACCAATGAAAATACACAGATTTACAAAATGTGTTTGAATTAAGGCAGAAACTAGTGATTATGGTGACAAGTGTTTCTAGCCAGCTGATATCTCAAGACAGCTTGTTTTGTCTGACTAACAGTCCAAAACCAGGTTAACTGATGTGGGCTGAAGAGTTTAAGGCTGCTGTACAGTCCACAAGCAGCAGCAGGTTAGCGGTTTGAACAGCAGTTGTTCGATTAAACCTAAATTTAACCTGAAGCTCCTGACCTACATCTAAAACAAGCATGCAGAGTTGGCCATTACGCACATTAAAGGTAGCTTTGACGCAAGTGTGGACGGAGGCAGTGGAGGAGCCAAGAATGTCCGGGGTCATGAGCGGGTTAGAGGACAGCTGGCTGTCGTCCTGGAGCCAGGCGTTGTAACGCAGGCCACACATCTTAATCCTCTTGTTTGGGTCCACCGTCAGCAGCTCTGCAGGAACAAGACACAGATAATTACCTTTAGTGCTCTTAATGCGCGAATGAAGAGGTGAGCCACAAAGAGGAAGTGGTTTCCTCTTCAGGAACCTCAGTCGCTCTGAGCTCCTCACAGGCACCGACTCCACACACAACGACTATATATGAAGTTAGAAATGTTTTCTAATGCTGTAAAGATTCTTTCACATCAGTTCACATCTGAGCTTTGAGTACAAGAGGTCTGTATTCTGAATCAGGGTTCGACTATGGTCTAAATACAGGAGAGGGCATGATGCAATAGTGTTGTTATTTTTTTGCAATTACAGTATTTTAGCCAATTTAGACACTCTGTTGTGAAAGATTTTAAAATCAGGTCACAAACACGCTATAAATGTACTCTAAACCACATCCTCCAGGTGACGTAACATCTGATCTCTCCAAGACGCTGGATTCAACACCAAGCCACCGCTTTTCAGCCTCACCTTGTATAAGGTCCTTGGCCTGCTGGGACACATTTCTCCAGGCCTCGCCTTCAAACGAGAAGTCCCCCTGTTTGATTTTCTTCATGATTTCCTCTGCACTGGTGTGAGTCAGGCTCTTCTCCTGACACTGGAAAGGCACCTGGCCGGACAGCATGGTGTACTGCCAACAGAGGGAAAACACACGGAAACACGCACTGCTGTCAGAACGCAGTTTCTGGGCTTAAATATCTACACTGTGAATCAAAGCTAAACAGTTTACAGTCAGCGTGACACCAGAAATGTTAATCACGCTGCCTGCGATGAGCTGGGAAAGTAATTGGCATCAGTGATAAAACGTATCTGCTGCTGAAATAACAACACGCTGGAGAGGAGCTCTTAACCGATCACGACTGTGCACATTTTTCCATTGTTATGCTGCATGTTGTTGACCGTGGGCTGAACCAGCACTAAACAGAAGAGCGGTCTGCGCTCAGCTGAGAGAACGGGGTACTCTCACCTTGGCCTGCTTACATCTGCCCTCAGATTTCTCATTAAAATGACAGTAGTTGGGAACAGCCCTCTTGGCGGTGGAGGATCTGTTGTGCTGCGATCTCTCCCTCTCCGCCCCCCCTCCCTCTCTGCGTTGGCTCACTTTGCTTCCAGGGCATTGTGCACACAGCTTGTCAGTAGCCATTTCGTCAAAGCTCCATGAGGCACACTACTACCATGTCCCCCCAGGGGGCGACGGTGCAAAACAGCACTTGCGCAAGGAAGCCCAGACTCTACGGATGACTGGCCGAGTACAGAAATCTCAACTCTCCACCCTCTCCATCTCCTCTCTACCTCTCCTTTTAATCTTCCTCCTCTAACCCGAAAAAGGTTGAATTAGGATGACATTTCCGCTGCCGGGAAGCGCCGTCTCATCTGAGCACAGCCTTCACCAGCTCTGAGAGCCGGGCTGGTTGCTCTTCACTCCGTGGTGAGCCTCAAACTGTGTCAGCTCACCACAGGATGCTGAGGGTTGTAGCGCTGAACGAGAGAGGGAGATGAATATCATGCAAAACAGATTAAACAGAGCACTCACACACATGCATGCATACATACATGTGGCCACTGATTCGCAAAAACACGCCACTTACACACGCACGCACACACTGAAAGTCTAAACTTCAGCCCGAATCAGTTAAAAAAAAAAAAAAAACAGCTGATTGCTTCATCAGAACGGCCTGCAGCAAATGTTTAATCCATAAACTGGATAACATCAACAAATCAACACCGTGTGGGGCTCATGATTAAACATTTGGTTTTAGAAATACTTCAGTTAACAGTATTATGAAAAACAACTTTAAAGCACAGCTTGGAGCAGCGGATTTTGAAAAGATTTTTTAGAAAACCATAAATTTATAATCAGGTCACTTTTCTGGGGCATTGTGGGAAGTGAAGGATAGACTTGTTATGTGGCTGCGCAGTCACAAATAATGATGCTCCTGAATAGAGCTAATCAATGATCTGTTATTTAGTCCTAATCCTGACTGAGCAGCATTGATGTCATCAAACGGGAAACTTAATGTTAATGTGGGGCCTAATTCTGCGAGTATCCTCACTAACTTTTAACCTGAACATATTAATAATAAATCGCACAAAGTAAACGTTCTGACATTAAACGATCTTATCGGGTTCAAGGGTCAACATATTTGATAATTTGCCACGAATGTAATATTAAGTCTGGACTGTGGTACCTTTACATATAAATGAACGTCTGTTCCATTCAAGGCCACAAATGAGTTCACGCAATGCTGATTAAGCCACCAGCAGACAAATCGCAGCAGAGTTTTTAAATCTGAGGCGATATTCTCGGTGGTGATGCGTTTTGGGTCGGCAACGATGACTTGTTTTCCAGAGCTGACGGGGAAGCGACCACAGCGACAGACCAGGTTACGGCATCTTGGAGTTTGGCGGAGTACGGCCTCTTAAGTACAGTGACAATGTTTGTGTAATTACTCTCACTGCCAGAAGGGGGAGACAGAAGCCTACAGGCTTATCGTAACGTGTAGCGTACGTTCGTTTTGAGACAGCTCTTTCCACCTGACAGACAGTGAATTATAAATCAGTATCATTTATATTATAATCCTAAAACTGCCACAAACTGGTTAACTAAGCACAATTTGGATTTCTTGTTTGAAAAACGTTTTCTTTCTTGTGATGTTTATAATTTCTGTTCAACCTGCTGCAAAATACCTGTGCAAATGCTGCAACAACAGGCTGAACAAGTTGAATAATTAACAACTCTCCGTCATCAAACTGTCAGTTCTGTGTTTAAGCCTGAGCATGGCCCCGTCGTCCCACACCCACTCACCAGAATGACCCCCAGACTCCACAGGTCACAGGACTCATCGTAGCCATCATATTTGAGTATCTCTGGTGCAGCGTACTGCAGCGTGAAGCAGGGAGTCTTCAGGAGCTGATTGTCTGGCGGTTTGAGGCGAGCAAAGCCAAAGTCTATGATTTTTATCTCGGAGTTCTCGCTCTCGTCTGTGAAGAGCAGGTTCTGCGAAGCAATTCAAGACACGGACAGCAATCATTTCTTTCTGCTCTGCAAAACTGGGGCACTCAAGAGCTTACTAAATTGGACACTAAGACTTGTCTGACCAGGTACTTTTGACCCATGTTAGGGTCAAACAATTCTACTCTTGTTGTGCAGAAGATTGAGTCAGAATGACAATACAACAGATCATAGAAAGTTCAGACAAACACAGTGATTCTGCTCTAAAAGGTAATGAGCCGGTGTGTCTGCTTCACCACAAAGACACAAACTGTGCACAAGAATTTCTAGAATTAGTCCCGCTGAGTGCATGTCCAATACCTCCGGTTTAAGGTCCCTGTGCACCACTCCAACGTCATGCATGTGACTGACGGCTGACACCAGCCTTCGCATGATGCGGCTGGCCTCCGTTTCGCTGAAATGCTGCTTTCTGCGGATCCTCTCCAGCAGCTCCCCTCCACCAAGCAGCTCCAGGACCAGGTATGTGTGGAGCTACAGCAAACACACACACAGAGTATATTTACACTCGTCACCGACCTGTCACACCCATTTCCAACCTTTATTCTTTATGCTCTGAGACAGTACAGCAGGTGCCAACATTTGGAGGTTTCGCAATTAAACGAACATCGAAAAGCGTTTGCTAATTTATGTCAAATCTTGCTTGCACACCTTGAACGGCACGTTGAAAACAGCTGAATGCTAACGTGTGAAATGGTGGAAGAGATTTTTTTTTGTTGTTGCATAATAAATATAGCAAAAACAGGCCTGGATCCCGTGATGGTGAGATCAAACCATAATGGTATTGAGTAAAAGTGAAAGGGGCCAAACAAATTGGGAAGGGAATAATGTGCCTGGGCAGCGGGGTAGAGTTTCTCATTAGTGCTGGGTCCGTGGAACAAAGGCAGGACTCGGCTGAGGCGAGGCAGCGCTGCTTTGATCTGGGTCACAGGCCTCTGAGGTACAGTAATAACCCCACTGAGCTCATCAGGACTAAAGTGGTGCTCCTTGGCTTGAAGGACCGGGGCTAATGAACCTGTACGCAGTCAGCCACGCGGGCGCACCATCCCTATAACCGAGGTAAGCTTCAGCTGGAACGCACACACGCTTAGTTTGGCTTGAGAGTGCGGCTCGATCAGCAACATAAGTAAATCTAGCTTGTTTCTATTAAGTGTTATAAAATGGATGTTTGCACAGCTGCAGTTAAAAATACGTTCGGTGTGAAATATCGAGCACACGGAGAGATGTTTATGGGACAATACGTGAAGAGACGGAGACAGACCTCGAGGGCTTCAAGCTTCCCCATTAATCTGCCTTGCTCCAGTTCCAGGACTTAATAAGGCTGCAGTCCCCACAGGCTCCGCACACAGCCACGCAAAACAGAATTTACGGTGGCTAATGTGGCCGCCGCGCTCAGCCCTACCTGGTCGTGGTAAATTTCATGGAGCTTGACGATGTTAGGGTGGCCGTCGCAGAGCTTCAGGGCTGCTATTTCCCGCTGAGTCTGCGCCTCCATCCTACAGCAAACACAAGCAGGAAGCCAGATAACTGTCACCAAATACAACATAAATACACACATACGCAGGAGGGTGAGAAATTGACTCTTCAGAGGGCAGATTTTTTTATATCCTTTAACAGGTTTTCAATCACTATTTTGGTCCAAACTGGGTCATTTTATTGGATCGTGCAGAAGTGCTTTTGCATCCCACGTTAACAAATAAACAGTCAGTAAGATGTACACAGAGGAGCACAAACATGCTTTGGAAAGACATTAAACTTTCTACTTTTTGTACACTTGTACATCATTTTGTGGGCTGTGTGACATTTTGTTCTGCTTGGTTATTTCCCACAAATCACCTGGAGTAGCCAACCAGGCTCAATTCTCCAAAGTTTTACATCTTTAATTTCAGAGCCACCTCTATAAATATTTAAGAGCAGTTTCGCTCTAAAGCCAAAGTGACTTTTTCAACCTGATATGGGAAAAATTCAGCATAATGGGAAAACAATGTGGTGCAAAGTGTGACTAACTTTCAGGAGTGTGTTTGTGTTGGGACGATGGCCACAGTGAGGTTTAGTCTTATTAGAGCAGTAACATTTGGCGCCACACCGTCAGTGTAGGACTGCAGTCAACACACACGATCAAAGCTTATTTTGTAGCCGTTGCCAGCAAAAACGACCAGGTTGGTTCAGCAGAGATGGATTTCCATTCATTTAACCCACATCTGGCCACCTTACACAGAGTTATAGGGTCAATAAAATATGAGAAATGATGTAATCAAGTCAAATTAGGATATTCTTTCATCTTTCATCAGTTAAACAGAAAATGTCTGATCTAATATTTTTTGCAAGATCAAGTTTAGAGTTGGCTGACAACAGTTTAATGTCCGCCCTCAAGAGCAGGAGGGCGGCCGACTGATTTATCCAGTCAAACTCTAAACATCACACAGGCAGGAGCGGCTGGGCTGACAAACACATCTGAGCGTGCAGGCTGAGAGGGTTTGCACCTCTTGCTGACGATCTTGACGGCGTATTTCTGTCCAGTCTTCTTGTGCGTGCAGCGTCTGCAGATGGAGAAGCTCCCCTCTCCCAGAACGCTGTCCCTCAGGTCCATCTCATAGCTCATGTAGAAAGGTGAGTCCTGCAGGAGGGAACAGTGGACCAAAAGGTGTTCGGTTAAACAGACATTTTTACTGAGAGGCATCGCCAAAGTGCCCGTCCATTGCCAAATTAAAGATCCACCTCAAAGTTAAATCAGTAAAATGGTTTTTAGATTAAAACATATGGCATAATCTTAATCTGAGGCTGGCTTTATCTAACACACATCATGTCACTTCTCTTTATATTCCATGTTATATCTCAACTGAGAGACAATCCATCTCACTTTTCACCCGTTCCCCAAGTCTTAAAAAAATACTGCAACTCTATAGGATTGTAAAATTCAAACTTGTTGCCGATTTGTGATTAAAACAACATTTTGCTTCATTGAGTTTAGCACCGGTCAGTGACCTGCAGCAGTCCATGAAAACCATGTTATGAGGAACCCAGTCAAATTCTCTTGTTGTGCAATGTTCATTTGCATAAAAAAAGAGAAGCATGAAAGTGGTAAATGTACTGTGCGCAGCAACCAAGCGGTGAAACATCTAGATTGTCACATCTGAATGAAGATATGAAGACTACAAGACAAGGCAAGACAGACTGTCTGGCTGTTTTCCAGTGTGTGACAGCACACTGAGCCGAGGCTTTACTGTCATTCTGAGCACATTTGGAGCCCATCGTTGCCTGACTGCTCAGCTAAAACTTCCCCTTTCTAAAGTGTGTAAGCACCAAAGGACATAAGTGGGATTTAACCAGCGTAACAGCAATTCAATTTAATATTCCAGCATTTTGTTGTTTAATCAAACACTCCAAAAAAAGGAACGAGGAGCATTAAACTGTTTACCAATACAACAAATAGGACAGCAAAGCTTGAAAATGCCAAAGCATGTGAAACAGCGACATTTCATATCACGTAAATCAACACAGAATGTCTGCATCAGCAGGTGTCGAGGAAGCTGACGAGGAAACACAAAAAAGGCGATGCGCTGCCAGCCTCTCAAAAAGGACTTTGTTGCACAGATACACAAGAACAAACAGCATCAAATAAACAGGCTCATGTCTGAAAACTCAATCTGAGAGCAGTAAAAAAAAAAAAAGTACAGCGAGGGAAAAAGTTCTAGTGCGATGGAGAGGAGGGAAGTAGTCTCATCGGTCTGTGACAGCAGCCATTAGCTTAAGTGTGTTTGTACGGGGGATCCAAGTCCATTCATCTTACCTTCATCATGGCGCTGCGGGCCACCGCAGCAGAGCCTGGCCTCTCAGAGCCCCCACACAGCTGGACAGGGTCGTCCATCACCACATTCCTCTTGAACAGGATGGAGGGGGCCATGAAAGAGTAGCCCTGCACACAGACACACACGAGCTCTCGGTGTTTACATTTTACAAAGACATAAAATGAGACGATACAGACAGAGGGAAAGAAAACATCCACTGCTGTGGTTTACGGCCTCAGTCAAGACCGCAGTGCTCAGATCCCCTCATTATATTTCACTTCTTATATTACTGAAATTTAGACACCTACTGTATTTTACATGAATCCATATTTGCTATAAAACTTCACACTGTTGTGAATTCTTCTTCAGATGTCACATCAGCCTGTCAGCTCCACAATAAACTCAATTCTGTTCATTTGTGAGTGACAGCGGCTGTCCAGCTGTTCTATTGTTAGACCTGTCATTGTGCAGCACTGCCTGCTTAATTCCAGCTGTGGGGAGCCCAAAGCTTTGAGCTGGCATTAATCTCTCTTTCCCTTTTTCACAGACACACACACAGCTGTGTGGTATGTAGTGACAGCCATGGATGGACGGAAGGATGGATGTTGAATGAATGAGATGCCCTAAATTGCCGGGCTTGAATATTTGATTGCTCTGCTGTGAAATTACATCTTGGCACTCTTAATGCAATTTTAATTTTGTTTTGTGAGGCACGGTGGGGGAGCAAGTGCACGGTTTAAAATTGGGATTGCTGTCGTTATCTCAGAGATTGCTAGGCTTGCAAATTATAAAGACCACAAATTTCAGACTATGTGAATGGCAGCTGAGAGCGAAAAAAGCCAAGATGAAGTTGGCAATCAAAGACTGAAGGCGTAACCGAGACAGACGTGGTGATGCTCTCAAAGTGTAACCTTTTATTCCATGAGAGAAGCCCGTTAATGGATCTATTGATCTACCGAGCTCAAGGATCCAGAAGGCAATCAGAGTTGAAATTTCATGCAATACATCAGACAGCCATCAGCTGGCACGGAGTTGTGGGCCATATTATGGTTCAAAGCTACATCAAAAATAGTCATTCACATCTGTTACTTCAATAAGAGCTGCATATGGCAGCAATTACTTCAATAAAAGACCCTTTAGTCAATTTGAATACCAGTGCACACAGACAGACTCATGTTGACTTACAGCAGCCTTTTGAGGACATTCAAAACTTCACTTGATTACTTCGATTGCTGTGGAGTACGTCAAATATAGTCGCAGACAAAAAGCGGATAATGTATAATGCGATTTTTCATCCATGTCAACATTTCGCACTGCCTGCAACCGAAGCCCAGACGAACATCAGCACAAAGCAGATGCACATATAAACGTGGTCCTGTGCCGTGCAGCGACCTGCGAGGGGCACAAAGGAACGCTCCTGTCTGTAAACGCCGACGATAACAACAGTCTGGCTGTCTGACGTCCCTGAGCAGCCTCCCACCTGGAAGATGCGGTCGCAGTTCTGAGGCAGAGCTGCGGGAGAGTAGGTGGGGTCCATCTCTGTGAACTCTTCGGCGAAGTTGCTGACATCCAGCTCATCCCGAATCACTGGCTTGAACGGGGCAGGCACCTTCTTGGCTGCCAGGTCCTCCCAGTTAATTTTCTAAAGTGAGTTTAAAAAAAACACTGTGATTCATCCCCATCCTTATTAACACAGCTTATACAAACACTCAGTTTTCCCTAAATGCTATTCACTCCAAGCTGCCCCTCTATGTATAGCAACAGCCCACCCTGCCATTTGGTTTTTCTAAATATTGTGGAAGAGTGGCGACAGGCAATGAGATCCACCTGGTAAAACGGTTGTTTTTTTACGTTCTCTGCTCCATTAGGACCTGAACCCAGTCTCTTCTTTGGATCTTTGATGAGGAGTCGCTGGATGACATCTTTGGCCAGTGGTCCCATGTCTTTGGGGAAAGGAGGGTCCTTTTTAGAAATCCTCCTGTGATGTGTGAGACAGATATGGTCAGTGTTGTGGAGAGATCGTAGGTGAAGGCTGGCTGAAAACTGAGGCGAGCGATCGGGGAGAATCCATACTTGGCAATGTCTGTGTGTGAGTTCTCATCTCCATCAACGGTGAAGGGTGATCCGCCAGTCAAAAGCTCGTACATCAACACGCCGAGGCTCCACCAATCCACCGCCTGGAATGCATGAAAGCAGCCAGCCGTGACTTTGGCTTAGCAGACTAAAAGAAAAATCTGCTCAGCAGAGAGCACACACATTCAGGAACACAGAGAGAGGGCAGCACGGGGGCGCTTGATTTGACTGAACAGACGACAGCATAAAACAGAAAACTACAAATTACCTTGTCATGTCCAGACTCGCCACCTTCCACAATTTCTGGAGCCATATATTCAATGGTGCCACAGACAGAAAAGGCCCGTTCCATCTGTTTTATCAAAGGCACAAATTCATCAATAACACATTTTTGAATCCAAATCGACAAAACACAGATGATCTTTGTCTTTTCTGTGTTGAAAAGCCTGCAAGTGTGAGTGTGAGGGAACGATTAAAGCTGGCTCTCCATCACATTTTAAGGTTCCCTGTGGACTTCATGGCCTCTGGTGTCGCTAGCTTGTGTCTCATGCACAAGCACGAGGACATTAGGCATTGTTTATTACGATCTTAAAATCAGATAATCTCCTTCATCTGGACTGTGTGGGTGTTGTCTGATCAGATTTGATTGACAGTGGGCTGGAAAAGTAAGCAGATAACCGCAAAACTATCAGATTTTGGTTCAAATGTTACTAAAACCTGCCTGGTCAACACAGTATCACTGCAGTTGGTGACACTCAGCACAACTTTCAACTTCATTAAATAAAGTTATTTCAGCTGGAAGTATCATTGGTGCCTGCACCACATCCACCACTGTAATAAATAGCAATACTTAATATGCGACATCCGGTTGGACTTTCAAAATAAAGCTAGCTATGAAACATTTCAGGTGACGGTGCAGTTGTTTAGGTTTAGGCAACAAAACAACTGGGTGAGGGTGGGGAGAGAAAGATGGTTTGGGTAAAAACAAATACTTCCTTAAAACAATGCTGACTGTTGGTTTCACACAGGAACTGAACCCCAGTCTCTAATATGAAAGTCCTGTGTTTGGTCCATCCACCCCTACCAACTCCCTACGCAGACTGTGCTGCTCTTTCTACTTCGTTTGTCCTCGTCAGTTACAACAAAAAATGGAATTTCGGGACTATTTCACAAACATGGTGCTTGGAAGAAGCGGACATCATCCTTTTCCAACTGAGCCTGCCCACTTCAAACCAGTGGGGACACCTTGAGGGACAATCCCTCTTATGTGAAACACCAAAACTTTCTTAGCAAATGGTGCGATAACAGACAAAAAGCTAATTGAGAAAATAGTTTTGGGGGACCATTCAGGAGAAAGCACAAACAACTTTTTTGGTTCAAACAGACAGATTGTAATCAGGCTTCCATCAGCTTTCTAAACTCCTTCCTGAGGTGTTTAAGGACTGAGAGGTTACCGAGACACACTGTACCTGATCAAATTCTTTACTGAGGCCGAAGTCTGTGAGAACTATGTGACCACTTGAATCCAGCAGAATATTCTCAAGCTTCAGGTCCCGATAGACAATCCCAAGCTGCAACGAGAAAACCACAGAGGAGTAAGAGAAACGCTAAATATTTAAGCAGCAGTAGAAGAGACGAGAGGCCTTGATTGTGTTTAATCTGGGAGTTACCTTGTGTAGATGTTCTAGTGCCAACACAATCTCTCCACTGTACAAGGCTACCTCTTGCTCCTTAAATCGCACCCTTTGCACCAAATGTGTGAAGAGCTCCCCTCCATTTACATAATCTATAATGGAAGACATCATGTTTTTATTGAAAATGATGAAGCTGGTTCGCTTCTCTGCAGCGAAGGGCAGACGCTTCTTTTAAGTTTCTGTTGATACTAATTCATTCAGCTGGTGAAAATCTTTCTCTGGGTCAAAGATAATCATTAACCTTTTCTTATGCTTGTATAAACATGACACGGTGTCAATCTGCAGCGCACAGAAAGCAGTTTCATGTAAAATATGCTGACCGAGAATGAGGTGCAGCTTGGTATCCGTCTGGAAGGCGTAGTGAAGTGTGACGAGGAATGGAGATTGGCGGATGTGCTCCAGCACTTGCCGCTCCGTCCGTGTGTGTTCGGCAGTCTTTGCCTTTTGTACAATAGTGGCCTTCTTCAAAACCTTCATGGCATACAGCTTCCCTGCATCATGACCACTCACTTTCCTCACGAGGAACACCTTGCCGTATGCTGGCGGTTAAAATAAACAAAGACAGGGAGCAAAGTTCAGTGCAGAGCAGAGGCTTAAAAACCACTCGTGCTTATCAATCAAAAACACACAATATCGGACGCCAATTCTCATTTAAATAAGAAAGAGAGCGGGAGACTAAAGTTTTACTCACCTCCTGTGCCCAGCACCTTTAATAGCTCAAAGTTCTCAATGCCCACCCTCTCTACATGGCCCGTCAGGTTGGCTGAGGTCGGAGCAGAAATCGAATACGACAAGAGAATCAGACAAACCGCTCGATTCATGTCGGAAAACAAATGTGGCTTGAATGATAAAACACTACAGAAAAAGAAATAACAAATATTCACATTACAGGAGATCAGTAGAACACATGCACTCCCTTCAGATGCATTCCTCTCAGAAAATTGAGTGTGAGAGTCTATTTTCACAATATCAAAGACCTTAAAAAGAAACAGAATATTTTCCACATTAGGTATTTTTCCACTGAGGCTTATCTGGAAAATGGGAAAATGTATGTTTATACTCGGTACACTGACAGCCCCACTGTTTGCGACTGCGATTGCTGTTTGCAGTTGCATTATAAATCTCCTACCTACCATGATTGGTAGCACATTAACGGATAATTAACATGGCCTGCAAGCCGTTCACTAATAATAGTATGTAGTAAAAAGACATTAAAGATATGGATAGTTACACGTTATGGATTTTATGTGTGGACCACCTTTAATCTTGGTCCTTCTCTACAGTGTAGCTGATTCTGGTCCTAAATGATTCTCAGTGTCTATTCAATACTGTTGATACAGCCAAGATGTAAACACAGTATGTTTGACACTGATCAGCTGTTTCTTGCCCTTGCATGACACCAGAAGGCACACAAAATCACTTTACAGTCTCTACACTTTGTGCTTTGTTGTGCCCAAGTTATAAATAATGTATTCTTACATTTCATTTTATCACAAAGACACTCAGCTGTGATGCTTTGAGGCCAATGAGGTTGAAAAGGCTGGTAAAGTGGGCTTTAACCTTCAGGATCATTTGAAACACTGGGACATTTAGGAAAACATGGATGGTGGTTGAAAGAAACACATAGCTGACAGCAGCAGACTTGTAGCACTGGGCATCTCGCAATGGCAAAATTAGTTTCACTGTAAAAATGTGCAAATACTGCAGACATAACACATGCGTAATCAGTAAACTTCCCTCGTGTAAACAAAGGCCTCAAGAGAACAAGTGTCGTGCCAAAGAAAACGGACTTCTTCTTAACTCCCTCTTAGCTGTATAAAATAAGCTTTCACACAACTGCAAGCAAACTCGCCAAGTCAACCAGCAAAAGGTCATTATCTCCCATCAAAGAGCTTCAGTGAATTCAGCACACACTCTCAGCGACTCCTCGTGACTTTCGAAATCACATTGTCCAAGTACAGCAGAGAGAGCACAGCACGCTCTCAGACACGCATGTCCATTGTAGTGAATACAATCCTTCTGTCTCATACACGGAAAATATAGGTTACTGAGCAATTAAAACGGCCGATTTCATCTTTCCCGCTGCTTCTCCTGCCACACACGAGAAGAAACGCTGCAACTATCGGGCACCTCGAGTGCATTCTGTGTCATTTCAAAACAACAACGCGGTCCTTCAAATTTGAGGTCAGAGGTTCGGGTTGCATAACACCCTTGTAAAGCTCACCCTGCCAAGGCTAAGTTTGATTTCTGTGTTTATTAATAGACTGACAGAGGTGTCCTACCAGATGGTGCCTTACTGCTAGACAAGAGGAACCGCTTCAGTCCACAGGAGGAAAATGCCCACGTTCCTTAAAATGAAAAGTATTCCTTAAATTGTGTATTTTGGTTGGTTTCCTGGGGGACCAATCTTAAAAACCCAACATCTAATCACAATTAAATTATTCTGTCTTCATCAACATGACCGTGGCAGCTGCATCAGCATCAGCACAACCAAGAGTAAGACTACACAAGCTATTGCAATTATGTCCACTGTGGTGGAGCGTGCAATTTTCCATACAAAAATGTGTATCTAGCTGGAGGATTAAGAGAGAAACAAAGCTCCATCCTGTGCTGATTTTGCACAACATTGACTGAGAAGCACATATTTGCAAACATGAAAAAGAAACCTGACCTGTTCATCCTTTTATTTTGCTATACTGTCTGCACTGGACAAAATACTACAGTAAGGGTTCAAAGCAGTGTTAGGATGATACAGTAGCTGAAATGCTGTGTGAAATCTAATACCAAAAAAAAAGTCCCAGGGACAACTAGACTGACTGCATATTTAGGGCAGGGCAGTAAATGGGGGTGCAGCACAGTCATGTTGCAGCCTGAACAGCAGCACTGTGTCATTATAAACCAGTTGTATCTGAGGCAGTGTCCAACTTCATTCAGCAGCCCTCTGCATTGAATCAGCAACGCTAGACCACTATTTTGGCAACCAGTCACTGAAGTCTCAATTATGAATATTTAAGAACTGCAACAGTTAATTTAACTATTTCCTGGTGATCCTTTCTGGACTCATGTTTTGAGATGCTGCTGGTACATATCAATACCACTTCTCCATGGTCCACCACCGAGCAAAATTGCTCCAACAAAAACAGAAACCAGTGAGATTCAGCACAACCGTGACAGTTTCACCTTGAGGGTGGTGTTGAATGGGATTAACTTAGCAAGACTAGCCAGGAATTTACTTGAAAACCATTATTAAACGAACCAACAGAGGTAGCCGTTACTGCTGATACACACCCCTGTACACTGTGCAAAATGAAACATGCTAACGTTTACTCTTGTGATTCAGTAGCACTGCTGCGGTGTCTGCTCTTCGCTGGCTAAGGAGAAGTTAACTGTGACCGCTAACAAATTCAGACAATAACAGGAAAAACAACTCATTTAGTAATTAGCGTTAAGTTAAGGCGTCGACAATGGCGTGAACTTGCTTAAAATCACAGTCGGTGGTCTGATTTAGCCTTGCTATGTGTTAACAACTAGCATAAGCTAATGTTATTACCCGTGTTGACCATGGACCTTAAGCAGCCGATAGTCAACGTTAGGGAAACGGTTAGGTAACGTTAGTTTGCGTGAGTTAGCAGTAGCCCTACAGGTAATAAGGACAGTCGGCGAACGTTAGCCTTCATCTGCCATTTTTGGACTTGAGTAACGTTAACGTTAACGTTGATGTTAGCGTTCACTACTAATGCCCATTGACAGAGAGTTGACTCTTACAAGCTAGCCAGCTAACATTTCTCCAGGGCACGTGTCTCCTTAAGATAAATGTCAAATAAAACGGACGGCATTAAAAGTTTAACCAGCTCGCAGCTAACTTACCATTTTTCAGCTCATGTTTCACAGTAAAGAGGTCACCTTCTCTGGAAGATCCCTCCATCGGGGATGGCATCGTAATTTCGTGTTCCAATTATGTTCAGAGATGCTTTTCAGACAAGGTTACGTTCACCTCGCAAGATGGTTCGCAGTGTTAACATGCATAATCTGGATTATTACGCAAAATAGACTAAACGCCTGATAGTCAGGCGCCAAACTTAACAGATATATCGGCAGAACGTTGCTAGTAGACGTAGCAGCAAGACAGCCCAAAGGAAACACTTGCTTCATCCAGTACACCAACACTACCACTACCTTCGCAACCAGTCAGTCCCTCTTCGCTGATTGGGGTTGCTATGTGAGAATCTGACCTCTGATTGGATCTTTTCGTGGTAGCGACACACGATCCCGCCTTCTTCAAAAGACTGATGCTGCCTTCAAGTGCGCCTCGTACACGCTTGAGTCAAAGGTCAGAAGTGTAAACATTAAAGTGCAATCGATTGCGCATAAAAATACACTTCCAAGTGCAGCACAGAATAATAAATAGAGTTTACATTGGTGGGTTTGTATGTGTTTCAGAAAATAAAGTTGTGATATTAGTACAACAGTGGAGAGTAAATGAGCTCTTTACTCAAGTACCTTATTTAATTGCAATTGCAATCTTGAGTGGCTTGCTTAACTTGTGCACTTAGATTTTATAGTACTTTATGATTCTACTGCAGCACATTTCAAAGGCAAATACTGCAGTTTTTACTCTACCACAAGTATTTGAAAGACATTGTTCTTAGACTACAAAATATTATGCATGTGATTATTACTGCCTGACTATTACTGATTACACAGTGCTGCATCAGAAATGATCACCTGTTAGAGCCAATATAAAACTTGACATTTTTATTCAAATAATGGATCTCACATTTCCCCCCACCACCATGGTAGCAGTATTCAGTTAAAGGGAGAGGTTGACCATTAACATGGGGCATAGACACCCATAATAATTTTCTTTTTTCATACACCTTTAAATTAACCAACAGCAACTGATAGCATCTTGTTTTCCTCTGTGAAAGCTAGATAATGGTATGAAACAGTAAGTTGTTGGACAAGACAGACAGCATATCTCCAAAATGATCAGTTCCTGTCAGCTGAGGTAAATAAATATGAGGTACCAGAGATGAAGTGCTGAAGAATTTTTGCTTTTTAGTTTTTAATCTTTCGTTTCTGTTATAATTTGAGGCAACCGTGAGATATGTACATTTCGAAGGAAGTCATAAGGTTTGTAGAAAAAATGGAAATAAATGCAAAGTGCTGCTGGTGATGAGTGGCTGCATGAATAAAAGGCTTTATCATTAATCTGTAATTACCCCCTGCCCATCGTAAAACCTAGAGTAAACGTTCGGGACACTCTGCAGTGCAGCCTGTGTGCCTGTGTCGAAGCCATTTCCCCAAATACAGGCTGATGTAAATGTAGTTCACCAATTCGTACACAGGGTGTCACCTTTGTGCTGTGGTCCATATGGGATGCAGGAAGGAAGATAAAATTTTAGTTTAGGTGCAAACTGGTCTTTGACCGTCACACCTGTCTGTTGTGAGGTATAAGTGGACAAGCTTGCTTCGCAGTGAAATTAATCGACAGCTGTGATAGACTTTTGCAGGAACTGTTGAAGATCCTTGTGAGGTGAGCGGTAGGTCTGAATGCTAGACTGCTCTGACTCTGAAGTACGCCAATGAGTTTATGTTTAAATTGTATTGTATTTTGTTTTATTTTATTTTACATATTATGTTGCCAGTCTGCCAGAATTTGCCTTTTGCTCGACTTTACATCTGCAGTAAATAGCTTGTAATCCAAACTGCGTCGTTGCGGAGACGTGCGCAATTAATATCTAGTCGTCAAGAAACACCATGCAGTGGAAATAGCTGGAACAGAAGGCACATTTTATACATACCTAGCAACATATATAAAAAAGAATTCATAAGGATTATTTATTGTCAAATGCTCAGGTACAAACATTGATTAGCAGACAGGTATTGCTTTGTTTTGGTCCAGTAAATGCCTGTGCACGCATTTGTAATGACTACAATATCTCAGATGCGTATTTAAAATGTCAGAGTGAATTTAAAACAGAAGGATTTCCAGTCGGATCTTTGGTTTATTTCAGGCATGAGATGTGGCTGCGTCAAGAGGCGTTTTGTAGTCCTTAAAAGTCCAATGAGCTGCGAGTTCCTCATAGGCAGCCAATGATTAGCGGGTATTTTCAGTACAAAAAGCCAATCATCTACTGATTCGAATGGTCGTTTCAGGAAGTGGGACAAAGTCGCCAGTCTTGCTTTTTTGTCAAGTATCTATGACAGCGAGCGAGCTGCCCTCACATCACACCACTCCTCACTGACCTCCGCTCCCAAGATGGCTGGTGTGAGAGCCCTTGGTGTTCTTTCCAGATTACTATCAAGGAGATATCCTCTGTACTCAGGTAGAAACTACACGCATGTCGTTTTTAAGAAATACAGAAAACCAGCGCGGTGAATGATACCGAAAATGCGGCAGTTGCCAGCTACCGTAGATGGTAATTAGCTTGTTAGACTAGCTGTTAGCTTGGAATAATGTAACATAACGCAGCAATGTGTGATAGTGCTCCATATAACATGGTCATTTTGTTTTTCCAGCAAACGCATATCTCAATGAAAGTCTAACTAGACTATTCATTGAAAGTGAAGCGTGTGAACTTCTTGTTTTAGCCAGCAAACTTCAGATGTAGGCTTGCTATCTGTGCTAGCTAGCTGGCTGCTACGGAATCGCGTAAGTTAAGTCCCGGGGCCTCAACGTTAAAACTTAAGATCAGCCTGCTTCCACTTTTGACTGTAAGATGCATCTCTTAAGACGTTCAGACAGGGATTTGAAGACTTGTGCCATTGATTTGCCTTCGTGATGGTGACCGTTGCCTCTCTGTGTCTGACCGGTAGGCGGAGAATGTAGGTGAAGGGTCATTTTCCACTGGATTGCACAGCATGGCCTAGACCGTCCGAGGTCATGGCAATATAACACGAACGACTCAGATATATCATCCACGTTTTGTTTGGTTTGTTTGGTTGTTAAACATTAATGTAAAGGTTTTTAATATGAACAGGAAGGGTGAAGGCCGGGCAGTGTGCAGCAGGTGGGGTGACTTTTATTGGGCATGACTGTAATAATACATTGCTTGCTGTCATCTTCCTTTGCAGGCAGTACTTTTCGCACCTTCTCCATAGTGCCAGCAATGGAAGGTAATTCCAAGATCACATTTATATAGCATATAGGTAAAAAGTATGTCAGCCTGTCCAGTGACACAGTTATTTCTCACCGTACTTATGTACTCTATCTTCCCTCTATTTTTAGCCCGAACTCACGTGAACTATGAAGTCAAGGACAATGTTGCTGTCGTACGGATGAACGACCCAAACTCAAAGGTGTGACTTCATTAACAGTCAATTTGACGGCTTTCGCTTTTTAATTATGCAGGTGTAAGGTGAACCTAATGGTCATTTCACCTTCCAGGTTAACACGCTGTCGCCTCGAATGAAAAGTGAGCTCTCAGAAGTCATGAATGAGGTGCTGGCAAACGATGCTGTCCACAGTGGTGTCCTAATCTCCACTAAGCCGGGTTGCTTCCTTGCAGGAGCTGATATTAAGTAAGATTAATCATTCATGTGTGTCGAACTTTCATCACTTAATGTGCCTGTCTTGTTTATTGTACAGTATTATTGTACAGTCACTATAAAGATTACGTCTTATGTGTGGTATTGCTGATGAAACACAAGACAAATGAGTATCATGCAACCACAGCATTGAGATCTGCTATCCTAGTTGAATTGATTGTCACAGTGACCACCATTGCATTTCCTGGGATTCTTTTAATACACTCTGCGTCTTTCACAGTATGATCCAAGGCTGTGAGACAGCAGAGGACGTCACCAGTCTCTCTCAGGAAGGGCAGAAGATGTTCGATCTGATAGAACACTCTTCAAAACCCATTGTTGCTGCCATCAACGGCACTTGCCTTGGAGCAGGCCTAGAGGTAAACAAACAATATGTTTAACTATATTGCACCTCTTCGACCAGGATGGTTGATAATAATGTGTTGCCTAATGGCCTTTTTTGCATTTCAGTTCGTCATTGCCTGCCAGTACAGAATTGCAACCAAGAGCAAGAAAACCGTTCTTGCTGTTCCTGAAGTAATGATTGGTCTTCTGCCTGGAGCTGGTGGCACTCAGAGACTCCCCAAAATGGTTAGTACAGGGATTATATTCCCCAAATTTGCATTGATTCCACTCACTGTTTAAATTTTGGGACTTGAAGTCAAAAAAACCAAACAGTACACAGGATTGCACAGGTCATAGTATCTGAAAGCATCCTATGATGGTTAGATCATCGTATTTTACATCAGGAAGAGACCTGGAAGGGCTACGCTGTACTGCAAAATAATCTGGTTAATGCTTGTAATTGGTTTAAGATGTTTACGCCCCCCTCTGAGACCCTGCAATCCAGCAAACAGATTATATCTCCCTGCCCCCCATCAGGTTGTCAACAACTCTGTCCTTCGAAGGGCAGGATTAAGATTAATTATAATATAACTTCTATTCATAGCATGAAAGTTAGTTTTCTTTTTATCCACTCTGCAGAGCACAACACACCATTAACACTGACGATAAACCAGTTCGTACATGTTTTCTTTCATTTCTTTTTAGCTTGGTCTGCCTGCTGCCTTTGACATGATGCTGACAGGAAGAAATGTTCGAGCAGATAAAGCCAAGAAGATGGGCCTGGTCGACCACCTTGTAGATACCCTAGGTAAGATAACTTGACTTGTATATGATTAAAAACACTGACTTGCTACAAATTGTATTTTTTAAAGTATTACCACCTGTTTAAGTTGTAATCTGAAGTCCATAAATCTCTACTCACTGTAACACAGTATGATTTTTAGAGTATGTTACTGTGCGTCAGTAGAACTTTAGATGAGAATTAATCTATGCATGACATATTCATATTGCAGGACCTGGGCTGAAGAGTCCAGAGGAAAGAACAATTGAGTACCTCGAGGAAGTTGCCATCGAATGTGCCAAAGGGCTCGTCAGTAAGAAGCTCAAAGTCGGCAAAGAGAAAGGCATGATGCAGAGTAAGTTGGGCTTCATTTATTGAGGATTTCAGCCTTAGTCGTCATGAATAAAATCATCATGAATAAAAAGCACTACATCAAAGAGTTCATGTTCTTTCTCCGTAGAAATTCAGGACTACGTTATGAGCTTCTCACTGGTACGGAATCAGATTTACAAAACGGTCCACAATAAAGTTATGAAGCAGAGCAAGGGGCTTTATCCAGCACCCCTGAAAATAATTGAAGTAAGTAAAGCTCTCTGCAGCTATTCTCGTCCATTTGTAGTAAAATGAGTCCAACCAATGTGTGTTACTGTGTCTGTTTAGTGGAAAATATTGTTGAAATGGGTCGATTGTCTAAAGCGTCAGGTGAATAATGTTTAATTCATTTGTCAGTTAAAACACCAGCCTCAGCTTGTCAAATATGAAAACCAGGCTTGGTAGACGAACAGTCTCTTTTGTCTTCTCTGCTTTGTCAGTGATAAAGTTGGTCTCATTCTAACATGACTTGACTTTTTTTTGCCCTTCTCAGTGTGTGCAGACTGGAGTGGAAAAAGGCCCCACTGCTGGATACTTAATTGAGTCTCAGGTAAGGTTCGTTGGCCTACATCTTGCAGAATTTAGTATTTACAGTAGCACATTGTGCAAGCGAGCATCACCAATTTTCTTGTCTGTCACAGTATTTTGGTCAGTTGTCAAAAACCAAAGAATCGGCTGCCTTGATTGGTCTCTATCACGGTCAAGTGGCGTGCAAGAAGAACCGCTTTGGAGCTCCTGAAAGAGAAGTGAAGTAAGTGTATATGAAGCACATTAAAAGCTTGCGGTTGATGCAGGACACATGTTCAATCTGCATTTGACATTTCGGATCAGTTTGTGCTCTCATGTGCGCTCATGGTTACATAGATTGTCGACACTAAGGACAAAGCCAGGTCTCATGCTCTTGTTGACACATTTACACTGATGGCAAACAAGAGATTATCCAGAGTCTTTGGTTTAAAGGCAGTATAATCTTCCTTTCGTTTACTGTTCTTTTTAGCTGGCGGATAAATCGTCTGTCTTTTGTTGCTTACCACTAGGACTCTTGGCATCTTGGGGGCAGGCCTGATGGGAGCAGGTATCGCCCAGGTGTCTGTGGACAAAGGTGTGCACACAATCCTAAAGGACACCACTGTGGATGGACTGGCCAAGGGAGAGCAGCAGGTCTACAAAGGGTAGGTTATCATGACAGGCATTTTATAGTGTTTCATTCACATCCTGAGTGTACATTGGTGAAAAGCCAGAATAGTCTTAAATGTTTAAGTCAGCAGTGAGTGATCTTAAAGTCTGTCCGTTAATCATTTGACTTTATTTTAAACAAGACTCAACGACAAGACCAAAAAGAAGGCCATCACTTCATTCCAGAGAGACTCCATTCTGTCCAACTTGACGGGCCAGCTGGATTACAGCGGCTTTGAGAACGCCGACATGGTGATCGAAGCTGTGTTTGAAGACATTAAGATCAAGCATGCGGTCCTGAAGGAGGTGGAGGCTGTAAGTGTGACTGAATTGAAATCCAGGACAGTCTTGTTGTATCCTTGTTTAGCTTTGAGCTACGATCTAACAAACATTTGTCTGCAGGCGGTTCCCCCTCACTGTATATTTGCCACCAACACATCTGCTCTGCCTATCAAGGAAATCGCTGCTGCCAGCAAGAGGCCAGACAAGGTTTGCCCTCGCCTTGTAGTTTAAGTGTGTTCCTAAATAAATACAAAAACACTGTTGCTGAATATTTTCTTTGTCCTCAGGTGGTTGGAATGCACTACTTCTCTCCAGTGGACAAGATGCAGCTCCTTGAGATTATAACCACTGATCAGACATCAAAGGACACCACGGCCTCGGCTGTGGCCATGGGCCTGAAGCAGGGCAAGATCATCATAGTGGTTGGGGTGAGAGCCTCTTGCCTCCATGTCGAGACAGTTTGATCCAGCCTGCGAGGAAATTCCTAAATACAAAAGCAAGAAAATAACATTGTTCTTTAATCAAATATGTCTTTGCAGGATGGACCTGGATTCTATACGACAAGGTGTCTGGCTCCCATGTTGGCTGAAGCAGTACGAGTACTTCAGGTTCGTAGTAGTCCTTCAGTAGAAAATGCAGCTGTGAACGCTGTATTTGTTTTGCATATTCACTGTTCCAGGAAAGCTGTTGTTTGTACTGTATTCTTAATTTATCCATTTGCACTTGCAGGAAGGAGTTGACCCCAAGAAGCTGGATTCACTCACCACAGGCTTTGGGTTCCCTGTGGGAGCAGCTACACTGGCTGATGAGGTCGGTATCGACGTCGCCGCCCACGTGGCCGAGGACCTCGGCAAAGCTTTCGGCTCCCGCTTTGGTGGCGGAAATGTGGAGGTTCTGAAGACCATGGTGGACCTGGGATTCAAGGGTATCACATGGGAGGCTCTGCGCCCAGTTTTAGATCAACGAAGAAGTTAATGTGTACATATTTTATTAAAATATGTTAATCCTTGTGGGTTTTTTTTTTATTCTCAAGGCCGCAAATCTGGAAAGGGTTGCTACATCTACCAGCCAGGACTCAAGACCAAGGAGGTCAACCCAGAGATTGGAGACATCCTTGCAAAATACAAGATGACTCCAAATCCTGCTGTGTAAGTTGATACGGGACAGTTGTAGAAGTAGTGATGCAAAGAGTCTCATATCATTTAGAAAATTGCTCTTATCTTTGCGAGTATAAAGGTACATCGTGCTGATTTGGACAAATTGTTCAATTTATTATTTACAAGACCTGCGATTAGTTTATGTTTTGATAGACAAAACAAAACCTATTGTGTCCTGACATTATATGACATTTTACTAATGTGTCTGAATATTGAAATTCTCTGCTCTCACCGAACCTTCTCACAGCTCATCGGACTCTGATGTGCAGTACAGACTCATTTCTCGATTCGTCAACGAGGCCGTGCTGTGTTTGCAAGAGGGCATTTTGAACAGCGCGCAGGAAGGAGACATCGGGGCCGTGTTTGGCCTGGGATTCCCCCCCTGCCTCGGAGGTCAGAGTTCACACTTACCGCCCTTACACACGGTCATTTCGTTATGTGATTCACGTGAAGTTGAAAGCCCACAAAGTGGTAGTGAGGAAGCATTCTAGGATGAAATGAGGACCTTAACCTATTTTTCCAGTGTTATTTATAGTTCAGTAACTCAGCTGAGGGGTGTTTGATAAGGGTGTCTCCCGGAAAACCTGCCTTGAATGAGCCTAACAGAGCTGACCCAGGATCATAAGACTTAAGTGAAAGACTTTGAAGCACAGACCGAACACATCAAACGCTGATCGCCTCAATTCACAGTGAAGTAAAAAGACATCTAAAGGCAAAACTGTGACGTTTGTGGCCACAGAGGAGCAGCAATTGTGACACTCAGAATAAAACAATAGAGTGAAAATGAACAGTATCGCTGGAAATAAGAAGGCCAATAAGAACTTTCTACTTTGAAGTCCTGCGTTTGCATCAAGGTTGATTATTAGCTTTATTTTAATTGCAGCGCATAACAAACATGATAGGAATACTGCCAAGGAGAGATGCTTAAGACTGAACTGATAAAGACTGATAAGAGGTCAGATATAAAGTACACAATTAGATCATCCCACAGGCCAAACTGTGTCAAAGTGGAAACAGTTAATAGGAACCTTTAGAGGAACACTGTTTCAGTCCAGCAGAGTGGTTGTAACACTGGTTACAGGGGGAAACCGGCGAGTGTGGAAGGATAAGCTTTGGCAGATTTGTTCAAACATGAAACAACTTCCTGATAATAAGCCTGATTTAAAAGTTTAATCAGTAATCTGGCTTTATAAAACACCCCTCTGGTGTTTACAGAACCTCCCTATCTGACACGTCTCCTCGGGATAAGATGTCTAACTTTCTGTCTTTCCGCTTCCAGGACCTTTCCGCTTCGTGGATTCCTTTGGTGCCAACAAGCTGGTGGAGAAGATGAGGCAGTATGAAGCCGTCTACGGGAACCAGTTCACGCCATGCCAGCTCCTACTGGATCACGCTAAGGATCCAAGCAAGAAATTTCACAAGAAATGAGCCACCACGTGTGCCAGTAGCTTTGAGTAGGACTCCGGGCCCACCGCTAGAATGTGCCTAACAGTAATAGTCCACAAGGTTCACCGAGCTGACTCTAATGCAATAATCCTGCTGTGAATCCTCCTTTTATGAAGGTTGTAATGTTCAGTTTGAGATAAGTGTTTACACCTCGATCTGTGTCGTGTTACATGCGGTGTGTAGAGAGGATACACAGAGGCGTTTGTCATTTAGCCTGCGCTCACTGATGTACATGCAGTGGACAAAAGCCTCAACAAAAATGAGCTTTACGACCTTCATGGAGGTTGGATGACTTGCGGGGCTGTTGTATATGACTGCATTATCTTTGGCTAGGTGTACCTAATTAACTGGCAACTGGGTGTGTGATATCAACAGAAATGAATGACGTTTTTTGTACTTAAACATTACTGATTGACTTGCTGTATAGGTTAAGCTGCAGGCTAATTATTCACTCATTGCGGATGTAAAGATGCTGTAGAGGCAGAATTAAAATGATTTTCCAACCTGCAGATTCATTACTGATGAATGTCCACCAAAATGTCCAGCGTGTGTCTTCTCTCTTTTTTTGTACATTAAAAACTGCGGGGCCTGGTTTGAAATGTGATGTAAATGTGAATGCTCAATAAAGTGATATTGAAGCAAAACCCGCTGTTTCTCCTCTGAAGGTGCGTTCACGTGGTAGTCGGGGGGTAATTTATCACCGTTACAGAATCAGACCATAGCTGAGTGCCATGAGGAGATGTGCTCCAATCCGATGCGCAGCGCAGGTCACATGTGTCGTTTCCATTGTCCGCAGAGCAGGGTGTGTTCCGCGGAGGCTGTGTGGGCTGGGCCGGGCCGGCTGGGTGTTTTTCTCCGGCAGCATCCTCTCATATCTCATCGCATCGCCTCCTTTCTGAAAGATGCTGAGGGCGGAGGAGACGCTGCGTCCATCGGGATGATGAAAGCGGCGCGCGTGAGGTGTGTCCGTCCTGTCTTTGGCCGACTGAAATAGAAGCTGCTCGCACCTGTGCGGAGAAGGAAAACTGAGGACCCCGCCCGAGAAAATGGCTTTTTTAACGCGATGCTTTTAATCTGTGGCCGAAATGTCTAAAAGCAAACACTGCGAGGCGGTCAGGGTGGTGGTCCGCTGCCGGCCCTTCAGCAAGAGGGAGGAGAAAGCGGACAGTGAAAACATCCTGGCGATCGATGACAAGCTGGGACAGATCACCATCAGGAACCCGAAGGCACCACCTGATGATCCCATGAAAGTATTCACGTTTGATTCCGTGTACGGCTGGGATTCAAAGCAGGGCGACATTTATGATGATGCGGTGAGACCTCTGGTGGAGTCCGTCCTCCAGGGCTTCAACGGGACCATATTTGCCTACGGCCAGACGGGGACAGGTAAAACGCACACCATGCAAGGGGTTTCAAACGACCCAGACATGAGAGGGGTTATACCGAATTCATTTCATCACATTTTCACGCAAATATCCAGAACTCAGAATCAGAAATACCTGGTGAGGTCATCCTACCTGGAGATCTACCAGGAGGAAATCAGAGACCTGCTGTGCAAAGACAACAACAAGAAACTGGATCTGAAAGAGAACCCGGACTTTGGTGTGTACGTCAAAGACCTGTCTTCAGTGGTGACGAAGAACGCCACAGAGATCGAGCATGTGATGAACATCGGGAACCAGTCCAGGTCCGTGGGCTTCACCAACATGAATGAACGCAGCTCACGCTCCCACGCGATCTTCGTCATCACGGTGGAGTGCAGCGAAGTGGGCCCGGACGGCCAGGACCACATCCGCGTCGGGAAGCTGAACATGGTCGACCTGGCGGGCAGTGAGCGCCAGAGCAAGACAGGTGCTAAAGGGAAGCGACTGAAGGAAGCAGCCAAGATCAACCTGTCCCTCTCCGCTCTGGGGAATGTCATCTCCGCCCTGGTGGACGGGAAGAGCACCCACGTCCCGTACAGGGACTCCAAGCTGACGCGCTTGCTCCAGGACTCGCTGGGTGGGAACGCAAAGACGGTGATGATCGCAACAGTGGGGCCATCGCACAAGAACTTTGACGAGTCCCTGGCCACGCTGAGGTACGCCAGCAGGGCCAAGAACATAAAGAACAAACCTCGGATCAACGAGGACCCCAAAGATGCCCTGCTGAGGGAGTTCCAGGAGGAGATCGCGCGCTTGAAAGCGCAGCTGGAGGAGCGAGGGATGCTCGCAAAGGAGAGGAGGAGGAGAAGGAACAGCAAAAGACTGAGTAAGAGCATGGCCGGCATGGAGGAGGAGATGCTCAGAGAGAGGGATGCGGATGTGTGGAAAGCTCTGGAGGAGGAACAAGAGGTGAAGCATCACACGAAGGAGGGAGGAGACATCCCCAGGGTCTTCACCTGCCAGGGAGGAGGCGAGAAGCTGAAGCACCTGAATGAAAACAGAAAAAGTGTGGAGGACATGCAGTGGGATCAAGATGCTCTGGAGAAGATCATCGAGAAGTATAAGGTACTTGTGAAGAGCACGCGCCTTGTTGTGATACAGTACAGCGTCTAGTAAATGAGACACAAAAGAAATTTGCATAAATAATTCATGATAGTTCTTTGTTTGCAGGCCATGGAGAGCAAACTGTTGGTTGGAGGAAAGACTATCATAGATCACACCAATGAGCAGCAGAAAATGCTGGAGCTGAAGAGGCAGGAAATTGCAGAACAGGTAAACAATAATGGGTCACACAGTGCTGATAGAAATACATAAAACACTGCTTATTGAAAAACCAAAAACAATCAAAGGTTACAAACTTGACAGCTATTTGTGGAGACTTAAATACGTTGCATTTTTCTTTTTCTAAATATTTTTACATGCAGAAATAATGATTTTGAAACTACAAACCCGATTCCAGAGAAGTTGGGACACTGTGAAAAACATAAAAAAAACAGAATGCAATGATTTTAATCTTTTTTTGACACATGCACAACTGAAAACAGTACAAAGACAATATATTTAATGTTCATTGATTTTTGTAAATATCTGCTTATTCTGAATTTGATGCAGCAACACGTTTAAAAGACTGGGAAAGTCCAAACAGGTGCTCCAAAAACACCTGTTTGGAACATCCCACAGGTAAACAGGTTGATTGGTAACAGGTGATAGTGTCATGATTGGGTATGAAAGGGGCATCCTGGAAAGGCTCAGCGAGGATGGAGCGAGGTTCACCACTTTGTGAACACATGATTGTTTAAAGGATGTTACTACATGGACTCAGGAACACTTTTTTATTCATGTCTTACACGGCGTCCCAACTGTTTTGGAATCCGGTCTCAAAAACGACGTTACACTGAAGGTGGTACTCTCTGTGCGCCTCTTTAATGGCGCTGAATGTTCTGCTTGGTTTGCAGATAAGACGAGAGCGAGAGATCCAGCAGCAGATGATGCTGCAGGATGAGGAGACTTTGGAAATGAAGGAGACGTTCTCCTCCCTGCAGCAGGAGGTGGAACTCAAGACAAAGAAGCTGAGAAGGGTAAGATGACTCAGCCGCTGACGTGTCCCACTGTGCCATTATCACAGAAACCATTCATCATAATTAAGTCAGTCAGTCTTATTTGCAATTATTAACCCGTTTTCCAAGAGAGGCGTCACTACGGGAGGTAACACTGCAGGTACTCTCACTTCCTGGTGTTCAGGAATAATCACATTCTGATTGGCAGAGAAGATTTTTCTTTTGCTTAAACGTAACCGGTGGACTCTGGCGTACTCTGCCATGTGTTGCGATTAAGAAGGCGCAAACCTTGGATGACTTTGGAGGCCGTCTCCGTTTATTTTTGGAGCTGACAGCAAGAGGTAAAAACCAAATCCTCCGTCAGGTACAGCCATACAACTCGAGCCCCTCTCCCGTGAATTGCAACAGCAAAAGGGCACTCCATGTTACGTTCAATAAAGTGTAATAAAACACAGAAAACGCACCTGACAGCAAGAGGTAAAAACAAAATCCGCCATCAGTTACAGCCATACAACTCGTGCCCCTTCACAAATAAAGTGACACAGCAATTTGTTAGAATATTACACAACAAGTTTAGGCTGAAAAATGAACTTATAAACATAGTTTAACAGCAATAAAACACTGATGTTACAGCGAAAGCGATGACGCTTACCTCTCCTGTGAGTTGCAACAGCAAAAGGGGAGAAAAAAGGCGGGAGACATCCCTTTATAAGAGGGGTACCCCCAAAGGTGAACGTAGGGGTACAGAAACTGAGCATTAAACGTTCCTCATGTTGACAATGGAGGCGTAAGTGTGTCAGGTAATAACAACAGAAACAAATTTTGTGTAATTATAATACATAATATTACAACTGCACATCTGGCTTATTCGCACGTACTACTGCTGTATAAACTAGTGACAGCGGTGATTGATATGCTCCCGTTCTGTCCAGTTGTATGCCAAACTACAGCTGGTGAAGGCAGAGATGAGAGACGTCATTGCTGAGCACATCACAACCAGACAGGAGCTGGAACAGACACAGACTGAACTGACCAGAGAGCTCAAGTACAAGTGAGTGCACACACACACACACACAGGACTGCGCTGCTGCCTTCTCCTCTTCATCACATGTGACTGTCTGTTTCATTTCCATCATAACCATGAATATAAAGGCAGAGAGGAGCGTTAAAGAGCACTTTTGTTGTGCTGTTTAGACTGAAGAGTTAGCAAAGCGCGTTGTTTAATCATTGCAAGGCTGCTAAAGAGCTGTGGTCATAAAGAGTCACTGTGGTTACACATTTCAATCTGTTATCACTGGATGCTATCAGACAGTTTCACACTCATAAATGTTTTCTGGACTGTAATCAGCAGGCTTGCAACACTGAGATTTTCACTGGGCAGTTATTATCGTTATAATTATCGTTAGCACTATTGTCAGCTACGTTGACCCTTAAAGGAATGAAAACAGAAGGATTTTATGGCTAAACAAACACTTCATTTGGATTCCACAAAATATTATATTGTATTATATTGTATGTACTGAGGGCGGCACAGTGCCTCACAGCAAGAAGGTCACCAGTTCGATCCCCAGGTCAGGAAAACTGTGCGAAGTTTGCATGTCCTTCCCGTGCATGCGTGGGTTCTCTCCGGGCACTCCGGCTTCCTCCCACATGCTCATTAGGTTAATTGGTGACTCTAAATTGTCCCTGTGAATGTGTGTATGTATGTTGCCCTGCAGTCAGCTGGCGACCGGCTCAGGGTGGACCCCCCTAGCCCCCCCCCCCAACCCCGAAAGGGATAATCGGGGGCATAGAAGATGAATGAATGAATGTATGTACTGATTAAAAACTTGAAATATATATTTTTAACAACACCGATAAGGTAGAATTAAGCACCACAATGTCATAATTATACCTTTTTTCTTCTTCTTTTTTTTGCTATTGGAAAATATGTCAATATGCGGCAAATCAAAATCTAAACCTTCAAGGATACGACGCACTTCACATGCCTTTGACTTCTCAGACTGTAGCTGCTGTGTATCTAAATGTTGTTACGATCAAGAGGTAAATCGATGGCATTTGAGTGCATTTTGTTCTAAAGGGATCAGTCAGGATGTAAACTGAGTCGGCAGGGAAAGAAAGGCTTGTTGCTGCTTGCTAAGCAGTTTGTTTAATGGGCAGCGGGATGACACTATTATTGGATGTTTTTTCTTTATATTAGCCCCATTTTCCAGGCATAAAAAGTTGATTGTGTTTAATGGAATCCCTCCTGCTGACAGAAGCTTGCATTTCATATTTCAGGTATCTTTTGATCGAGAATTTTATACCTCCAGAGGAAAAGAACAAGATCATTAACAGGCTGCACTTTGACAGTGAGGAGGATCAATGGAGACTCCAGCCGGTCCTTCCAGAGAGGTAAGTGGATGCATTTCACATCGCTGACATGAGCTACTGTAAATGATACAGTAGAGAGAGGAAAATCCTCTGAAGCAAATAGGAAATCAGTAACAATCAGTGAACTAATCAACCTACTGAGTGAAATCCAAATTTCTGCATCAGTAATCGAATAGACCATAAAGCAATGCAGCGGTGAGGCGATGGCAAGTTTGAAATTTTTAACTCTAATATTCCTTTTTTTTTCTTCCATATATTACACCTGAATGCACCTGCACCTTCCCTCTTTATGGGCTGCCACTCAGCATTCTGGGAAATGTAGGAATCAGTGACAGTATAGTATAAATAGATTAAGCAGGCTTAGACTGCAGCATTTAAGCACAAATGATAAAATCCTTTAGTAAAAGCCATAGATTGATTGATTACTTTTGCATAATTGTGATCAGAGCACCTTTCAAATTATTATGATGGCGTAAGAGTTTGCATCAGCCAGCCCCGGTTTCTATTCCATTCTCAACCACCAGAGGTCGCCAAAGTCAGATGTTTCTCAGTCACACACAGATGGACTGTAGAGCAATCTGACCTGACTTACTTTAGATAATTCATGCATTCTGCCTTTCCAAGAAGCAGACACCTTTATATAAAGAAGAAGCAGACACCCTTGGCGTTTCTCTTCACTGAGACGGTTTGAAAGCTGAGGGGAGATAACAGGAGAGATTTGTCTGGTGGGAGCTGATTGGTTGACCATTTAAGAGGCACCATGAGGTTCCAGGAGTTTACATCTTCGCCATTAAACCAAGTGTATTAAACTGAATCCTTCTTTTCACATGTCTTGATCCCAGTGCACCCACTCAGGTCAAGAGAAGGCCTCTCTCCGCTGTGGGATACAAGAGGCCGATCAGCCAATATGCACAGATGGCTGTTGCCCAGGCAGCCGGGGCCCCGTGCAGATACCAGGTCAGTGCTCGGACATTCACGGGGGCAGCTGACCAGAAGCGCAGCGCAGAAAGAGATGTGATATAGCGGTCTTTCGCAGCCCACTTCCATGTTCACCACCTCCTCCTTTGCTGGAAGATGTGAAGACGCTTGTAGCCATGGAAACCATTCACAGTGTTAACAGTTGCATCTTATGCCGGTGAACAATCAATAAGGCTTCACAATAGAAGCTTTCAGTGAGTCTGAATGGATCATGCACCTGAATCAGTGGAAGGGTTTTAATGTGAAGCAGGTGGAAGAAGCAAACAAAAATGAACTTAACAGATTATCAGTTTAGGAAACAGGAAGTCAGTGTCATATGTAGTTCTGCTCTTATAACTACAGCTTTACTTTGATCTGCTCTTTCAGGCTGAGAACATCATGCTGCTGGAGTTAGACATGTCTCCACCGACCATGTTCACCTTGAACCTCAATGGCGCTCACCTGGAGAGAGCCTTTTCTCCCAGGCTGATGCGGGACCTTCTGGTAAACGTACCCATTGTTAGAGGGAGGACCAGTGCGTCGTCACGGGTCAGGAAGTCCCAATCCTGGTGAGAGAGCGGCTGAGAGGGGCAGACGTGTGTGAAACACTTGTTTCACGTGTTTTTTGAGGGTTACAATTTGTCATCACACTGACTCGCATGTCAGGTCAGTCCTAATGTCTGAGGTACAGTTATAAGATCATTCGTAGTGTCAGATAACTGAGGGGTAGGCTGAATCTAAATGCAGAAAGTTAGTTTTAAATCACTACACAAGTGTCTTTGCATGTAAGAATCACATGTACTTTTACATTTCTGGTGACCAGTTTCCCCCAAAATACTACACGCAAATCCACTGCTATTGAGTTTTAAATGCCACAGGTCTCAGCACTTTAGCTTTAGCTTTAGCTCAGCGTTATGACGGAATTATTTCGGATTCATTGCTATTGATCAACCCTACTAAGTCCTGTAATATTTTTAAAATTTACACACATTGCATCTTAAATGTCAATCTTTTTTTTTCATGGTCTACAGGTATCAAGCACCGCAAGCAGCAGCCGTCGCATCATCCTCATCATCCACCTCTCTGACATCCGAATCTCAGAGTTTCTCTCCTTCTCAGAGACAAAGGCCATCTTCTGCTGCCTACCTTCCCCTGGGTGGTGCAGCTCAGACAAGCCCCTGATATGTGTCTTGATCTCATCTTATGCCTCGATTTGATTTGATTTTTATTTTCTGAGAAAGAATCCCTTTAGTAAGCATGTACTCAAACTCAAACAGAAACAATATATATTGTTTCCTTAAAAAAACATGTAGTTTCTTGTGGCTTACGTCAGTCTCAGTGAATAGCACAGCCAAAACGTGATCTCCTAAAATCAGGTTTGACACACAGTAACTGTTCAGAGGATCTTTACAGTTTGTATTTGTAATTTGATTGAATTTACTTCTTTTTTTTTTAACAGCAACACTTTAATCGCATATTTTCTAAAACATAGAAACCTGTAAATGTACCTGGTCTTGGCCATAACAGAGGAGGAAGCAAGGGCCCCAGCTCTGGGGGGGGGGGGGCACCATAGTTTAGCCTGTATGCTTGATGAACTGTTGCTTCAATTTCTAGCTAATGTAATTGTGAGCCAAAAATGTGAAGAAAGCTTGTAATGCTCTCTTGATTAGCTGCCTTATTTTTTCATAGTTGTGAAATCGTGCAAAGTCCATTTGCTTACACCTGATAATAAACATACTGAAATGATCTCGAGCTGCTTACTGTATTTTCCCATGAGCTGCGGTTATGTAGCGGTCTTCCTGTGATCCTGCTCCTGATTGCTTTTGACAGCTTGATAAATATATGTGGGAAACCTGAAGACTTGGAAATGACAGTTATATACAGTAAGATGACGTTTCCTTCGGAGTCACGTGACTCTTTACAGTAAGTCCAACATGGCAGACGGAGTGGATCTTACGCGGTAACTAAAGCAACATTTCAACTGAAACACACAAATTCAACACTACTCTGCAACAAGACATCAACAATGAGGGAGAGACAGAAGAAAAAGAAGGGGAGGACGTGGGCGGAAGCCGCTAAAACGGTATTCTAGGTGTTTTTATTTACCGTTTGTTGTGGTTGTTTTCCTTGAACGCTCCCACTTGTACAACTGTGTTTATGAGTTCATGACCTGCTGGTGAAGACGAAATGTTGCGTACACCGCGCGAGGCCCGTGTTGACGGTTAGACATTTGGAGGACCGCTGTCACTAGCCGTCTAGCCTTGCCCGCCCGCCCCTGTTGAGCAGCGAAATGACTGTCAGCTGCATGCACCCAAGCATCTACCCTGAACCCGTGTGCGTGTTGTGCCTGGACAGTGCGGGTGACATGTCCGTCACGATTTGAAGTCGAATAAAGTAACCATGAAGTAGCTTGAAGCACGTCGGTGTTGCGCGCTAGCCAGGTTAGCACGCTAGCTGCGGCTAACTCAGTGCGTCAACAAGTTTGATATCAGTTCCGAATAAAACAGTAAAACATGCAGTGCCCGTGTTAAACTCGTGTCCCCTCTGTTGCCTTAACTCAGTCATGGGTCGCTAACTTAATCCTTTGCATGCCAACGTCTGGCGAGATATCAGTAATGAGTGTTGCTAGCATTGTAGCTAGCTGCCTAGCGTAGCATGCTAATAACGACAGAATATCACAACTCCTAACAACTATTTCATAATTAAACCGTAACGTTGTTGCTTGTGTGGGCATGTATTTTTAGCGATATAACGTTATTAGCTCCACAGAGTTAACTGTAATAAACAGTTTGCTCAAGTACCGTAGCTAACTCCATAGATAATACATTATAATAACGCTAACGTTAGTTTTTTTAAACACCCATAAAGTCATTATTTACTGAGACTCTCATCATACTGCAGCAATATGAGGATATACGTGTACAAGGAGGGAGCAAATAACAGTAGGTGCTCATCAGTGGATTTTTTTTTTTTTTTTGCGATGGAGTGAAAGTGTATTATAATAAGATGTTTCTGTTGACATGCTGTGCCGTTAGCTACTGTTAACGTTTTTCTTAAGTGTTTGCCATCTTGCTGCATTCTCTATTCATGTCAAAAAATGTGAACTTTAGTAGTGAACCACCTGTTATTTATTATCAACACGATTGAAGATGTGCATTTGGTTCAAAGTGGACCAACATCATAGCAGAAGATGTAAATCTATCAAAGCCAGAAAGCCGCAATGTTTGTGACAGGTTTGTGGTCATGATTATGCTGAGTGTTATATCCTGTACTCACACAAATAAGAGAGATGAGGCTTTGTGGAAACCTGCTTGCTTCAGTAGCCTTGAAACACATCACGTATTGTGACAACTACTCTGGCTTAAATACAACTGATCAATGGTTGTATAATTTTTATTTTGTAATTTTAGGTCTTGGAGAAATACCCCAATACGCCTATGAGCCATAAAGAGATCTTGCAGGTGATTCAAAGAGAAAGGCTCAAGGAAATAAGGTAAATATTTTCGTGACATTTGCTGCAGCGAATGCCCTTTAGATAGGAGACATTTTCATGAGAGAGAGAGAGCGAGAGACACCGCTTTCTCCCTCTGTTATTGATACCATACCATGTGCTTTCCTTTCTCTTGTTCACACAGTAACAATTATTTTACTTAATTAATAACTGTGTCATTTCTTTTTGTTTCATTGTCACTGTTCTCATCCAGAAGGTAAGAAAAAGCTAGACCCCCCCCCACCCCTTATCTTAACAAACTCACCGCAATGCCACTTTGGTTTTGCCTTTTGCATGTTATTAACAACAACATGTACGAGGTTCAGTTGCATAAAGACACAGTGACTCACGCTCATATTTCATCTAGACGCTCTATACCTATCTTTAGCCACCTGTTGCATAAAAACTTAATTCTGTTTTCCAGTTACTTGATGTTCTCATAAAATAAAGTATGAACACTGTATGTTTGTAGACTTTATAGATTCGAATTATTATCCAGCAGTTATTATCCTGCAATATTTGTAAGGCTAACAAGTGTAATTTACTTAATGAATAACATGTTGCACTTTTCTCAATCCTGCTGTATTTTATTACTAACCATTTTGCTTTTTGTGCTCAAAGTAATATACTGTACGTGGCACCGTAAAATACCAGACATGGAAGTTGAGAGAACTGCATTTTTGCTTCACTATGTCACTCAGGATATGTATCCAGCGTGACTGCTGAGGCATTATTGTGCACTCTTAATTAACTCAAGTTAGTTTTGAAAACGTTTGACTTAACTAGAACAAATTTTTATGCAACAGACATAGTTACGTCAGACCAGTTTAATCTGAGAATGTCAGTTCCTTGCAATGATTAGTTTAGTCTTGAACCGGTTTTATGCAACTGATTCTGTATAAAACATTCAGTAAACTGCCTCACAGCTACGCTGACGTGAACCTGACCTGAACTCACACATGTCCTGTTGATGCATGATAGCAATTTCTCCCCAGATATCAGAGCAGCATTTACCCTCCTTGCGTCTTTCTCCCAGCTGTCTGATTTACTGGGGAGCAGATGTGTAATTTGCGTTTTTCCCTCATGATCTAGTGGAACCTCACCACTGGCATGTCTGAATGCAATGCTGCACACAAACTCTCGTGGCGAGGAGGGGATCTTCTACAAAGTTCCAGGCAGAATGGGGGTCTACACTTTAAAGGTTAGTTAGACACAAGGCAGCTGTCACTGCTGTGCCTTATAAAGTGAAATATCCAGAAATTGACCGTGAGAAAGATCACTCACACATTAATTTTGGTGATTGCAACCATTTGTCAGTCTACTACAGAAAGCATAAATCTTGGTTAGCATCATTACATGATAACCAAACATAATTATGTTTTCTCTCTAAAAATTTAAATGCTTTGGTGTGAGCGAAGATGTTTTTTGAATTTCTGCTTGCCTCTTCTTTTTCGGTATCTTCAATATAACGGATATATGCTCTGTGTGATCTATTTTTTATGTAGAAGGACATCTCAGATGTGGCGAAGGAGCTGTCCGAGGAGGGTTCTGAGGACAGCAGTGACAATCTGTCTGACTCCCATAGCACAGAAAACAACAGTGGTGCCATCACTCAAGAGGACAGGAGAGGAAGGTGGATGCGAAGAGGTACTGTGCACCGCATACAGGCTCATTATTAACAGGTCTCCACAATGTCCCAAAAAGACTAAGGTCGCTTTCACACCAGAGCTGCTTGGTCCGCTTTAAACGGACCAGAGTTTGTTTCCTCGCATAGTCCGCTTCGTTTGGGCAGGTGTGAAAGCTCATCCGAACTCTGGTGTGTGGACCAAACAAGCGAACTCTGGTCCGCCTGAAAACATGGGTCTCGGTTCACTTGCAAGTGAACCCTGGTTCGGTTCGTATGCAGTGTGAAAGCTCACCGGACCAAACGTACGTAGTGACGCTATACGCAGTGCATACGCAGTGCATCTAGGGTGACAAGTAACCACTGACAATAGCAGTTGCTAGCTTAGTGAACGCAACTGTTCCTATAATGCTATCATAGCTTGTCAGGGATTCATTCATTCATTCATCTTCTATACCCCTTGTATCCCTTTCGGGGTTGGGGGGGGCTGGAGTGCCCGGAGAGAACCCACGCAAGCACGGGAAGAACATGCAAACTTCGCACAGAAAGGCCCCCGCCTGACCCGGGGATCGAACCGGTGACCTTCTTGCTGTGAGGCACGCGCACTACCTGCTGCGCCACCGTGCCGCCCTTGTCAGGGATTGATTCTGTTATTTTTCTAACTTTGATGATCTAACATGTGACAACATATGAGCTCAGAGTTTAAGGACTGTGACTGTTGCTAGTTGGGATTTGATTTTGTTTAAATATGACAAATTGTGAATTTATGGGTTATTGTTGTTCAGACAATTGAGCTAAGCTAGCTAGCAACTGCTAATGTCAGCGTATATCCACCGCGTATAGCGTCACTATGTACATTTGGTCCCGTGTTTGGTCCGGTGAGCTTTCACGCTGCATACGAACTGAACCAGGGTTCGCTTGCAAGCGAACCGAGACCCACGTTTTCAGGCAGACCAGAGTTCGCTTGTTTGGTCCACACCAGAGTTCAGACGAGCTTTCACACCTGCCCAGACGAAGCGGACTATCCGAGGAAACGAACTCTGGTCCGTTTAAAGCGGACCAAACAGCTCTGGTGTGAAAGCGACCTTAAATCCAAAAACTGAATTTAAGAGTCACATGGAAAGTCAGAAAAACATAGAGTCAGTTTGTTCTGTGTGGTCATGTTCAGTCGTGTTCATGTTGAAAATGAATGAATCTGTTTTCTTTCTAAGTAATTCCGGGATTATGATTTTCTTTGCTAACCTTTGTACTTTTATTGCCAGTGGACGTGAACTAGATCTTAAATCGCATAACTTGTTGAAACCTGCAGAAACCCTGCATTAACAGCTTGTATTCCATCCTTTACATCACTTCTTAATGTAGGGTTTACAGACCGTCACCTCCAAAAGCTTTTTTGGCTCAATCAGGATTCACCAAGAAAACACTTATAATAGCGTGACTGCATGAATATTTAACACAGATGTTAAAATGAATTATAGTGCATTATTTAAGTAAAAAATGGCTGCTGTTCAACAATCATTCAGATAGAATCAATAGAAGAGAAAGATACCCCCTTTTCCATTGGCAGAGGCCTCGATAAGAATAACACAATAAACAAGGACTGTCGCTGCGTTCACAAGCTGGTTTGCCTCCCTCTGTTATGACTCTTGAGAGTTAACGCCCCTTGTCAACCGTTGTTAAAAGTCATTGCGGAAAAACACAGGAAACCCGCTGAAGTAGCAGCAGAAGAGGCAAGTTGAGAAAAAGTGGCTTCCCCACAAACATAAATTACAGCATCTCGTCACAAAATAAATCCTGGAATACACTGAGCATCAGACATGATAGCGAAAGGTGGGTTTCCTCTCTAAACAGACACTCTGCGTCCATAATGTCTTCTGTTCATCATCAGCAGAGGGTCTGCAGGCGGCGCATCACGGTCACATCGTAGCACTTTTTGCTCCTTTGTCGCACACCTGATTGTGCCTGATTGCAGTGCAACTTCGGAGAATGAAATTTTCTTCAAGTACCAATTATTTTGTTTTCCTCGGGCTGTGCTCTTACTGACTCTCATTATTTCTCTCTGCCACTTGAATATTTTAAGTGACTGTTAAAACAGGAAACTGTATTTTCTCAGTATGACCCGTGACCACTTCCTCATTATGCACAAGTTAGAAACTGCCAAGCAAATAACCTTGGTTTACATCTGAGTGGGAGAACTCCGCTATAGTTTTATTTTTGAACTAATCAATGCAGAGAACCGCAAAGTCAAATGCAAATGAAGTGGCAACAAGAAAGACACAAGCGGAGCTGCTGCGGTATGTAGAAAAGGTGTTTTTTATCACAAATACACAAAAATGAGGTTGTTGTGGACAATCTCCCTTTTGAGATCTTCAGCCCCTTTTTCGTAATATAATATTTTAGCAAGGTAAGATGATCTGCTCCTTTGTGCGCTGTATTGGTATGTGTTTCATCAAAACAAAAGCATGATGTGATGAAGCCTGCACTCCACCCTCAGGAAGTGTGCTTTGGAACATTTGTTTTGTGCTTTTGTATTTCGTAGTTCCCTCCAAGCTGCAGTCGCAGCCGTCGTCTCCGCAGCCTCGATGCTCGTCGCCTTCTGTCCCCACCAGTAAACTCATCTCTCCCTCACAGAAACACAGCAAGAAAGCTCTGAAACAGGTACTGATGGCTTTTGCATTCTCTGTTTTTTAATTGTTTATTGCCATATTTGCTCTTTGTGCAAACTCAGATGAGTTCCTGCCACACCCTCATACTCACGTACACCCCTGCTGTATAAACCCCTGCCACCCCACTCTGCGGCACTCAAATACAGACGGGTGAAAAATTAAAGGAAAGACATACATAGAGGGTCACCACATGCTTTGATTCAGCAAGTCTCTACTGCAGGGATGGAACGCCATCCTTCCAAAGGAGCGGTGGAGAGCGCTGTCTAACACGTTAGTCACATATCTTCCATAGGATGACGGCGATCACTCAGGGCAGCTTTGTGTTGATTTGCGGTGGCCCTCCCCTCTAAACAGACTCGAACCACACCCGCAAAATGCCCCCCACTCCATATCTGCATAGGTTAACTAATCAGGCGTGTACTGTTCTTTTTGTACGTTGAACACGCACTCACCCACTTGTTGAGGATATGTTGAAGGATGACTCATCTGAGCGTATTTTTTCCACATTTCTGCAGACCACTACCCACTGAACTGTCAAATACGCATTCATCTGTTCTGATTATTCTCGCTGAAGCAGTCCTGCATTGACATTCTCAGTTACTTGAGGAGCTGCTGTCCAGTTTGTCCTCACAGATCGCACTCACGGTCATCAAACGTGCGCCGACGACCACTGTTCGCTGACGTCTTTCCCATAGCTCTAAATGCAGATGTCGCTTTAGTCGTTGTTCTTATCGAAAAACAAGACAGTTGAGCAGTTTTTGAGACTGAAGCATCTGCGTTCGTTATGTTTCTCCACTCATTCATTCAGGCTTTTCCTTTCATCTGTCCTGTTAAGTATAGCAATGTTTTCATGTGTTTTTTCCAGCACTGATGTACGAATTGTAGAGCTTTTAAATAAGACTCTTTTGATTCTGAGTCAGCTGTCCCTCAACAGATGAGGTTATGAATGTAAATTTTTTTTCACACCTCTAATCCATGTCAAAACTGACTCATACTTTTCTGCAGATTTCAGCACATTTATCTAAACTTTTTCGCTGACACGTTTGCTGTAAACATGCAAGTAACCCATGTTTGTCCTTCCATCCCCTATCTGTACAACATCTTGTGCTGATTATTTAAAAATAATGAGGCGTCAGGGAGAAATGCTGGTTTTACAGTATTAATGTCCACATAATCCACCCGTTCTACATTTTCCTATTGGCTGCTTTGTGCCTTTTGTGTTCCATTTAATTAGATTTCACTTGATTGCACAGATTGTAATTCACTCCATCTGTGCTGGTGTGGAATTTTCAGCTCTGGAAGACCAATTTGTATTCATTTACTGGGCGTAGGCAACACTAGAAGATGGCGATTTGGCTAAAATTTTAGTGCTGGAGAGACCTATTGTGTGTTTTTCCTCTGTGATTTTCTTTTTATTCAGTCCACTGAAACAAAAGAGAAGCACTCAGTGGACTGTCTTGGATTACTTCTTTAATCTGTTCACGCTGTGGCTGTGAGGTGATCAGACTTCTTGACAGATTTACAACAAAGAGATGATTTATTCTTGTGTTATGCAACCTATGTTTCATTGCTGCACTGTTATTTAGCTGTTATTTAACCAGGCAAGTGGCCCTGAGGGAGTAGTTGCAGGGAAACACATTCACACTCTCTTTTTCTCATACTGCTGGCTATTTGTTTCTTCCTTATTCTGCTTGTTTTCAGGCCTTGAAGCAGCAGCAACAGAGAAACCAGCGCAGACAGGGGGGAATGCCAACCACCTCCAGTCCCAGACTGCTTCTGAAAACCATCAAAGATATGGCTGACATTACTACAAAGACTGGTAGGTGGCAGTTATGATATTGTCAAATGCAGTATGAAATGAAATCAGTTGTTACACACTGGGCTCGCACAATAGATGCAGATCCGCCTCACAGAAATCAGGTCAGACATTCAGTCAGTTTGGACATTTTACTCGTGTGCATTGCATGATATTACACAATATTGATGCAGTACAACAAAAGGCACTGTATTACCATCATCCAAACATGAGTCATATAATTGGCAGCATCAGTGTTGAAACAGATCTCAAGGCTGCAATTTTCTCTGAGCTTTTCCTTCCGCTCCTTTCCTCTGTTCAAACAGACTTATGCCACCCAGTCGTCCCACGGAAGGTCTCCCAGAGGTCAGGCCGCCTTAGTGCCGGTAAGTCAGACATCTACTTACATTTAATCCAGTGGTTTGCAAATCGTAAAGGAAAGGCTGGTGATGCTCTGTATTTGTCTTAGCATCAACAAATCCCACGAAAACACCAAAACCAACAATGAATCGGCCCCATTATCAGTTATTGCCTGTGTCTACAAAGCCGAGTATAGCGTATGCCTTTTTGCCGTAGACCTCCATTGTTGTCCAAAACCTGTTAGAAACCACAACGCTGTGCTGGATGACATGCTCTTTCATTACAGTGAACACCGTCAGTGTAGTTTATTTAGAGTCAATCTCAGCTACACTGTCCTGGCTCTGTAAATACTCATTAGTGCACCAAATATGTGTTAACCCACATCTTAAAATAGTCCCCAACAAATAGACTGTTTACTCCTGTTTGATTAGCATTTACTAAAGCCTACAGTGCCAGCTCTTTAGGACATTATTTAGTCTTTTTTTTTAAATAAGACTTTGTGTATTTAAAGTTAACGTCTTCAGGGGGAACCTTGAGACTTTATGCCAGAGACAGTAGAGAAGTCAGAAAGTACAGACACATGCGTTGTTGGTTTTGGTCTTTACGTGGGATTTATTGACAATGAAGAACAACACCACAGCCTTATCCGTTAAGAAAGTTTAAAATGATCTGACAGTTGGTGTACACTTCCATCTGCCTGCTTGCTTGGACTTAGACTGAGTTAACGGCGTTTTTCCAAGAAGCTGAGGAACAAGTGAAATGATCCCACATTAGCGGAACCGAACAAAATATATATCTCCATGTCAGAGTAAATTACTCAAGATGCCCATTGCAAGATCAACGTATTTCTGCCTTGCTGGATCTGTCTTGGCTTACATCTGTTTCCTGTTTTGTATTGCAGGGCAGCTGAAGCGCACCAAGTGTAAAATAGATGTGGAAACACCAGACTCCATTTTGGTTAACACCAACCTGCGGGCAATCATCAACAAGCACACCTTCTCTGTCCTGCCCCCAGACTGCCAACAGAGGCTGCTCAAACTTCTGCCTGAAGTTGACCGGCAGGTGGCTCTAAGATTATACATCCTTTTTATGCTTGTGTTGCATCACCTAGCAGTAAATGTAGAGTGTAACATCGTTGCATGTCACTGCTCATCTTTCCTGTTAATCGTGGTATAATGTATTAAACTAACTCACAAAATAGTTAGGAAATGTTTAGAAAATGTAGAAGATGAGAAGATATGTTTAACATGTGTGCAATGTCCTGCATTCACTGATCCTTTAACTGTACATCACATATGAGGAGCATAATTCAATGTACTGATGCAGTGGTGGTGATTGTGATGATGTTAGTCATAACATTGTGCCACCTCTCCCCAGGCTTGCATGGATGGCCTTCTGAAGGTCACTAGTTCTGCCTTAAACAATGAGTTCTTCACATCAGCAGCACAGTCGTGGAAGGAGAGACTGGCTGAGGGTCAGTGCAAACGTTTCCAGCTTATAATAACAGCATTCAATTGACATTATGTCTAAGTAGTGTCGTAAAGTACAGTGCAACCTGTTTTTATGTAATATTGTCCTTCACAGGGGAATTCACTCCTGAGTTGCAGCTACGAATGCGCCAAGAAATTGAGAAGGAAAAGAAAGTGGAGCACTGGAAGGAGGCCTTCTTTGAAAACTATTACGGTGAAAAGTAGGTTCTGCTTCATGATTTAAATTCCACTTATTTCACGATTCGCTAACCTGATACAGCTTTGGAGAAGTTAAAGCCACATTTTTTCAGATTTTCCAAATGCCAAAAGGCAGTTCCTTTCAAATTAAAAGCCCTCTGTCTATTGGACTACAGGCCGTAGAATTGCAAATCCGAAGGGTTTTTGTTTGCAACATTGAGTATCTAATTTCAGAAATGTGCTGTTATGACATGGTGTTTTTGACAGGATTATGTAGAGCTGAATGAGATTCCAAATAGGATCTAAACATCTCCTCATCGCCCTCTCAGGTTACAGGAGTAGATGAAAAACTGGTAGGATTTCCTCTTGGAAACATGAAACTATGTTAGTAGTAGAGAATCGCTTTGCAGTGACGTCACTTTGCTTCAGGATGAGGCTCAATCAGATTGAATGAACCTGTTAGCTGCTTATCGAATTTGGAGGGTCGGTGATTGTGTTTCAGGATGGCAGTCACATGAGCCTCACTGGGTGACTTGCAAAAAAACTGAATATTTAAGTTTCCTAAATGCTTCATGTCATACTTCTTACTGTACTGTGTAAGGCCTCTCATCACGCAGGGTTTGAATATGTTTTATTCATTTAAAAAAGATGCATAACTTGGTGTAAATTCAGACTCAGCATGTCAGAATCAACACAGATGTAGAAGAAGTAAACAAAAACTATGCTGCAATGTTTTGACTCATTGCCATCTTTTTGTGTATTTCTTACAATTCCTTTACTCAGTTTTAAACACTTGATTTATGGATTTGTTTCTCTCTTTGTCTTTCTACCTCCCTGCTCTCTCTCTCTCTCTCTCTCTGTGTATAGTTCTGGGCTCAGCATTGAGGAATCCAAAGAGCTGACGAAGGCTGATCTGAATCAGGAGCCTGCCAGGCCCCAGTCCCCATCTCATCAGACAGGACCAACCGCTCAAGCTCCAGAGCATCCCATGGGCGCCAAGGACAGCAGCCAGACTGATGCTGCTGCTGCTGCTGCTGCTGCTGCTGCTCCCCCTGTGAAAAATACGAAGCCAACACAGGAGCCTCTGAAGGCACAGCCTGCTCAGAAAGAGCCCGTCTTCACCACGGAGCCCATGAAGACACGGCGCTCACAGTCGGCTGAGGATCGTAGGTTGAACGCAGCGGCACAGTCTGCACCAACACCCGAGGTTGAGAGACGGACTGAACGGGCTGCTGTCAGTGGATTACCTGAAAAAGAGCATAAAGAGGAAGTGAAGGAGGAGAAACTAGAACTCCCTCAGTTCCCTGTGAAGAAGAGCCGGGCGCCAAAGGCTAGTTCAGAGGTAAAAGAGGATCCGTCGGCGCCTGTGTTTAAGCCTGCTGAGGAGAGCGGAGAGGTCAACTCTGAGCCCAGTGACCCCACAGAGCTGCTGAAAAGGAAGTCTGTCAGTGAGATGGAGGGTGAAGTGACACCAGAGAAAAGGCCCCGTGTGTCCTCGGTTTCCTCTGTGTCTTCCGTCTCCTCCGTGTCTCCTCCAGCATCATCCACATCCAGCCCCCCTACACCGACTCCAGCAAATCAGAGGGTTCCACCGCTCAAGGTAGGCAAATGTTCATGAAGTCAAAGCCTCCTCTGTTCTGTCTCATCTTTTGAATATCAAAAAACGCTCCACTTGAAAGGTGGCTCTGACAAGTTTGCAGCTTGCGTCTTTGCAGAGGGGCAGCGACGGTAGTCAGCGTGGATTCACAGCAGTTAGAGTGGATTCCAGTGACAGCCCAGAGTCACGGAAGAAGAGTCAAAAATGATCAAAGTGTCCATAGGAATTTCTCGAACCCCTCCTGCATTTCTCTGCTGTCCTTATGCTCCAAATGTTAAAAACAAACAGACTTCCCCAGTATATCCCTGAAGTATTGTTTTGTTTACATATATATGCATGTCTTGAAGTAAATCTGTTTTTCGTTTTGCAGATCCCAGTGTCACGAATCCTTCCCGTTCCTCTGTCACCGAGCCAAGTCTCACCCAGGACTCCCCTCCCAGCCCCGCTTAGCAGCCCGGGCCGCACTGGTGCTCGCACTTTGGCTGACATCAAAGCCAAAGCTCAGCTTGCCCGAGCGCAGCGGGCGGCGGCCGCCGCAGTATCATCTGCATCGAAGGGAGCTGTGCCGGGCCCAGGGCCAGGGGGAGGCAGCGCTGAGCAGAGCCAGCCATCGCCCAGCCCCAGCCCGACGTCCCCACAGGCGTCAGGCAGGTTACCGTCCTTCGACAGCAGCAGCAGTCTGACACCGCCTTCTCGCCCATCGGACTCTTTTGGTCAACAAAGCCCAAACCGATCTCAAATATTGTACTCAAGCATAACTGAGGAAAAACACATAGGCCACTCTGCTGGTACTGTCAGCACAGGACCCTGTAGTGTTCAGAAGAGTTCAAACACATCAAAGCAACCCACTCCTTCATCTGTGCACGCTCTGAAGGGACAGGAAAACCCATTGTCTGCTGGATCATCAACCAGGACCAGCTCCTGTATCCCTGCAAACAACCCGCTGGTCACCCAGCTCCTGCAGGGCAAAGAGGTCCCATTGGAGCAGATCCTCCCAAAACCGCTATCCAGGGTGGAAGTGAAGGTGTCGAACTTACCCTCTGGCAGTAAGGGGAAGACGTCACTCTCTGCTGAGCACAGGGCTGATAAGCAGATGTCCCATCAGCTCAATACAGCAGGCCGAGCAGGAGTTTTCTCAGAGTACACGAGACATCACAGGGAACTTCCTGATAAGGAGACTCAGGAGCAGATCCTACAGGCTCTAATGCAGAGGAAAGTCCAGCAGAACCAGCCTTACGGTGGTATGGGGCCTCAGCACCCTCAGTACAAAGTCCTTCAGCTGGCGCATGCAGAACAGCGTCAGGACCAGTCCAGGATCTCAGTAGGATTTCTTGGTCGTAAGAGGGTGCCTAGGCCTGCCATGACAGGACATTACCTGCTCAATGTGTCCACCTACGGCCGAGGACCAGAGAGCAAGAGACTGCACCAGTCTGCCATCCCCAACACGTCTGTGTCCAGTGTAAAAAGGGAAAGCACAGAGGGAGAGGAGGCGGCTAAGGAAGAAGAACCAGCCAGGAAGGTTTTCTCTCCTGTTTCTGGGGTTAAAACAGAGCAGCAGGGATACTCAATAACCAAGTCCGGTGAAACGGGGAGCGTTCAGCACTGCTCCGATGTGAAGACTGAGCCTGGATCAGAGGATAGCGCAGCCGGTGCCGACAACAGCAGCACCAGCACGACCGCCAAAGACACCAGCCCTTTTTTTCAGTCACACCGAAGGCACCTCGAACTCTGCAATAGTAATCAAGGAAACTCCGAGCCATATCGTACCCAAGTGGACCCCAGTCACCAGCGGCCGTCGGCCTTTCCAACCCAGAGAACGCTCGATAATCAGGAACCCGTGGCAGCATCGTGCTACGGTGGCACTATCAGCATGTCTGTACCTCACACTTTGAACCGCGGCGCTGCAGGCACCGGCTCTTCCACGGCCTCGTCAGTGGCCGACGGCGGCGGCGTCCACGGGAGCGTCATGTCTTTCTCAGTGACTGTCACCACCATACCTGCCGGTCACCCGCTGGAACACGGCAACCAGGGCGAGCCGTCACCTGAACAGTCGTACATCGAGGGCTCCAACATGGAGGACGTCCAGTCTAAATGCTACTGCCGACTGAAGGCGATGATCATGTGCAAAGGATGTGGCGCCTTTTGCCACGACGACTGCATCGGCCCCTCCAAACTGTGCGTGTCGTGTTTGGTTGTACGATGATATGAAATTAATAATAACTAAAGGATGTCGTGGCTTGATTTGTACTGAACAAGGCACAGAGCAGAAGCAGATCATCCAGAATCGATTCGGAATCGGCGCTCGAGCGAAGCTGCGCTCCGGAGAAAACAGCCAGCGCGTGCTCACTCGTGCAAAGGATTTACACTGGATGCTCTTTCGTTTCACCAACATCGATGAGAAGCTGTTTTGTGCAATTTTTTTTTGGTAGAAATGTCAATCAGTTTTAAATCAAATCATTAGTCTGTCAGATGTTTGACAAATATAAAATCTGGCAACGTTTGCACTCGGCTAGGTTCAGTGTGATATATTTTTTTAAATATATATATGTGTAGTTTTTAAAAAAAAAAGGAGGGAAAAATGAATGTTGCTATTTTTGTAGAACATAATGACTGTTGTGTTTTAGACTGACACTTTTTATTATTGGGTCTAATCAGTTGTGGTTAAAGGCAAAAAAAGGGGGGGGCAGGGGGGCGTTGATAATCATTGGTTGTAGAGTACCTCCTATTTGGCATTTATGCACGCATGGCAGGGAAGTGCAACTTACAGTGACTATTTTATATAAAAATTGTACATTTGTTGCAGAACACACTCAGATTTAAGACGTAGAAAGAGCATGTATAGTTTTAGAAAAAAAAGAATTTAAAAGGAATTTTGAATGATAGTTCAGCTGGTGAGGATTGCACATCACATCGTTTTTTGACTAACAGTTACGGAGCGAAGCACTTGAAAACGCCTGGATTTATGGTAGTAACTGTGTACAGCACTTACTTTCAAATATAGGGAAAAAGAAGAATCATTTATATATAAAAATGCCTCTATGTTCCTTTTGACAAATCGAGATCTTTTCCATTCCGGGTCAAGATCCGGTGTCACTTCCTACTGTGTGAACCTGCATTTTCTCCCCAGAAAAGCCAGTTTGTAGATACGGTCTCCTGCGAAATGGGTTTTGTCATGCTCGTATGTCTGTACAGATACATCAGCAGTGGCAACCAGTAAAAAAAAACACTCAAGGCATGGGGAGAAAATGAAGAGATTTTTTTTTTTTCACTGTAAATACTCGCTCATTTATGGTATATGCATAGATGTAGAAATTTATTTTATCCGTGCAGCACACCTTGCTTGGGCATATCCAGCTGTTTATTACATAATTATTTTTACTCTGAAAGAAAAAAGAGAAGAACAGTAAATTATGCTAAAACGCTAAATGCTTTATCTTTGAACGATTCAGCATCGCACGCTTCAGTTTTACAAAACGATTTGGAGGTGCCATGTGACACCGATTAACAGGCGGGCGTAACGCTTCACTTCACAACGGCCTTTTTCTGGAGGGTGAAGTTAACCTCCATCCTCTAAATGTGGTATGAACGAAAACAAACATGCACCGTGTTTAAATAATGTACCGTCATGTGTGTGCGTGATGTGCACTGATGAACCGGCGCATTTGTGGTGTGAACACTGTGTTGTAGCTGCGTTTTGGTGACGTCAACACAGTACAAGTGCTTACTTTGCCACAAGCAAACATGCAAAAAGGCCAGCGTGGAGGGTTACCTCTGCAGGTTCTTCGGCCGTTCGTGCTGATCGCAAATTAAGACGCATCAACTATGTTTTGAAATCTCCTGGAGGTGCAACGTAGGCCTGTTTTATAGCAGTTATTTCCAAGGTAATATGCCAAAGTCACCTTTAACAAAACAAAATAATCAGAACTTGTTTTTAATGTTTGACTAGTTAATCAAAGTAATATATTTTAATTAATATATTTTAATATAAAAAATCTATTTGCTAATTGTTTTTGAAAATCAACAGGGTATTTACTATGATAATATATTGGCTGTCCGCTTTTCCTGTGATTTTGTTTAGACTGGACAGACCAGCGTACAGATAATAACTTGACTTTTTACAGTTCAAATTGCCCAGGTTTCAATATTCTGTATGGCCCAGGTTTTTTCAGCGGATCCGTTGGTCTATATTTTTCCATAGAGATGTTGTCTAATGTGTTTTGTTTTAGCCGTCTACATTTGTCTTTACCTTACGAAAAGAAAACGATATGTCTTTAAAGCACCGTTTATCCGATCAGTGGATTGATCAAGGTCCGTTTTTAAATGTATTTCTTATTAAATGGGGGGTTATGTCTTGTGATAATTGGTCTTAAGATGTTAGGGCTAGAGTCAGGAGAGGTTTTCCACAAAATTTAGCATTTCACTAAAAGTGGTGTACCAGCATTTGAATCCTGTGAGCACACGTTTCATCCCTCATTAATGTTTAGGTCTGATTTGGTTGAATGTGGTTTTAGGATGCTGTATTTACTCATGTCGAGTTGGGGACTGGACTGCACTGCAAAACAATTAACAGAAACCATTCAATCAACCCAAAAGGCAGCTGAAATCTTTATTAAAGAGGATTGAAACCTGAGTTAGGCTGCAGTCCACCCCTGTCAGCTCACCTGTTGTGTGTGCATCAAGAGGAGCAGCTTATATAGAGCTGACTGTTGGGGGGGGGGGGGGGTGTCATGGGCAATTCCCACCACTTTAACATGTCACATTTATCACTAGGTGAATTTGTTTAATATGTCTGTGTCATTTTGTCTCCATTTAAACTCCGGGTGAATGTAATATAGTAATCAGCACTTGTAAACAAAGTGTATTTTATCAGAAGTTATAGACTATTATGAATAAATAATGAAAAGCCTTCTGACTGTGTTCGCTGGTGTTTATCTCACACAAACGGATGCACGAGGAAGTTCAGTTCACTCTGAACGACGAGGACGCAACAGCGCTGGATTTTCAAGTTTAAAAGCAGAAAGCCTGAGTTACAAGCTGGATGTGTGGAGTTTGAGAGACGTGGGCGTTTAGGAGGCAGGGCTGGTGTAGTATGAGCGGCGGTGATGTAAAACTCATTTTCCCATAGACCCCCATGACTCATAGTTGAAGCACTTGTAGCTTGAATCAGCTTTACACTCTCCAGGCTGAGTCATCACTTAAAAGAATGAACAAAACTGACAAAGATTATGTTTGCAAACGTGTGCCGCTGAGAATAACTAGTCATAAACTCTGCAGCTTAATTTATTTTTGCATTCTGGATCTGTTTTAGTTGAACTGTGATGCCGTGTTTGCTGCAGCCCTGGCTGGATTCTGCTCCAGGTCAACAGAGGCCGAGGCTCGTGGGCTTTGTTGTATCGGGACTGTCTGATGGACAAAACATATAATCAGCCTGCAGTCACGTTATCCTGCAGTAACACTGCAAGTAACGCTGAGTGTACCGATAAAAGAGACCTTTGAATGGAGAATACAGACTGAGGGAAACCTCACACTCACATGCTGGTTTGTTGCATTGTGGGAAATGTAGGATCCAGTGTTTTTCGAGCTTGACTCATAATGTGAGGATATCTGCCTCTGCTGCTTTGTGCTCATCCTTTTTTTTTATTTTATTTTGTTTTATTAATCTGTCTCTTTTGAGTCCTTCGACTTTATGAAAGAGCAGCGGGAAATCGCTGGAGTTTCCCTTTAAATTCAATTTAATCTGTGTCCCTTGTTTTTTTGTTCCCCCCCCCCGCTCTATTTTGAGGATCATAATTCAGAGTAAAAGCAGCAATAGTAGTAGTGCGCCTTTAACCAGCGTGCGTGCGCACATGCGTAAAGTATAGTAGGTGGTCGCGCATGGCATCTCCGCGCCCGCTTGCGCTCCTCTCTGCCGTCCTCTGCCGCTGGGTCGCTGATGATGCCGCGCGGAGCGGGGCGCTTGTACATTTCGGTGCGCGGCTACCACCGCAGTTCCCAGCACTGAAGTCGAATGAAACGGGAGAGACGCGTGAATAACGATGATGGATCGCCCGAGTCGTTTCTCATCGGCCGGACAGCTGTAACGTCGGCGGACGCACGCGTGGATTCATCAAAGGTGAGAGTGCGGCTGTGAATCACGGAGGAATTATCCTCCTTATTCACCCTGGACCACTTATCCTCCCCATCTGATGCTGCTGCTGCTGCCGCCGCCGATGATGATGATGGTGATGCTCTAAACGCAACCTGCGTGATTTTTCCTCCGGTAGAGGCCAGTTCCCCGCTATGCCGCTCATTCGGCTGCTGAGACACCAGTGAGAACAGAAAAGATGCAGGATTGCTATTGTTTCTTATCCCCCCAAAATTTATGGGCATCACGACACACCATTCCCATTGCGGAAATAAGGTAAATAGGCAGTTAAATCAGCAATATGGCTGCGTTTTCGCTCCGCCGTCGCTTCAGAAGTGAATTTTAAGTGTTGCAGGATCGCTCACTGCGAGATTTGAGGCTTGTGGAAACCGAGAAGTGAATGATATCAGCGGAACGGGGGTACTGCAGTAACCGAGTCCTTATGTTGACTCGCGTCAAAGGATGTTGTCATTACCTCGAAGCTGAAGGTGCGGTTACAGTAAAATGCACCTTTACGGGCCTTTAATGATAACACACAGGCTTACTGTGTCAAAAAAAGGGGCTGACATCCAAATACAGACGAGCTTATGATTATTGATGTGCAAATGATTGAACGCAATTGAGTGAAAAAGCCATAAATTCAGGCTTTTATCACACCGATTCTGCTCTGCGCCCGTGAATGTGCTCTGCTCTGTGAATCCATCCCGGCCATGAATTATTAAGAACTTGTCTCTGTTTTCTTATCTGACATGAAATAATCAACTCATGGATTAAACTGTCATTGCCCGCCATGCACCGCTTACATTTTTTTCTGAGCCTTGCCTGCCAATGCAAGGCCTGAGTTGCCTACTCATGGATTTCTGCAGTTACTTCACAGGCTGAATATTTACAATGAACCATTGTGTTATTCTGCTGACATGTGTCTGTTTGCTCTCCCACTGCGTAGCAAATGTTTTCTAGCCTCTCCCCCAAAGTATAGGAGGGCTCCTCCAGCACATCATCCCTGAAAATGCACTAATACAGTGTGCGTGGCCCCATTCAGGACCCCATGTAATATGTAATTAGAGTGTTTTCAAGTGGCCAAAGTGACCCTTTAATCCTGACTGAGTTGCTGTTATTATCTGCCCACTGAGCTACAAAGACTCATTAAAACTGCTGTTTAATTTAGCACAAAGTGGTTCATAGCTCTCTTAAAAGGCAACATAGTGGACAACATAGTTAGAGCTGAAGCGATTAGTCGATTAATCAATCAGTCGCTCAACAAAAACTTCATTGGTAACTATTTTTTATGATGCGGTTCATCATTTCAGCCATTTTTTTGAGCAAATGTGCCAAACATTTTAGGGTTTCAGGCTCTTAAAAGTAGGGATTTTTCTGCTTTTCTCCTTTTTATATCATTCTAAATTCAATATTTTGGGGGTTTGGATTGCTGGATGGACAAAACAACGCTTTTAAAGATGTCACCTTGAGCTCTGGGAAATGGTGACTGGTAGGTAATTTCTCTTTAAATCAATTGTTTGTTTGTCTATCAAATGTCAGAAACAAGTGAAAAATGCCTGCTTTGACTTCCCAGAGCCCAAGGTGATGTCCTCAAATGTCCAAAAACAGTCCAAAATCTAAAGGTATTCAGTTTACTATCATATGTGACACAGAAAAGCATTCAATTCTCTTGTTTGAGAAGCTGCAACCAGCAGATGTTTATGAAAACCCTCATTCAAACTGTCCACATAGTCTCCAATTTGTCTTCTGTTGATGGACTAATTACTGCAGCTCCAGTGAGAGGCTTTGTGTTTTTTGACGTTTCATGGACAACTAGTCGACTAAGGCCTTTGCTGGTGCCTGCACCCAGCAGTAAGAACCCCTCAACACAAGCCAGAGCAGCAAGTTAGTGACTGGAAAGAGCCTCTGTCATAACAGCCGAGATCACCGTGAGAGGAAACAAGACTTGATGCAAACAAAAGCCGTCCTCTCTGCGGTCTTCCTGAAGGTAGCAGAGGCTTTTTTCCCCTCACGGTCAGCGAACGCACCCCGTGAACATGCTTCGGCCCCCACGGTCCGAGGCCGTCCGGGGGCTTGTCTCTCATTGGCCAGCCGTGATGCGCTCTGCGTCTGTCGTCATTAAGTGGTTCCTTTGCAGCTCAGTCGGTGTCATTAGCCCACAGGATGCAGTCACTGCTGAGCGCGATGTCATGGAGAATTATCATTTGCACAGACCACGGGCGCTGGAGTGTTCCCCAGCCAGCTCACCAATATCTCTACAGGAAGAGAGGGAGGGGAAACCGAAGCACAACGTGAGAGTTAATGAAGTCCTTGAAGGGGAGGTGGAGAGGGGAGGTGTTAATTACTTATTTTACAGTCAACTACATTTTGTCAGCGATGAATCGCTTATCTCTCACAGTTATGATGACATCACGTGAGACACCCTGACTGACTGTTTCAATGTGGTTTTTCCTCACAGGGTGGACGTTTAGGGCTTCACTTTGTTTGACACTCAGCCAGCGACAGGTAAACGCTTTTAAAATCTTCATAAAATCAGATGTACACGGCTAAAGTCGTGTGTTATCTGTCATGTATGGGCTTCAAACAGATGATACTGTTTTCCAGTATGCCACTAATCTACTGATACTACTGTTAAATATCTTCCGTTCATAAGAATGCAGGGTTTTGCACCATTAAAGAGCCGTTGAAGATCAAATTAAAGTGTCAAACAGTGTTTAAGAAAATGACACCTGCTCTGCAGAAGTGACTCGTGTCACATTAAAAGCCCCGATGGCGCTTTTAGAAGAACAGAGTGAATGAAATAAGGAAACCTGTGTTGTTTCAAAGGGAGCTCTGTGTGAAACAAAAAAATAAAAAAAACAGACAGGAGCAATGAATGCTGACAACACTGAAGTTCAGTCAGGTGTCAGCACAGAAGCAGAAAGTTGAAATGGTTCACTGGATGTAGATTCTTCGGTATGAAAGAGACGAGCGTGCGGCATCTGATCCCTGAAGATGAAAGTCTTTGTGGGGACGACTCATTTTTGACAGCAGCATTATGAACATGCTGTTTTTATCTTGGTGCAGTTGTTTTTACATATTCCAACATTACATTTTCTCTCTTTCCAGTTAGCTTAGTTAGCATAAACATGAAGTAATCCAGCTCCTAAAATTACATTAAACAAATGTGTTCATTAGCAAGCTTTTTTGTTAGCATGTGGCAGAGCCAGGCTAGCTGTTTCCACCTGTTTCCAGTGTTTGTGCTAAGCTAAGCTAATCGGCTGCAGGCTGCACAGAGAGTGGCATCAATCTTCTCATCTAACTCTCTGCAAGAAATGAATTTCCCAAAATGTTGAACCGTTCCTCTGCATAAAAGTCACATTTTTGTCATATTCTTAGTTGCCACTGAGCACCTACATTTGTAGTGGCTTTCCATGAAACTTGGCGGTATAACTAAGTCAAGAGTCATAACCAGTTGAATTAAAAAATATATAATTTATCTCTTCTCTTCAATATCTTAAGCTGCATCCAGTATCTCTGATATTCAAATAGTGAATTAAGTAAGCTGAGGGTTCAGTCTGATTATAAGACCAGTCTTTCAAATCTATTACATTTTTGGTGTACCGCTGAGAGAAACTGTTAATTTCGTCTCTATAATTGGTCTCACCACCTGTTAAAAAGCCAGCCAAAGCCATAAAATCTGTGTGTTATGATAAGTGAACAGCTGGAGCAAAAGCTAATAGAGTCCTTGATGTACAGGGTGAATAATAAAGATGAAAGAATGTACTGAATCCTCGTAGACCAGCGTTCAGGAGCTCTCATGTGCATTTAAGCTGACCACATAACAAGAAAGGCAGAATAATGCACACACAAAGACCTGATCCTCTAGATTTTAAAGATTTAGGCAATAATTTATGTTCAGTCTGAAACATTTCTGCACTAATAACACATACATAGATCATCCTCACTTGCTGGCTATGTGATTGATTTTGGAGAATGAAGAGAGCTGTGCGTTGCATTCATGAACATGCTGCTGTCTGAGCGGTAAGCGTCGCATGCTCTGCTGTCTGATGTGCCACAGGATGATCGAGGAAGGCAGTAAACGAGGCAAGGCCATGGTGGAGAAGAGACAGCTCTTCATGGAAATGAGTGAGTGGAGTCGACAAAGAGAAACCTCTTTTCACTATTCATGCTCAGCGGCGGCTCATGCGATTCTTTGACTGGCTCCAAGTTGCGCAGGAGATGCGTGGTGCCTCACACGTACAGTATAATTCCTCCCACACAAAGAGAGTGATAGTGTTTAAATGTACCTCAGAACGGCTGATTGTGTTTGGAGAGAATTATTTTTCATTAAGCTGGACGGGTGTAACATCAATCTGATTTTTTTGGAGACTTTCCTCATGTTTTTTTTTCCTGCAGGAGCTCAAAACTTCGATGTAATCAGACTGTCGACATACAGGACTGCCTGCAAGCTCCGGTTTGTGCAGAAGCGATGCAACCGTAAGCGCCTGTCCTCTCAGCTGTTCTGACACCGTCTGTTCTGTCATGAATACAGACTCGATTGATCACGGTCTGTCTGTTTGCCCCCCTGCAGTTCATCTGGTGGATGTCTGGAACATGATCGAAGCCTTTCGTGACAACGGGCTCAACACGCTGGACCACAACGCCGAGATCAATGTGTCGCGGCTGGAGACGATCCTGTCTTCCATCTACTACCAGCTCAACAAGCGGCTGCCCACCACCCACCAGATCAATGTGGAGCAGTCCATCGGGCTGCTGCTCAACTTCATGGTGGCCACCTACGACAGGTAGGTCAGGCGCTCAGTGCACGGTGGTGATCACCGGAGTCGCTGTTGTTTTGGTTGCGTTACTGCAGAAGCTTTATCAGAAGAAGCTTAATGACAAGTGTTCAACACAACACACACACAGTTTAGAGCAGTGGTTCCCAACGCTTTTACCTCATGAAAGCAAAGCTCGGTCCCTTCATGTGTTTTTTTTGTTTGCCATCCTATGAATCATCTCGCTACCCCTCAGTCACATTTTGCACCCCTGCAGGTAAAAAACAGTCAGTCTGGTGTGATTGCTTTTGGCCACAGTGGCTGCTCTTTAGGAACATCTCACTTAGAATCAGATAACTAATGTGAGTTACAGGTGGTGTGTTTTCAAATATAATGCTACATAGTGATGAAATAATGTCCAGTTTATATCATGGTTGAGTCTTTTTCATGGCCCATACAAGCAAAAGTGACACCCGTTCTATTTGCTGTAAGTTTTATTTTAATTGAGCCATTTGAGGAAATTTCTTTCAACTAATTAACTCAAACAATTCAGTCATTGATTAAGCAAAAATGGTTGTTTGGATTTACTTGTTTTGCTTGTCTTAGAGTAAAATGAATATCTTTGGGTTTTGGGCTGTTAGCCGCACAAAACAAGACATCTCAAGATGTCACCTTAGACTTGTGATGGCCAACCTGATCGATTAATCCCTCCTCTGAATAAAATAACTGTCCCAGAACATTCTTTGTTTTGCCTTTAATCAGCCCCAAATTACACAGTTCTTTCTTTCCAGGAAACTTGAGAACTTGGAAACTTGGAAATTGTTCGGAGATCAAATTACAAACCTATAAAATAAAGCGTTTTAGCATTTTATGTGTCTGAATGCTGTTTTAAAGCCCTCCCCGCACTGCCGGTGATTAAATTCTGGTGAAAAAATGCTGAATCTTTTATTTAATATAGTGTATGTAAATACAACAGTCAGCCAAAACAAAAGTGTCCCCAAATCCACATAAAGAAGACGCAACACGTGACTCTGTTGTCCATCCGGCCAGGTTCAGGCCTCAGAAATGTTGGCAATAAGCTGAACAAACACAGATCCGCCGGCTTCCTCTGTCATGCAGCAGATAGAAAAGTGCGTCAGGTGAAAAAGGACGCTATCAGCTGAAGCATCCCTGCTGATGTTTGACTGTCCATCCGTCCTCTTAATGTCTGCTCTGTGCTCACGGCCCTGGACACTGAGCATCCTGGAGTGCAGAGGTTTATTATTGACCGTAAAGCTCTCTCTCATTATTGTACCTTGTGTGCTCCAATTGATTGGCTGCTTGCCATGTCCATTCATTGACCCGTTCAATTGCTTTACTTTTATCTGTGAGGCCATTCTGGTCCCGCTCTGTTATTATTCATGCTGCCGTATCTCTGGGAAACTTTGTGGAAATGACTGTCTGCGATCACAGGAAGCAGTTTCGCTATCTGTCCCCGAGGTCCAAACCGAATTAGGCAGAGGAGCTTTCATGTAGTCCGTTACCTCTGCTCGGAAGCCAGAGCTAAATGAATCTGAAATGAAAGAGCCGGTCTCTCCTGGCAAGTTAAAAAGATTTTAAGGGGTCTTGAGGCAGCCTAATAATGACCTGCATGTACCGTGTTAATCCCTGATTTAAGGTTTAGGTCACGATTTCTGACATTTCACACACTAATGGATGCTTCATCAAAAGGGCACTCAGCCGTTTCAGTTGGATATGATGTGATATATTCTAAAACACGGGCTGACAGTAACTGATTTATAGCGAACATCAGGCAGTATTAGCAACATGAAGCAAGCAGGTCTGCAGCAGCAAGAGCAGTCAGTGCATGGCAGTGCTGGAAAGTAACTAAGTACATTTACTCAGTGTGAAGTACTTTCATTTAGTGCACCTTTGTACTTCTATCTCAGAGCCAAATATTGCACTTTTTACTACTTTTGTCTGACAGCTTTAGTCACTAGTTACTTTTCAGATTGCACTTCTTCATACCCGTCCTGTGCAGTGAAAAGCACGAATCTCTGCAGGATTCAGTGTTTCTTTATGGGTTGAGAAAATTCCTCTACATCTTCAGATAAATAAACTAGTTAAAACTCTCTTGGATTAGCTGGAAAATGCATCATCACAAATCATGAAACTTTTTAGAGATACATGCTTGTCACAGGACAGCAACGCTGCAAACATGACGACCTTGTAGAGTGTGATGCAGTGCCGTACATTGAACTACACATATATAAAGAGGTTAAAGTCATCACACCCTTAATGCAGCAGTATTGTAGTAAAACACTGTCAGGGGGCATTTTTCTGCATGTTAAGTAATTTTACTTTTGACACCGTAAAGCAGCATTATGCAACTATTTTACATTACAATAAGCGCTTCAGAGTCATTTTGATGCTATACTGGTTTGTAATTTGGAGAGTGGTGCCTTTTCTTTCGCGCTCAGCGCCTCAAACACCTGTTCTTTCACTATTTAACTTGGATTGAGTGGATACAGTCTCCTGCAAGAAGGAACTTTACGGCACTACATTACACCAACTATAGTCTTCAGCCGGCGATAAGAAGAAGATAACTCTGTATTGTCAGTACGGACATCATGGCAGAGATGAAGAGGAAGCTGATGGAGGAAGAGAAAAAGAGAGAGTTGTTGGCGAGAGAGGGAATTACACTCTGAAACTGGAGGGGCGCCAGGCTGCAAGAAATACTAATACTTCTTGCATAATGTTGCTTCTATGTAAATGTTGCTGTTAGTATTTACATACTTTTACTGAAGTGAATGCAGGACTTTTACTTGTAGTGGAGCAGGTGTAGTAGTTTAATTTATTTCTAAGGATCTGAATACTTGTTCCACTGTTGGTGTGTTGAAGTGAACTAAGGTGCATTTTACTGATGTTATTTCTTCATTAAAGCGTCACGTGGTCTCACGTTAACGTTACCTCTCCTCTCGCAGTGAGAGCCATGGGAAGCTGACGGTTTTCTCCATGAAGGCCATGCTGGCAACAATGTGTGGAGGGAAAATTGTGGACAAACTACGCTGTAAGTTCATGTCTGAGCACCGTACACATGCCGCGTCAGCAGATGTGTGTGCATGTGTGTGTGTGTGTGTGTGTGTGTGTGAGCTACATTCTTAGCAGCTCATTCTGAAATCTGATGTCATGGCTACCTGCGCGTGCCAGGCTTACCTGATACAGAAACTACCTTTGTGTAATTGCTGGAGTCAAACACACAGGGGCACTGTTGGAACATGCATGCAGAATTAATTTGCCTTAAATGTGCATATTTTAACTCTGTGGATCAATAATAAAATGCGTGCACAGAAATGTCAAAAGCCCGCTTTGCCCTCTGTTTCTGCCGAGAATAATAAGCCTGACATTTGCTCTCTCTCAGATATTTTCTCACAGATCTCTGACTCGAGTGGAGTCATGATGTTTGCAAAGTTCGACCAGTTTCTCCGGGAGGTGCTGAAGCTCCCCACGGCCGTGTTCGAGGGTCCTTCTTTCGGATACACGGAGCACTCAGTGCGGACGTGCTTCCCTCAGCAGGTATGAGGAGGGTATTCAAACGCCCCTTCGTCTCCTTCTTCTTCTTTTAAATCTCTAACCAGTCCCCTGTCTCGGTTGATACACGTATGTGTGTGTTTGTATCCAGAAGAAGATCATGCTGAACACGTTTTTGGATGTGCTGATGGCAGATCCTCCCCCTCAATGCCTCGTGTGGCTTCCGCTCATGCACCGACTTGCAAATGTTGAAAATGGTAAGATGTGCACATCAGAGCTATTTACATTCACAGTTTCAGTGTGAAGTTTTGCATCTTCTTGTGTCTAATTTTAAAAGTGACATTGAAGTTTTCTCCCTTCAAACTGTGTTTTCCAACTAGAGTAACGTGTACAACAAAATGTATGTCCACATATGGGTACTTATGGGAAAATAAACACACAAACAGGATTATAGATGAGTGTGAGTTTGATCTTTAGTATATTCGTCGTTCCAATAATCATTAAGCTTGCAGGTGTAAGAGCCACAGGACACGTTTCCACCACACTGACTCAGATGCCTGCTATTGAGCAGTGCTTGAACAAGTATTCTCATCCTTTACTTTAGTAAAAGTACCAATACAACAATGTACAAATACTCCTTTGCAAGTAAAAGTCCTACATTATATTCTTAAAGTATCAAAAGTACTGGTTCTGCCCTGAAATGTCTCCTGTCAGTGATACACTTCTATTATTATGTTACATGATGAGAGTTTTAGTACTGATGCATCAGTAAGTAAACAGTGATTCACTGTCGTAGCTCATCACAGAGGAGTTACTGTGCTTTACCTACCTCAGATGCAGTTTGATTGTTTTAGGTGTTTACTTTTCACAAGTACTCTTTACTACTATAAAAAGTATCTAAAATGTATTACACTTAATGTACTTAAGTACATTTGTAATGCAATTACAGTACTTTGAAATACCACTTTAAGTGCTGCAGAATTAGGATATACTTTCAAACACTCTTTAAATGAAACACAAAAAGTAAATGTATACTTGTAATGACTTTTTTAAGCTTAAATTATATTTCTAATACATTGAAGTATACTTGAAGTAAACTACTTTTTAATTTCAAGTATTTTTATTTGGATTTTTCAGACAAATATGTGAATAGTGAGCACAGAGTAAACAGTAGATCCTTATTTTAACAGAAGAAAACAAGACAATAAGTGCAGGGTTTAACACAAACAATGAACAATCCCGCACATAACACCCTTCCCCCCACCCCCCACCCCCCCTTGCAGTACTGAGAGTATTTTCAGGCACAGTTTAGAGATTAACTTATGTTATGTCAAGGGCCAAAACCAAGCCAGTTTCAAGTTCATGTTATTTTTGTATTATGAAAATATGATAAAAATGGATCCCATGCTTTATAGAACTTTTTTTCTGAGCTGCGAATGGAGAAGCGCAGCATCTCCAACATGAGGCAGGACATTATGTCCTGGAGCCACTGGCTCAGCGTGGGCGGGGCAGCACCCCTCCATTTAAGCAGAATAGTGCGTCTTGCCAAAAACAAGGCAAAAGCGACCATGTGTTGCTCACTAGATGTCAAATGTGGGCCACCATCAGCGGAAATGCCAAATAGAGCTACAGTAGTGTTTGGAGCGAAATCCCTGTCCAATATTTTAGATAGAGTATTGAAAACATTGTTCCAAAATATCTGTATTTTGGGGCACAACCAATACATGTGGAAAAAGGTACCGTCACATTTATCACAGATTGGGCTTAGATTAGGGTAGAAACTAGACAGCTTAGTTTTAGACATGTGAGCGCGGTGGACAGTTTTAAACTGAAGCAGGCCATGTCTTGCACAAAGCGAGTTCCCATGTATTCCTCGTAATAGAGAGTCCCACTTGCAGTAAACTACTTTTTGACCTGACTTCACAAGCAAATAGTTTAAGATGGTTTAAGATGATCGTGTGTTTTTTATTTTAATGTCAAATCTTAATCTGTAAAGGGACTGTATTTGTCAGATAAATGTAGTGCAGTGAAAAGTGCAGTATTTCCCTCTCCAGTGTAACGGAGTACACATTGCCTTCAGATTAACCGTCAGCAGATGTTTTTGTCCGTGAAGAAGCCTCTGACTGAACGTCCTTCCTGCTTGTTTGTCTCAGTCTTCCATCCGGTGGAATGTTCTTATTGCCGGAGCGAGAGCATGATGGGTTTCCGGTACCGGTGCCAGCAGTGCCACGGCTACCAGCTCTGTCAGAGCTGCTTCTGGCGTGGCCATGCCAATGGTCCCCATAGCAACCAGCACCAGATGAAGGAGCACTCGTCTTGGGTACGTCAAAGCCCCGATCGCTCTCAGTTTCACACCGCCTTGTTCCCCTTTCTAAACAGTCCAAACGTCAATATGTGTGAGAGAGTGTGGGGTGATTTTACAGCACAGCAGACTGTTCAGCCGCCTCCCTGCATTTCCTGTCCTCTCAAAGCCATCCAACACGGATTTTATGGGGTTTTAGTCATTTTGGAAAATTAAATTGTATTGATTGAATCTGCCGCGTCGCTGCATTCCCCCACAGCTCCATCATTATGTTATAAATCGAGACAAGGGAAGTCACAGGCTCCGGATCCCAAATCCAATTCCCGGCCCACTCGGTTTTCTCAATGAAAAGAATGAAATACAAAACACTGTAATGTGGAGTATATCACCAAGGTTAGGCGGATGGATCCGTTCTGGATGTTCTCCCACTTCTGTGACAAATTGGTAAAAATTGGAAATGGCAGTGAAATACATGTGTGACGCTGTTGTCCATCCGCCGCCGTTCTGATGAGCTGGCAGTGTTAGCGGCCATTTCGCTCGCTGGGACAGAAAAATGGCTGCTCAAACAGGACGGAGGCCACTGCTGTGTACTCAAGCAGTCTTTGAGTACCACTTGAGTAATACTTGAGTGTACTTGAAGTGTAAATAGTTGCTAAATTTGCACAAATTCTTACAAACTTTAAGCGTACTGAAGTCCACCAGTGAAAATCAGGATTCATGAGCATTAAAAATACAACTGCAGTACAATTGTATTATTTCACCAATGTGTTGAGATATACTTAAATATAGTTGAAATGAAGTGATATTAAAGTGCACTTAGTTAAGCGTGCGAACAGGGTATTACAAAGGACTTTAAAATAAGTATACTTTTCATAAGTACACTTTATTACTGTTAAAGATGTCTGTCAAACATACGTTAAATTAGGCACAAACAGTAAAAGTGTACTTGTAATGACCTTTCTATAAATGACATCTCTAATACAATAAAGTATACTACTGTTTGCCCTGTGTTAGACTGTGCTAGTTTTAGCTAGGTGTACCTAATAAACTGGCAAATGAGTGCTGATTGATTGTTTCCTATTGTGGCACCGAAGTTACATTAAGACGACGAGTGCCGGCCCGTTTACACCTCTTACAGCACTCGTAGTATATTTGATAAGAGTGATATTTTATTTTTCTCATAACATCAGATGTCCTTTAACTTTATGGAGATTTTAGGGGGAATTGTCCTTTAAGAACAGTTGTGTTAAAACTTTTAAAATAAAACTTTACTCGCTGATTATTCCGTTTTTTCCCTTAACGATGGCTCATGTCGCACTGATCGTGCTGCCTTTAAGGACCTGCAGCGTCTTACCTCAAATTAATTCATTAGTCTGTGTTTCAGTTTGTGTTTCAGTGGAGTGTTAAATGAGAAAACTTCTTGCAGAGACTTTATTTCTGGAGAGTTTGGACCTGTTTTTTGCAGATTTTACAGATTAGACACTGAAACTGGTGATCAAACATGAAAGTAAAGACACAGTGTAGTCTGTTAATAATGATTATAGGAGTAATGTTTTGGTAGAGTTATGCCACATGCTGTAATTGGCAGTTTTTGACTTTTAATTAGTGTTCACATCAATATCTATATTGAGATTATGAAGTGAAAACTCTGGGAAAAATGTGATTAAACCCATATTTAATGTATACAGCCACCGTTTTGTTGCCTCATGCACCAAACTCTGCGACCACACAGCTGTCTTCAGGTGTCATGAGCGCAGAATAGTGGACTCGCTTCCTGAATATGCACAAAGTGCTGCTGATGCACACTTCTGACACAGTAAAACAAACAGTTGACCTAGTTATGTAAATCACCTCTGCAGCGGCTTAAACCTGTTTCTACTATTCCAACACGGCGACAGCAGCGGATTCAAGGTGACAGAGCCTTTGTTTGTCCTGCCCTCTTCACAGAAGTCTCCGGCCAAAAAGCTGAGCCACGCCATCAGTAAATCTCTAGGCTGCGTCCCCATCGGAGAGCCGCCACATCCTGTGTTCCCCGAGCAGGCTGAGAGACCACAGGAGCTCACCCACACTGTGTAAGTGCCGTCCCCAAAGCATTTGTTTCCAATATTTGTGCCATGAATGAGGGGAAACCCGACCGATCTGTTGATTAACAGCACAGCGAGGCTCAGTGTGCTCATGATCTATAGTCTGTTCTTGTCATGTAACCGCCTCCATCTTTCCATCTCGCCACCGCTGCATGGCTGATAGAGTGCCATCTCCCTCAGATGTCAGGCTCATGATTATTTGCTAACGTGGACGTGGTGATGAACTGCGCCGGATCAGCCGTTAACAGCGCAGTCGTCCTCATCAGTCTGCCGGCGATGAAACGGGGCTGATGGTATAAATCTGACGCTCCGCGCGCTTTGAGGCTCCTGGAAATCATTACAGGAACTGCATTATATTCTGCCGCTGTCTTAAACCCCGCGCACTCATTTACATTTCAGTTGAAAAATAGTACGATTTCCATAATCAATCCCACCACCGAGACGCATCCGCAGCGCTGCACGTCGCTGAGGTCACTTCGTATTTTCCTCATCATCGTTACGGCTTTTGGCCTCCGCTAAGACAAAATCTAATAATGTCTCAGATTAAAAAAGTGATTTACGATTTTGCTTGTTCGCGGCATGAAGGGGATCACAGGAAATATCTCATTTGAGCTTTCAACATTTCTCATGGCGCATTTCATAACACAACCCCGCTTCACATTCCAGTCACGACCGTGAACCTAAGCTGTCAGTATATGCTTTTGCTGCTGGCGAGTGTCAGCGAGTAACTGATAGCGAGCGACATCACGGGGGGGGGGGGGACCAGCTCAGCGGATGCCAAGAAAAACAGACACACCGTAAATACATCAGCACGATTTCCTGTTTTACTGCCTGATGGATACCATCATCTCTGGATCCGCTCTCACATCCGGCCCACTGGCAGGAGGATTTTTCTGCATTGTGCCCGAACTTATGCATTTAAGATGAAGTTTACATCTGCATAAATTTACAATTCATCACAACGCGCAGAATCAGCTGTCGACCTGGATGTTTTCCTGCAGCTGAGAGATGAGGCGATTGCATTAGCCGGGGCGGTATAGGCCGTGTAGCATGAAATTACATCACACAAGTAGATTAATATTGATTGAAATAATATTTGTGGCTAAACTGCTTTGGATTATATCTCTCCAGCGCCCTCGGCGAGCAGTAATCCGTGTCAGGTTTTTTGGGTCGTTTTTACGATGTTGATTATTTCAGATGATGGACGCCCCGAGAATATTGAGTTCTGTCCGGTTGGGGCTTTCGGTTATGATGGATTTTATGGCACAGAGGCCTTTTATTGTCATTATTTGCCTGAGAAAGGTTTTTCCAAAACCATCTGTGTCTGAAGGTCCCGCTTCAGTGTTTTTTAGTGTAAAAAGATGTGTGCAGCGTGCAGTGAAGTGCTTCTACTCAAGTACAATTTTGTGTATTTCCATTTTAAGCTACTTTGTACTTCTACTCCTTCTCCTCATTTCAGAAGGAACTTCACTCCATCCAGATATAGTGACTATTTACTTTTCAGATTAAGATTTTACATTAACATCCAATAAGCTTATGAAATACAATGTAAGTGTATAACCTGGAGTGTATTTGTACAACCTTTCTGTCTTGTGAGCAGGTTAGTTGAGACAGAATTTCGTTTTTCTTCTTCCATTAATCATCTCTAAGATTTTTCTTGTGACTCTTGAGACAAACCCGTAGTTTAGGAACCACCGGACTAAACTTTATATAAAATATGCTAATTATATGCAAATAAGTTAAAACTAGCTTCATCTCAACCAGCAACAACAGTGAAATGCTTCATTCATGCATCAGTGTTAACAACTTAATAATGAACTCTAAATGATATACCACTCACAGGTGGCAGAGAAAGTACTTTTACTTTTGATACTTCAGGTAAATTTTGCTGATAATACCTCTGTACTGAAGTGTAATTTGAATGCAGATGTTTTGTTTGTAATGAAGTATTTTTAGGTTGTTATAATGATGCTTTTACTTGAGTAAAAGATCTTCAATCGCGGGCGATTAGACACAGATAGCGATATATACACACACACACACACGCACACACACTTTTCTATATATTTTATCTTACATAGATCAAGTTTTGGGGTAGAAATCCTTGTCACTGTGTTTTCCTGTAAGACTTTAATGGACAGAGTGCATTCTCATGCTCTTGCAGATGGCATTTCAAGGTTGGTGGCACTGTGTGTGTGTGTGTGTGTGTGTGTGTGTGTGTGTGTGTGTGTGTGTGTGTGTGTGTGTGTGTGTGTTCACTGACTTTTAGGATAATGGATGTGACTGTTGACCCCTGAGAGTTGTTTGTATGTCTCTCTGTCTCTATTGTTATGTTTAATGCAGGGAAGGTGTTTGCTAAAGTCCTCGTCTTTGACGGTGGAAAAATGTCTATTTCTGGCTCCAGAAGCGTTTCTGTTTTTATGGCGTGCTGTGATGAAGTAGCGCCTCTCATCAACCGTGCCATGAAAAGATGTTTTTTAAACCTGACAAGCATTCAAAACATGTATTCATCTGCGACTGCTATTCTCAATGTTGGTTCAGGTTTAATGCTTCCATGTTTAACTGTGAACGTCTTCAAACGCAGAACAGATTTTATTGGCAAATCACATCCAAAGAAAATGAAATTCGTCTATTTTGTACACACACACGTCCAAATATCCAGAGTTCAGAATATGACACATAATTCAAGGATATAACATGTGAAGAATGAGAATATTGAGTCCATTCTGTTCTCATATCAGTTGAATATGAAGCTGCAGCCAGGAGACAATTAGCTTAGCTTAGCCTGGCTTAGCATAACAGCTGATAACAGGGGGAAACAGCTAGCCTGGCCCTGCCCGAGTGTAACAAAAACCACCCACCAGCACCTCTAAAGCTCACTTATTAAAGATTGGGCATTGATTAAACCCCTAAAAAACAGGGGGAAACAGCTAGCGTTGCTCTTTCAGAAGCTAATGAAATTCACATTCCAGCGCCTCTAAAGCTCAGTAAGTAACAAGTTAGCTCTTGAGATCACAGCTAACGCCTGTGCAGTTGGTGCATCAGCTTTTTCAGTCGAAACAAACACACAGTCTGAACTGTGAACTGACGCAAGGTGAAAACTGGTTTCACTAGCTGTCTTAGCACACCTTTAGAAGTGCTGGCAGGTAAATTTTGTCACCTTTGGACAGAGCCTGACTAGCTGTTTCCCCCTGATCCAGTCTTTATGCTACGCTAAGCTAACCGGTTGATAATGGTGGCTTCATATTTAGCGGACAGATATGGGAGTGGTATCAATCAGCTTATCTTCGTCTTTGAAAGAGCATAATTTCCACAAAGTTTAAATCCCATATACCAGTTGTAAATCTTCTGCACTCTTTGTACCAAGAGACTTAAAGAAGAGCTGGCACTAATGGAATAATTCCCATTTGTAAACGGTCCATTTCAGAGAAATTATGGTTGAATACAGTGATTTTCCGCCTACCATTCCCATGCTGATTTCCCTGCTGGCTGCAGAAATCCTCCCTCAAACCGGATCCCTCAGATAATTAGTCACAGGAAAACTGCCAAGCCTCCAATTTTATTTTACATTGACTTCATTTTATTGATGATACATAACAGAGAGAGAAATGTGCTGTTGGCGGTCTAAAAATAGCTCAGCTAGTTGCCAATCCTGACGAATGTCTTTGAGTAGGTGTTATTTAATGTAGTGAACCACAAGCATCCACCAGTGTGGTCTCTCAGGTGTGTGCGTGCTAGCGTGAGTCTGACGAAGCGCCTGTGAGTGAGTAATAATGGCAGAATCAGGGTAGAGCGTCACGTTTGATCGCAACTCCCAAATCGAACGGACATGAGTCTCCCAGTCGGCCAACCTCTCGCACCGTCTTCAGACAAAGTGAAGCTATTCTGATGCTGTTTTGAAATATTTACTGGCATCTGAAAGCAAAGACTAACAGCGAGCTGAGCTGTGAATTTCTCCCTCCACTCAAACTGTCAGCGAGATTCTTGGGGATTTGTGTTTTGGAGAGGAGTTATAGGTTTGGGACGCACCGTCTGTCTCGGGAACTTTAAATCTTTGATACGGCTTCTTACCTTCAGACTTAGCACCGCTTCTGCCAAAAGACCTTAAGCACGGAAATAGTCTAAGAGTCGAAAATAGGCATCTTACCGTACTTTGCATTAATGCGGAACACACACTATAGCGTCAAATTCTGTGCCATGTTTAATATTTAGCAACCAATTTTCCAGTCTCTCCATAATCCCCAGAAATCCTTCGACATTTTTAAAATACCTTCCTCTGTTTCACATCTTTTTTTATTCTCTGGGTCAATGCAAATTCCATCAGTGTTACTGAAATGGAGGGAACAGGCATGTAATTCACTTTTCTGTGAGCGTGATCCATTGGGTTTTTATGGCTGAGGCACCGACAGCCTCCCAGGGAAGCGGGAGCACCTTTGCCAGAGAGGAGCATGCCTCATGTTTGCGCATTATTTTTAGCTGGAGGCAGACGAGCATCCGTCGCTGTCAGGAATAAGGTTAATGTGTGCGTATGAAGCTCCGGCAGTCTTAATTTTCCCTGTACCCGTGCCAACTGCAAAGTACAAGGAAAGGGTGGCACATTGTCATTCACTGCACGCAGGTAGCACGAGGCTTAGCGCATTGCAGGCTTTGATCTCTCAGCGCCTAAATGTTGTGTCAATTCACTCCCGTTTGACCTCTGAGGCGCCGGCTCGATGACCGGACTGAGCGTCCTTAATCAGCATCTCCTCAGCCGGCGAGCCACAAGGCTGCAGACGCTGATGTGAGTGAGCGAGGCCCGTTTGGATTAATCCAAATTCTTTGAGGAAAGTGAAACACTTCCGCTGTCAAGCCTTTACATAAGAGGACGCGCTTCTTTATGGCGCCCTGCTGTTCCACAGGAGTTATACTGGTGTACTCGAAAAGCACTGCTGATTATTTATAGAAGGAAAGCTGTGAAGAGCTTTGACTTATGTAACTCACTGAAGGTAAAGGGAATCATATGTAAAGGCAATTATACTATAGACTGTAGAGGCCAGTTTGTTCCACGTTTGTCTCCTGAAGGGATGAGAGCAGATTTTATTCTACTTTTAGAGGCTGCAGTGGAGGTTTTTTGAGCAAATGGCATTTCCCTAATTTCCAGTGTGCGGTTGTGTGTTGGAGAGAGGTGAAAAGACGGAGTCAGAGCAGAGAGGAGAGAGAGAGAGAGAGAGAGAGAGAGAGAGAGAGATCTACGTCGTCATAAAGTCACGTGACCGTCGAGTTTCCTTGGAGACAGCAGCAGTGTAGTACATTGAGATGCTCGCCTGCTCAGTTGAGGGCAGATTAGGCATCTGGCAGCAGCAGCAGCAGTTGGATGTATTTTGCCAGCCAGACAGGTGCTTTCTCTCCTCACAGAGGTAAGCGTGATGTCTCTTTTGTCTGGAGCTCTTCACCTTCGGGGGGGGGATTGTTGTAACCTAACGAGCGTTAAATGAGAGGTAAACATTTTTCACATGGGCTGCGATCTTTACTTTGTGCACACAGTCGGTCTGTGAGGGAGACCAGGAGGCAGCGTGTGCAGGTTTGAGTGGTGGCGGCTGCTCTTTCCTTTTCCTGTTATTGTCTTGTTGCTCGGAACATACGAGTTAGCAGGATTATGTTTGTGCAAATGGCCTCAGAAACAAGAAATTAGGACTGATGAATTACTCATGCAGGGCTGTCAGTGGTTTTCTTTTGAGTCTGATTGGCGAGTCCTGAGGGACATTCAAATGTACGAACTAATAAATAATTGCAGTGTCTTTAAAAAGAACCCCACGAGCATCCACATTAATGCAGGGAATATGTAATTTGGTTTGCGAACAAATAACAAATTATTTGAATACAATTAGCGATCCAGGCGTTATGCCGTTTCCCTCGCTGCTCGTTCCTGTTTTGTTTTCAGCAGCACAATAATTCACAGAAAGGAAGACTGTGTTTGCTGTGGAGGCACTTTGTGGCACCGGAGCAGAAAAAGGCTTCCAGTGCCTCGTGCTGATTACTGTATTCTGCACAATGTGGATATAAATAGTTTGATTTGGACCAAAGATGCTGATCGGACGAATAAGCATAAGAGGACGCAGCGCTTTACCTTTCATGTGATAATGAGCGCTTTAAATAAAACAGTCAGTTACAATAGAATCAGGGCTGATGACTACAGAGAGATGCTCTGTGCCGATCGAGGAGATGCAACTACAGAGACATCCAGTGCTGTCGTGAGCGGCTGCTATTTGCCGCGCCGGGCTAAGAGTGAGCCTTAGATCACCTGAGATGTGATATTTTGATCCGTTAATGAGGCTCTGTGGTCCGGGGGTTTGGGCCACCGATTCCGCCGCCAGATGGACCCCATTGCTTTGTTTACACTCGCAAATTACCTCCCACAATGTCACCTTTCCTAGTTTTTCACAGACTTCTAGTTTAATTAGATTTCTTGTCTGCTGTTGTTGCTCTTGCTCGTGTTAATTAGGTTTCAGCTAATTGCCCTAAAAACATTTAAATCGCAGTTCTCGGAAAAGCAAATTATTGCGCCGCAATTTTAAGTTAACTCGAGTACAACATGTTGCCTGGTTCGTGCAGCACACTCTGAAGTTTATAATGACCCCCCCCCCCGCCGCCGCCTCGCCTCTTATCCTCTTTTGTACAGTTGGATTAAATTGCAGTCAGGATCGCTGATTCATGATTACTAATAAAATGCAAATGCCCTCTACTCCACTCCCTGGTGACAAGCACCACAGGCCTCTGCAGTGTAGCATTAAAGACCTCTAATCTTGTCTTTTAGTCAGCCGAAACCAGTGGCCAACAACATGAACGACACAATGCTCATGTCCTCTGGGGCACCTACTCCCACCAAAAGGTAAGCACCCCCCTCCCCCGGCATCGTGCACAATGCCTTTATGAAGCTATTATTCTGATGATTCCACAGAATTAGCTTCGCTTTTGTGATTATCACGTCTGATGCATTCTGTAAGGATGACAAAACGTCACTTGAAGTTAAACCCATGCAAAGTAAGTTCTCCTAATCACGCAGGATTCACTCTGTGCTCAGAATAGGCGACAGATTCTCTCTCATCAGCAGAAATAACAAGAATAGCGCAGCAAATCAGACTACAGATGTTATTTGTTCCCTCACACTTGACACACATTTTTTTTTTTTTTTTGCATCTGAGCAGCATGCCCTTGTGAGTGTATTTTTAGAGAAAAATTTGTTACGCTGTCATGAAGAATATGTGAGCACTCCTACTTAAAGGGTTGATTTGACAAATAGATCATGATAGAACTGGAGCTTTATCGTGTAAGCAGAGAGCAGGCGAGGGCCCCGTGAAAGCAGCCTAATTGTCCTCTCATTACAGCCCCTCTCAGTTAAAGGCCACTTCCATTATTATTTACTCAGAGTGGTAATGAACCACTGTGGTTATGAATTCGATAATGGAGAGCACTCTGCGGCGGCTCTAACGTTATTGCACTTTGTCCTGCATGTCTGTGCCGGGTGAGTTTTCCTTTCTATCGCATCTTTCTGGCAATTTGTGTTTGCAAGATGGGACTGCTCAGGGACTCAGGACATCCCACGGCACATTAGCAGGGAAGAGACATCACTGTCTGGTGTACAGGAGGAATAGAGCTGTGCATGTGTCGCTGTTGAAGATCAGCTGTTTGATTGAGATCCAGACAAAGTCTCGGATTCAGGAGGAGCTTGAATAAAGTCTGCGGCTGTTTTTTTCCGCTTGTGCTCTTCTGGGTTATCATACATTACTACACCAAGGACCCAGGCAGCTGAAGGGCAGCATGCACACTGCAAAAAATGTCCATCACAGCAACACCGAACCTTCAAACATGTTTGTCTTAAAATGAAAATCCGCTGATATTCCTTTAATTCTCTCTAAAAATTGCTGTCCCATTTTGAACAAAGTGTTATTCTCTACCCTGGCTGCATGATTTTCTTTCTGTGTTGAGGAAAATGAACAACAAAACAATCAATACTAGATTAAGTTTCGTGCCGAGATGAACATTTTGTGCAGTGCAGCCTTGTCTCCGAGGGCTGGCCGTATCAAGATCAGAGCAGGTTTGAAGGAAGCTGACAACATGGGGACACCGGAGGCGGTAAACGATGCCTTGCATCCAGACCCGTGGAGGTCAGTGGAAGATCACATGTTGCAGGATGTACCAGAGCATGGCGACGCTCTCCGGAGGTTTGTTTCATGGTGGCAGTAATGAAGAAGCCTGATAACCTTTGTCTTGACATTTTGCTCTGTGAGTCAGAGCTGCTTTGGGAAGATGTCATGCACTGAAGATGCTGTTGCCTTGGGGGGGCATAACAACTACAAAGCTGCCATATTTAGGGCAGAAATTGCGCATTAAGCCACCGTGACGCTTCCAAAATAGTTTGTGTTGAGAGTGAGTGTGGGCACCGGTAGATAAGGTGTTGAATGAGGGAAGGGAGGAGGCTTCACAGAGAACAGAAGGCCGGTTCCTGCCGGCTCTCACTGTGTCACACTTGGATTGTACATATTAATCTATTGTTATAATTACCAGGCACTTGCCCGCCTGCTTTCACATGAAGGGCCGATGAGTCAAAGATGCTACCACTGAATAATGCAAAGCTCCTTGTGGCTCTGTCTCAGTTCAAGAGCCCTCAAACTGAAAAGCAGCACCAGTGCCGTCCTTGTTTGTTGACCCTTTCAGAGTCCACGTTTTATCAGAGAAGATATACACTCGTGCACCAGTGCAGAGTCGAAACTCAACGCGCTCTCTCTGAAAAATTGTGTGTGTTGTGCTTCCAGCCTCCATCACAGCGAGCTCGCTGATACTGTCTGCTCTGCTGACATGGCATCTGCTCCCTCCCACCTCGCCCTCTCACAGACAATCGCTCACCACTAGCTGGTCCTCCAAGGGCGAACCGCAATTTATTACCTGTTAGTCATGCAGAACCCGGCTGCAGAAGATAAACTTAAAAAAAGAAAAAGGAAACGCCGTCTTGAGCTTGATGAGTTTTAATTCGGAGTTAACTGACACTTGACCAAATGTGAGTGAGCTGAAACAAACCTGATAACAAAATAGGTTAAACACCTCAGAGAGTCGCAACAATTCAGAATAATCATTTACTGATTTTCAGTGGAATTGCATTGAAATGAAAGGATGATATTTTGTTACCATTTTACCAAATTCTGCCATCAAAACGAACGATTACAAACTGATTTTGATTAAAAATGAACTAAACAAGTTATCGAATGGTTTGTTTTACATGTCTGGCATGATGCATTAGCATGGGACAAAGCATTAAATATTGAATTTAATAACTTTTACATACATTAAATCGCCCTATTCAGCATTTCTAAGTAGTATACAAACATTTTATTAATTGTTTATTGCTCACAACATATAATGTAGTTGCACACAGCTACGAAAATGCTACCAAGTGTCACTAATGTGTAGTATTTGTCATTAACGTTACAGCTCAGCCAAGGAGGCCATCATTATTAGTGTTTACATCCTGCGCTGTCACAAGCTGGTCGTCCGTGACTAGATGCCCCAAATTTAGTAGCTTCATTCAGTCAGGTATTCGCACTGAGATCAGTCATCAGTAGCATCAGATCATACAGCTTTAAAATGACGCTGATGAGGTAGAACGCTGAACACATTGTCTTTGAACTGTTTTCAGTTGAGTATAGGCCAAAAAGGATTAGCAAGTTAGCATATTCTGTTTTATTCATGTTTTGCAAAGCATCCCAACTTTTATGGAATTAGGGTTGCATGAAATTTGTCTTAATGCACATCAAATTCAGAAAAAAAGCTGTTTATAATTCATATCAGGATATGGATTCCAGCCATATTGCCCAGCCCTAAACATCCACCATGAATGCTGCAGGGCCAGTCGGGGACAGCGTGCGTCATCCCTCCAGATGTTCAACAATGTTTGGACCTCTGGCCTCAGAGCGCAGCGTTTAAAAAGCTCCATGTTTCCAGCCAAAGTAGGACCGATGGTGTCTGAGCTATTGTGTTTGAGTAAAAAAATGGTGCTATCTTCAAATGCATGATAAAAATAACAGATGCCTGGGAAAGATGCCAGTTCAGGAGGGCTTGAAGGCAGTTCATGCATCCTTGTCCAAAACCTGGCACAGACCGTCAGGTGCTGCCAGGAAACTCCCCGATGAAGCGGAGGCAGGAGCAGCTTCTCCACCGATAGCCCGAAGATCCAGACATGCAGTCCGGCTCCGAGAGGCCTCGAAGGGTCGGAGCATTTCCTGAGCGGCTCCCTGATGTGCGTTAATACCTTACTTTAATCCTACAAGAACCCTCAGGCTCCTTCTATGCTTCAGCCTGAGGACGAGGCTGTGAATTATTTAGAAAGTGTCCCATTTAACAAGACATTTCATGACATTTTCCTCAAAACAAGTGCGATGACATGTCGGCGGAGTGATTTCACTTTCATCCTCGTGCAGACCAGATGAACGTGTTTTGAGTCGTTGACACAATCTTGAAACGAGCCGAATGATCCGCCGACTACTTCAAGATATCATCACCGGGCTGAGAAAACCCTCGAAACAAGCGAGGTGGGAGCTAAAATAATCTCATCACACTGACAGCTTTTTTATCTGCTTTGAGGAAGATAAGATTTTAACTCAAATGTTGATTAGAGGGCCGGTTTGCAGTGTGTGTTTGGGCCCGGGTAGTCAAAGCTGCGGGGACCGTGGTTGTTCATGCAGCAGGGTTTGAAGCCAGATTGGGTTTAATGGTCTTAATCATCGCTCGCTCTCCAGTCAGAGTTAGATGGCGCCCAGCACCATTTCAGCTCTCCTTCACTCTTCATTGCAGTCTGCCGGCCGAGTAGGGACAGCATATGTCCTGTCATCTGTCCGCGCCATATGCCACGCCCATGATCCCTTAAAAGACTCATGCCTTATTTGACATTTCCAGTCAGTGATGAAATGGACAGAACAGGCTTTGGCACAGTCATGAAGCATTTGGCATGCAGCATCCTCGCTTATTCATCTCAGTTCATTGTTACGACCAATTATCTCAGACTGCCTATCAACAATGGAGTCAAAGCCAAGTGTCACATATGAAGGTCACCTCAACTAGAAAGGGTTTTTGCATGCAAATTGTTTAACAAAACCACTAAATACAGACTTACATAAGAGCTTCTAGTGTTCCTCTATATGTGTGTGATGTATTTCTCTGTCTCCGACTTTGGGCAGTGTCTTGGAGAGTCCCAGCCGGCTAGATGAAGAGCACCGCCTCATCGCTCGCTACGCTGCCCGCCTGGCGGCCGAGGCGGGCAACTCCACAGTGAGTGTCCCGCAGGACGCCCCGCGGTGGGCTTCAGTCAACCTGCATTTCATATTTAATGCTTTGACAAGTTATTGTTAGGCACTTCGCTTTGGCCCGAGAACTTAGATGCTGAAGCTGCAGTGTGAAGGCTGCTCTCATTGTAATACTCAGCCATGGCGAGTGAGAGGGGTGCACTTATTTTCTGCAAGTTTTTGTTTGATACGGTTAAAATAGGAATGGCCTGCCATCTGCTGAAATGTGCTAATGCTTAAGATTTCAGTCTTGGTTGAGCAAAAATTGATCACTAACCACAGCGACAGAAACATTGTTTTTCCTGTGACTGCTTCACAATAAATGACAAAAGAGTCAACGCTGAGTCTGACATCAGTGAGAAAAGGAAAATTCTGCTGGATCACACGCAATCCGAATCCAGCACTGGAATGGCGGACCCCGCCACTACTGTAAACACACTGTGTGCAGAGGTAATTACTGAATGTATGACAGATGATAGAATTTATCAGAAATGTTGTTTGACTTCATGAAAGTCTAACTGTGAAGCCTTAGAAGTCTCGGTTTCAGACTTAAAGTACTTCTCCAAATATTTATGACTAAGTATGCACCATCAAAGTAAATTCTTGTTTTGATTGACAGTGACCAAACAACCTACCAACTGTTCTGGGGTTGCGTTTCATGACTCACGGTTGAGCTCCTCTACAGCTTGGATCAGCATGTACGCCTTCAGTTACATCATAAATATTAACAGCTGCGTAGGAATATATGTGAGACTTTGCTAAGAAGTCAAAGGAGCAAGTTTTTGCACTTAAAACTTTCAGGGGAGAGGTAAACTACGACTCCCATGGTGCATTTTGGCGAGAAACATCCAATCACGTGTGTGCTAATGCTAATGCCGCGTGAAACTTAAAGATTAGAGTGATTAGAGAAAACTGATATTCACTTGCTTCTTGAACCAAGAGTTTTGATTTGCGCCTCTGATTTGTCTCTATGGCGATAGCAGCTGAGGCTCATGGGAATTGTAGTGTTTAGAACCATCTCACCAAAATGACAGACAAAACATGATTTCTCAAGTTTTTGAGTGAGAAAAAAAGCAAGAAATGCGAGAAATCTCTCATGTGAAATGACAAAAACTCTCCTAAAGCAGAAAAGGTTCACCTCAGGGTACTTTGGTTTTGTACTGCAGTCTGACTTTCTTACGGAGGGATGAAGGAAAACTGTGGCGAGCTTGTTATGAGAATCACTGCTCTAATCAGTGGCAATTACTGCCCACTGTGGTCAGAAGTCAGCTGCTGGTGTTTGACTTGTGTTCTTCCACTTTTGTTGATGATAATTTTGTTTTTCAGCAACAATGTCCTCCATCGGATCTGAGTTTCAACTTTGATGCCAATAAACAACAGAGGCAGCTGATTGCAGAGCTGGAGAACAAAAACAGGTATAATTTGAATGATTTAAACAGCAGCCCATCAGAAGGAGTTCAGTATTTCTCACTGATTGGTTGGCTTGCTGGTTGGCAGTGATGTAAAGTTTAGATTAGTTTACTTTGGTACTGTAATTAAATATAATTCCAAGGTACTTGTACTTCACTTGAGCATTACTTTCATAATTCTGTTTTTTTTTTTCTATTTTCATGCCTCTTTTATACTTCTAGTGCATAACTTTCAAAGTGTAAAATCAGTAAGTTGTGGTTTTAACAGGCAGTTATGTGCCATTAAATTCCTGATATCTCGGTGGAATGGAGTAGATTTGTGAAGAATCATATTTCCTAATATGTTGAACTGTTCCTTTGAAATTAACTCTGCCTCCATCACCCACAACATTAAAATGCTTTTTGCACATGAATGCATCAAAAGTAATAATCCATTAACTTGACATATGCACATATAATAAAACACTATGAAAGCAGTGGTTTTTTTTAAACTTTGTTACTGCAAGTAAATGTTGATGATAATACTTGTGTACTTTGACCTACAGGATTTTTCCTTCAGAGTATTTTTACTTTGTCGTTTTACTGTCGTAGTATTTCTTCCACCGCTGTTGTTTCGTTAACTGATTGATTCATTCAGGGAGATCCTGCAGGAGATTCAGCGGCTGCGTTTGGAGCATGAGCAGGCCTCTCAGCCGACCCCAGAAAAGGCCCAGCAGAACCCCACGCTTCTGACCGAACTACGGCTCCTCAGGTATCATCCCTGCTGCTCCACCACCACCTCCACCAGCCACACCTCCTATACAACCCTGATTCCAAAACAGTTTGGGTGCTCTATAAAGCATAGATAAAGCAGAATGTGATAATTTGCTCGTCTCGTTTGACATAAACTTAACTAAAAACAGTACAAACACAATATATTTAAAGTTTGAGCTCATCAGCTTCATTGATTTTTATACATATTTGCTTATTCTGAATGTGATGCATGTTTCAAAGTTAGGACAGGAGCAACTAAAGACTGGGAAAGATGTGGAACGCTCCAAAAACACCTGTTTGGATCATTCCACAGGTAAACAGGTTCTTTGGTAACAGGTGATAGCATCATGATTGGGTATGAAAGGGGCATCCTGGAAAGGCTCAGTCGTTCACAAGCAAGGATGGAGAGAGGTTCACCACTTTGTGAGCACATGATTGGATAAAGGATGTTAATACATGGGCTCAGGAACACTCCATAAAACAGTTGTCGGTAAACATATTTGTTTGTAAATGATTGATTCTGTTTTTATTTATGTTTCACGCAGAGTCCCAGCTGTTTCGGAATCAGGTTGTAGGAGCATCTGTTCCTGACAACAGGAAGAAAGAGCCGTATATTAACAGAATCAAGTAGTAAAACCACTTCAGGCTGTTGTATTTATGTGGGCTGGGCTCATTCTTCAAGTAGAAATAATGGCTTGCTAATTCAGGGGGATGTTTTTGAATTAGCTTCACCAGCAGCAGCGTGGGCATTTGTCATGCTGGCAGGCTGCTGAGAGCCTGAGGTTCAGTTCTGGGAAGAGACACGCTACAACACTTGTTGCCCTGAATGAGTCCTTGTTTGTCTCGTCTGGCCTGAATAATGAATCAGCAGGAGGATTCATGCTCAACAGCCCCGACAAAGATTTCAATTTTTTATTTATATAGTGTTTTATAACCTAAATTATTGGCTACCGTTCGGTGTTGGTTAATTATATGCAGTTATAGCAGCACTAGACATGAGTCTGAATCATACTCTCTCAGTTTCACCACCCACACAGTCACTCTTAGAGGATTGTGATGTTTTTTTTTTTTTAAGCAAAACATAGTAATTAAACTGTAAGATAATTGGTTTGTATCACCGGAGGATATATTTATTCCACTTATTGTTTCTTCCACTTCAATTCAAACATGACTGGTAGCATTTTTCAGCTCACTGAGCCTGTTTGTGACTCAGGTTTTACACCAGAATACGATTACGTCTGATTTATTTCACGCCGGCTGTGCTCTGTGTTTGGAGCATGGATGGACGCTTCTGACATTGCCTTCATTCAGCCCGGGGATACCTAACAGAGCAGAGGTGTTTACAGGCTGCAGGAGTTTGTCAGTTTTTGATAGGATTTCTCAAAACAGATGAACGATCGCTCCAGTTTTTTAAAATCTTTTTCAAAATGCAGCTCCACATTGTGACCACCAGAGGGTGATATTAAGCCAGAATCCTTACTGCTGAGAGATGACCTGTAACCTAAACTCAATGACTTTCTCTTTCTTAAGGAATGAATTGAAAGTTTCTTGCAGGCTGCAGCTGAGCAGTCCTTCCCTGTTCTCATCCTCACACCTGTCACCTGTTAGAGTGAGTGATGTTGCCAGGAAGTGATGTGGTAGTCCAGCTTTGTCCTTGCAGATGAAATGAGTCATAGTCACAGTAAATTAATAGATAGTCAATTGCACACCTCTCTTGAAACTGTCATTGCTCCAGGTGGATATTTTTGGTCCATAAAGAGACAGTTTGATGTCAGGTGTCCTGCAGTCGATTGGAGTTAATTCAGTCACAACTTTATGTCTTTATGTTGACCAGTAGTGCAGCTAGGTGAATGGGGAAAACCCTGTTTTTGGTTCAATATTGTAACCATGCTAAAAATAAGTAAATGATAAATTACTGACTGGAGAAAAATCGCAGTGGGACAAAAATATGAGTCGGATTTAGCAGCAACTTAAACATGTTTAGCCTTTATAAAAATGTCTTGTGGGCCTCCCAGCTGGTAGTTTGAGACCCCTGCTTAAACTAAATGTCACTTTTTTCAGTAGCGAAGGAGCCATTGACAGATTAATAACGGAAATAGCGGTGTTTGCAACAGGGGCAGTGGTGCAGGTGAAAATACTAGAGAAACAGAACTATACTGGAGCTTAATGCAGCGCAGCGGCATGAGGCAATGAAGCAAATGTCACAGGACTCTACATGCATTCAGCAAACAGCATATGTGTGCCTGAAACTGGTCCTTGAGTTGTTGGGCTGAGGTTAATTTGCTTCAGAAATATCATCTGTACAAGTGTGAGAAGAAAAAATCTACAGGAAATACATGTATGTGTGAAATAATATGCAAAAATGGCGATGCCGTGGTGAGGCATGGTGCTTTGTTCAAGTATAAAACAGCCTGTTTCCAGGCTTTAGGCAGAGATAAGCTAAGCTAAGCATCATCTGTCTGGCTTTACTCGTTCTTTCTGCTGCAGACACAGGAAGGACGAGCTGGAGCGGCGCATGTCAGCCCTGCAGGAGAGCAGACGGGAGCTGATGGTGCAGCTGGAGGGACTCATGAGGCTGCTAAAGGTAAAACAATGTCCAAAAGACATGCATCCTACAAAAAGGCCTCTGAATCAGTAATATCCCGGGATGGTGCATAAACACTAAATCCTAAATCTGCCTAAATCGGCTATTCCTCGTTAGCATCTGTCAAAGCTAATCTAGTTTCATGACTTAAAGCTGGGTGGCATGTTTGATGAAATGGATGTTTGCATGTTTGATTTTTTTAAAACTGAGACGTTGCAGTGTCCTTTAGTTTTGTTAACGTGCTGTATGGTGCATGCAGAAATCCCTTTCTTCCTCTTCTTCTTCTTCCTCTTCTTCCGCTGCTTTAATTCTGTTGCTCTCACTCTTCTTGCCCTCTCTCACTGCTTACCTTTGCTGGCTGATAGGATGAGGAGCAGAAGCAGGCTGTAAGTTGCCCTTAATTCAGTTTGCAAGGCTCAATACGTGGCTCTAGTCTCACCACTTACCCCCTTCACACAGATGTGATTGATGGAAGTTTTTATGATAGATTCTAAAAGGATGTTAGGAAACATAATAGGATTTCACCATCTGAGTAACACTAATCTAGTCCCGCTCCACCGTTTCCTTGCTAGCACCACACGCAAGCTAAAACTACAGACTGCGACGCAATCTTCAACATTAGTTTTCTCGGGGTCTTGGTCCAAACAAGTTGAGGGAACTGTGTTTTTCTTCACCCAAATGTCAGGGACCTGTTCCTTTCATCGGCGTTAACAACCTCCCGTCTAATGTGACTGCAGTCTGGCCGGCCATCTGCTGCCTGGCTGCGAGCCATCGACCTGGGCCTGCACCAGTCCCAGAGACACACAGTGATCCTTTCTCTGTGAGATATATCTCTGTATCAGCACAGGGCCCAGTCGCTCACCCTCACATGGTTCTCATTACCCCCTCCATGCAGTAAAGGTGCACTATAGAGACTACACAATATAGCCAGCCAGTTTAGGATTTCCAGAAGGTTTTCCTGCCTTGTTTTTGTTTGTTCTCCCTATAAGGATTAAGTTCTTTTGGTCACATCTGTGTCTGTGTTTGTTTTAATAAAAGTCATCTTTAGAGACAAAAAGGTCGTCTCCACCCAAAGCTGCAATCTGTGATTGTAATGCGCCGTCCTCCGCTGAAATGTTGCAGAATTGGCTTTGTTGATGTAGAGATTAATTGGATTTAAGTTGTTTTTCTCTCCATCAGAAGCCCAGATTCACTCAAGGTTTCCACATGGAGGACTGTCCAGTATTTCCTAAAAACATGCCGTGTTTGTTGCTAACTGCACCACCAGAAAGATGTTGATTGGTCAGCTCGTATTTCTGCACCTCAATAAACTCATTAAGTACTAACTAAATTAAATTTTTTAAAAAGTCATGAAACAGGCTTATTGTCTCATGTATTACAGGATGGCTGAGCTTGAATTTAAAGGGATAATTGGACATTTTGGGAAATATGCTTTCCTGTCAAGCGTCAGATGAAAAGATCAATACCCCTCTCATGTCAGTATAGTAAATATGAAGCTGCTCCCAGCAGTTGGTTAGCGTCCAAATGGAAGAAATCTGCATTTCAGCACCTCTAAAGCCTCTTCATTTTCATGTTATATCTTTTTGTTTCATCCATCGAGAGGTTGCAGTTCAGTATAAATGTGAAAGTGGTATCAGGCTCAGCTAACGCTCAGCAAGAAAACTCCATTTTCCAAATGTCGGAACATCTGTTTCAAGACTAACCGACGTGAAGCAAACCTGTATTGTGAGTAGACAGATTAAACAGGTTAACAACAAAGAATAAGCAAAGGAAACAAAACTTTACTTTCCATCTGTGTGTTAAACCCTTTAAGGAGAAACAGACTGCAAATGCCAAATTCTAAAGTCTCTGTATCTCTGCGTCTTTATGTTGCAGTCCCAGTCTGGAGGCTCCCCTCATTCTTCCCCCAGTCACGGTGCAGGCTGCTCCATGCCCATGCCCATACGCTCCACCTCGGCTGGGTCCACCCCGACTCACACACCGCAGGACTGCCTGGCAGGGGTGGGAGGGGACGTGCTTGAGGCTTTTGCTCAGGGTGAGAGTGTGCTGACACCTGACACAAAGAGCATTCATTGTAACACTCACGCACAATCTGCAACACACTGAAAATAGAGAAAGGTACATATTTTCCAAGAGTGATTCTTTATGATTTAAAGAAAAATCCAAACCACAATACTGTAGTGATTCTACCACCAGGATCTGCACTTCAGCCGCCTGTCTGGTAAAGTTTATAGTAAGCAGTAGTACAGCAGCTTTCACAAGGTCACAAAGTGCTTCACAAGAGCAAAACTGTTATGAAATACATACTGCGATCATAAAATCTGCAAAAACAAACAACAGTAAAACATAAGCAGCATTCATGTGTAACAGTGCCAGACTAGAAACTGCCCGTGTTTGATGTGAAAATGTCTCTGTTTTCTAGGTGTACCTAGAAATCTTCGGAATGATCTATTAGTTGCTGCTGACTCAATCACAAACACAATGTCATCACTTGTGAAAGAGCTCCACTCAGGTCAGTTTATACCACAAGCTTCAGCCGGTTCTGCCACCAAGCTGCGTGAAACGTGAATAAAACGCTGTCACTGAAATCACTGGTTTTATCTTTAAAGTGGACGATGGGGGAGATGAAGAGGAGACCAACATGAGGAACGGTGGGGACAGAGGTATGTGGAAGTACACGCTAATAGCTTCCTAATTTAATGTGTGCGAGCCAGTCATACTATAGACATACATACATATATACATACATATGATAAGACTGGCCAAAACATATTAGGCAATAAAATTCAATATTCCCTTTCTCTTTTTTCAGCTGAAGCAGAATGAACAACAAAAAGTAGGAATTAATTAATTAATATTATATTATGCATATATAATGTAGTATGATAGCCAAGAACGACCATGGTTATAAAGATTTTGTTTTACCTTGAGATCAAGTTATCCTGTTATTTTAGGATATCGCAATAATCGGCCAATTGTCTCATTGCTGTTGTTTTTCGAGATACATCAGCAGGTTGTTTCCTTTAGATAACAGGATAAATATCTTGTTACAAAAGAAAACAACAGGCCGTTGTGTTAAGTTAATGCGATAATTATCCCATGATCAAAAAAGAAAAAGAGATAATTAACCCATCATGACGTGATATCCTGAGATAAGTGGATAATTAACTCATGATCTGAGGATGAAGGGAGGAAATAAAATGATTGAGCCACGTCCATTCTTGGCTTCCATGAATCATAGTTTCATAGAATCAAATTGCCTTACGTACACTTTATTTCTGGAACTGGACGAACAGTATTCGCTAATTATGACAGAGTTGGCACAGCTAAACATCTGCATGACACCTTTATCAGCCAATGAAACACTTGTTTAGCTCATTATAATGAGCTTCTGCTTCATTCCTCCATTCCAAGTAGCAAGGCACCATGGCACACAGCCACAGTGTCATTTATACTTTTATTTTTACTAATTAATTCAGACTACGCAGCGCTAAACCCGCTCCTCTCTGTGTGCATCTAGGCACAGTGAGAGTACCGAAGCACTGAGGAAAAGACAACACCATTCCACCCTCTAAGGACATACAGTCATCAACTGGGAAGAATCAGTAACAACAACAACAACAACAACAACAACAACAACAACCCCTGGCATTAGCACGTAGAGTAATGCATGCTGTAATCTAACAGGATTTCACTATGTGAAAAAACATTTCTTCACACCTTGCAGGTAGCAAGATGTGTCTAATTAGCGAGTGTGTATGTTGTCCTGTAAACAAAAACTGCTGTAATTATCCGATGATTTCCCTCATGACTGCTAAGGAATGGCTTGCTGTGCTTTCTCCCCCAACTGTTCCATTGCAGCAGCTCATTCTGTATATAAAATACTGTAAACACGTGACCGCGGGAACTCCCCGACATGACGGTGACCTCCTGTCGCAACATGTTCCCTGTCATTGCTTTTGTATGATTAGCGCTAGTATTATTATTTTTTCTTTTTATATAATTTTTGCATGAAGTTGCACTCATGTCTGGGTTTAGGTACTGTACCATGCTATGCCAGCTCTTTGTGGGTTCATGATGACAGCTGGGGTGTCAGAAGTGTCCTGCATTCAGGCTGAGTGTGTTTACTCGCACATCTGTATTCTGAGATAGTTCTCTGAGTTTTCCCGCCATCATGAGGGTGCCAGGCGACCAGCGGAGACTCCAGTGAGTCACTGCGCTCAGCCAAGAAATAGTCCGAAAACCACAATTTGTCTCGAATAAACAAAGAATATATAACAAATGAAACAGTGAGCTAGTAGGTGGATTTTTTTAACCTTTGGACAGTCAGGCTAGCTCTTTGCCCCTTGATGCTAAGCTAAGCTAACCATCTCCTGGTTGTCCAAAACACACCTTTTAGCAAACTGTTATTTCTTTCCACAATTTCAGTTGCGACCCAAACTGCTGCGTTGACGTTGATGTTTTCTTTTCATGGAGGTCCCGGCTGAAATAAAATGCTATTAAGTGCTAAATGTGTAACAGTAATAAGTGTCCCATCAGCGACTGATGGGAACATTAACAGATCCTGACTTTGTGCAAAGCTAGCAGGTGGAATGTTCTCACAATGTACAGGCTGTTTCCTAGCTAATGTACAGAAAGTATGCTAGCTAGCTAGATAGGAATTTAGCATATTGTGAGACAATAACATTAATAAAAATATTATTTTCATAACACTCACAATTGACAGCAATATAGCCGACATAACACTCATTTTACATGCTAGTTTTTATTTTTTATCCACTTGAAAGTAATGACAGGAGAGTTTTTGACTTTGATTGAAACTTGGAGTCTTTTTTATGCAGATTAAACAAAAGGAGATACGCCCGGGTTTGCGGTTTCTCCCTGTTCCCAGTCTTAATGCTAAGCTAAGCTAAGCTAAGCTAACCAGCTGTTGCCTGTAGCTTCATATTCACTTACAGGCGTGAGAGCGGTGTTCTCATTTAACTCACGGCGAGATGCAAAATGCTTAACTATTGCTTTAATTGTTTTTTTAAAAAGTGTTAACAGATAATTTTATGATGAGATTGCAGCTTTCGCCAGGCGACCAAACGCTTCCTGCTGCGTAATAGTTGGGTTTCCATGCTAACATTCTTTCTATTAATGCGTGCAGGGATATCTGGTAATGCAGTGTGAAGACGACTGACACCAGCCGCTAGCCAGAATACTGCGTGCATGTAAACACACTCACTGAGTCACATACTGTACTGCTGCTACTGTGCTCTCAGTGAGCCACCCTTGCAAATAAGAGGGCTGCGCTATAAAGAGAAACCAAGGGGCTACTACAAACACAACAATGAGCCCAGTCTCGTTGTTTCCTCCCCGTGAAAACGTACCCGAACACACCTGATTAGCTGGTAGCCTCAGTATTTATCGTTTCGAGCGTAGGGAAGCACCTCAGGATGTTTAAATAGTAATGAACTAGGCACTGAGTTTTAGTTGTGAGTTACAAAATGAACACTTATACAGTATGTGAGGTCATAGTAAGCAAGTAGGAAATGCTTTGATAGCTTTATTTAGTTAATAAAGGAATATTGAGAATGTTTATGTGCAATGAAGGTAGGTGCTCAGGGACTGCAGAGCTACTCTAGTGAAAAATGGTAGTAATGTCCTTTAACTGCTGGACATCACTGGCCACAGACCTGGAGGTTAAAGGTTCACAATGATTCAAAATTGAGGGTTTCACTCCAAAATTTACATCCAGTGTTATTCACAAATGAGTCCGTCAAACTTGCTTGTGAGCCCTGTTGTGAAGTAGCTCATTTCACTCTCACCTCGTAAGCCAGTTTGTCTCATTTTGGATTGAAACTCTTTGAATATAGAGAAGAAAACAACAGCAGGTGTTTAAGCGCTGGGTAAAGAATGTGGATCGTTAGAAGGAGTTTTCTGAAGTGCTATTTGGTGAAGCATGTTGTTGGATAGCGTCTGTCCGTGTGTGAATTTGTGTCTTGAGTCAGAGATCAGGTCTAAGTTACCTTTTCATTTTTGTCTTCTGGTTCAGTGTCTTTTGTCCTTCAGGGTAGCTGTTTATGTCCATGGAAATCTTTTGAGTAAATGCAATGTGGTAAAGGTCTGGGAGCAGTTTTAGGGTGATATGTTCAGTCCTCAAAGTGAGCTGTGGATAAAATCTGAATGGAACTGAAAAGCCTGAACTTTGTTTTTGGGACAGTAAGCCTCTCCTATAAGCTAAGTATAAGGTTTTAGCAGCCTTTTACACTGTGTAGAGCAAAGAGAGGCTTCTCTGTTATCAGCCCTTGAAATGTGATGTTTTCATTCACTTCTCTGTTCTGCTCTGTGTTATCATTATTGTCATTATTCTGGTTTACAGTGTTAGTGGAGTGTAGTCAATGTAATGAGTTTGGCTAAGATTCACGTGCACACTCACGCTTGCACCTAAATCTAAATCAATGGTTTTGACATTGAAATGATTTTAAATTCTGGCAAAAAAGTTTATTTTAGTCAGCGGAAAAGCCCCAGAAATTCTTAAAATGCAGAGGTAAAAGTGAAAGATGTCTTCCCCTTCGTTCTGGCCATGCATTCAACTTCAGGAGTCAGCTTTGTTTTTGTTCTTTCAGTTTGTGCCTGTAGCTGTTCTGTAAAGTGCTGTATAAAGTAACCATTCAGCAAATAAGATGATCTTTCAGCCTTTATGTCGGAGTTTTAGTCTGTGACTTTGTAGAGATTTGATTTATTTATTAAATGTGTTCTGGGGGAAACTGACGCTCAGCCTTTACATTTGTGCCAAACTGTTTGCAGACATTGTGTGTCATACAGGTATATATCAAAGTATATCTGCATTAGTATGTTGTTGTTGCCCATAGTTTATTCACTGAATGCCTGGAGATGTCAACCGTTAATGTTTTCCACTGCTGGAAAAACTCACATTTAATAGTTAATAAAGACAGAAAACACATTCCAGATCTGCTGATAGACAGTCACTGATGTCATTTTAGCCAGTGTGGAGGCAATACTGTATACCCTGTCAGACCAAACTTGGGCTAACACAAATAAAACACAGCCGGTCATACAGAGGTACGTTGTGATCCTTTCATTGTTTGCAGAGAGACAATGTGCAAAGAGGACGACCTCGACGACAACGCTCCCCTGATGTTATTTATCTATGTATGTGTTCTGTATGGTTATGCTTCTGGTACACATTTGTTTTTCATGTTGATTTTACAAAACATAGTTTTATGTCACAAAGCCACTGTCTTTTGTAAATAAATCAAATGTGAGATATATTAAAAAGATTTAAAATATGACTTTGATGGGTCGTGTCTGTTATGTTTCGGCAAGATTTGGACTCAATAGCAGACACGCAGACAGGGAGTAAAGGTAAGATAGGAATTTATTGAATGAGCAATGAGTGGTGTGGTGCTCAGGTGGTGTGAGCGCTTGCGTTGAGGGCACCTGGGGGTGGAGACACAGGTGAAGCAAGGTGGCAGAGACGCTGGAGCTGGAGAGAACTCACTCCTGCCAATCAACTGATCAGATCAGGCATCGGGGATTGACACGAGAAGCAAAAACTAGATATTTACAAATTCTCATAGGTAGCACTGATAAAGGACCAACAAAACCTCCGAGCAGCAGAAACACTCTGACCCTGAGTCCTCTGCAGCCTTTATGCTGTGCTTGATTGTGACGAGTCCCAGCTGTGGCGGAGCAGCTCCCAAACCACCTGGAGAACCACGCCCAGCACATCACCACACCTCTCCACAGTACACAAGAACACAACATGATTCTTAATGTGTTTTTCTGAATTAATCATCACTAAAGGTCTGTAAATCATCACCAAACATGTATCATTTATTAGTGTAGGTCAAGAAACTTAGCACATTTTAGAGGCATAGCACAGTATAATGTTGAGCTATTTGATATTTTATGTTTCTCAACTTCTGTTCCACTGCTTTGAAAATAAAATGTGTGCATTTTTACATACTAAACTCCAAAGTAGTGTGTGAAGCTACAACTTTAAAATACAGCTTACACATAAATTCAACACTAATAATTCAAGAATGCAATGATGATATAATATTACAATTTTTCATAATGAATACAGACACAGAGAGAGAGAGAGAGATTGCATAGTACAGTACAAAATGAGTACTTTTCCTTTTCATTCTGTGGGTAAATTCTGGCTGATACTTTATGAGGAATTTTGAATATAGGACTTATATAGGAGTACTTCCTCCACTAGTGAGGTGTTGTTGCTCAAAAATTAAGGGAACACTTAATCATCCCAGTATAACACCAAGTCAGTTAAACGTCAGGGATATCAATCTGTCCATATAGGACGCACAAGTGATTGTGACTCAATTACACCTGCTGCGGTGCAAATGACAGTGACAACAGGTGCAATGGAGAGGCAAGAGCAATCAACCCCCAAAAGGGGAATAGTTTTGCATGTGGTGGCCACAGTCAATTTCTCGCTCCTTTTCCTTCCTGACTGATTTTTCTCTAGCTTCGACTTCTGTTAGTGTCCTCGTCACTACTGGTAGCGTGAGGCGGTACCTGCAGCCCAGTCAGGTTTCCCAGGTAGTCCAGCTCCTCCAGGGTGGCACATCCATATGTGCAGTCACAAGAAGGTCTGCTGTGCCTCCCAGCACAGTCTCAAGAGCGTGGAGGAGATACCAGGAGACCGGCCGTCACAGAAGGAGAGCTGTCCAGGGCCGTAGAAGGCATCAACCCAGCAGCAGGGCCGTTATCTGCTCCTTTGTGCAAGGAGAGACAGGAGGAGCACTGCCAGAACCCTACAAAATGACCTCCAGCAGGCTACTGGTGTGCATGTTTCTGATCAAACTGTCAGAGACAGACTCCACGAGAGTGGCATGAGGGCCCGACGTCCTCTAGTGGGACCTGCGCTCACAGCCCAGCAGCATGCAGCTTGATTGGCATTCGCCAAAGAACACCAGGTCTGCCACTGGCGCCCTGTTCTCTTCACAGATGAGAGCAGGTTGAACGTTATGCTGCCTGTAACATCATTCAGCATGAGATAAATGTTTAAGTCAGTGTATGTGTGCTCAGTCGAGCTCAATTTCTGCTTTAGACCTCAGCTCACAGGGAAGAGCTGTTGTTTAAAACATGCTCAGGGACACTAAGGCAAATAAAACCCTTAAATCACACTGTGTCTCTTGTGCCTGACTTGTCTCTTGTTTATCTTTTAGACACAAAGTGGCTAAACACTCCTTTCCAATGGGTCGGACAGAAACAACACCCTTTCCTGCTTCATCTGCAAACCTAAATCAAAGACCAGCCCTGGCCTTTCTCCCTGTCGCTCCGGGCTCAGACACTGACAAACACCACACAGGTGAGATGAGGTCCAGACACTTTGATCTCATCAGCATCCTCCTCTGAGTGTTTCTAGGAAGAGACGGAGGCTCTCCACCAGCTGCTATCACGCTGCTGCTGTCTGCTGGTCATGTGGCATCGTCTTGCTGCTGTCCTCACATGAACCTCTCAGTGCCACTGACTCTATGCGAAAGAGGAGACGTCACTGTTTCCAGATCAGTGAACCACATCCGCCTGCTGCACACACATTTCCTCTCTCTCACTCGTTGGCCCTCGAAAGCACTCTGAGTTGCCCTTCGAGCCTCCGGCTGCATCTGGGCAACCTCAACGTGTCTCCGTCTAGTGGGCATGCGGGGGATAAACGCTGGCTGCTGTGTGTGCTGCTGCAGGGTTAATGGACTGAAAGTGATAAGAGATCTGATCTAGCTGCACTCTTCTAGGAAATGAAATTAAGATGTGGTGCTAGATGAAGATTCTGCTCATAAAATCCGTGAGAGTGCACGAGATGAGCTGCATACTCCTACAGCCGCTTTGATATACAGATTTAAGGCAGAATAAATGAGTCCAGTGCAAGCAGGAATTTAACGGATCTGACTATTTGCTAAGAGAAATAAGTCCAGTACTGTCAGTTCGAGCAGGTTTCACAGTATTTCAGTACAGTATACTGGAGAGACAAATGGCAAAAGGAGCTAAATTGAAACATGTTTGCCTGATGAGCAGCATCACTAGATTTCCTGCTGATTAAATATCAGCCTTTGTTAATCTCATGTCTTTATCGCTCCCAAATGAATCCAATTCATCAAACTTTTTCACGGCACACATTTTGACTTGTCATAGCAGGGAAAAAACAGGTGGAACTAATAACTTTAACCGCGGTTCCTTTCCTGCAATTAATGTAACGCAATGCAGCAATTAACAATGTTATTAGATGCACCTGTGTCTGAGCAGTCAACTCAACCTGGCGTGGGATGAGAGGACTCAACAGAACATAAGAAGAACAAACAAATTTCACACATGAGTGACAAAGGAACGTCAAAAGCGTTCAAATGTAACCACATACGCTGGAACAGGGCGTCTATATGGTGAAATAGTTGAGGTTTGTGCAAAGGAATGTGCAAATGTCAGCAACCACTACATACACAAAGCACTTTACACTGTGTGTAGTCAAACATCTGCGCCCACACAAAAGTATTTAAACTGAGTATGTGCACAGCAAGCTTGTGCTGCTGTCTGAATATACACAGAAGGTGAGACGTTATATCAAGAGTTTACAACGATGTCAAGGAGTAAATATGCATCATCAGAGCAGTAACTGTTGAGAGCACATGTTTCACTTCGCCAGGCCTCAAAGCTGGCCTGAGGCATCAGCTAATTACATGGCTGCTTAGGGCCCCACAGCCACCAGGGGGCCCATAAATGCAGCAAATTAAAAATGGGGAAGTCTCCTCAGGTTCCTGTGTTCTTTTTGTCAACATTTGAATAAGACTGCTTTGTGTTTTTCTACTTTTTAAAATAGTGAAGCTGTGCTGAGCAGATAGTATCATTCAGCAGGGTTATCTATGTCACGCCTCCCAGCAAAGTCCAGCCCTGCCGTTAATTGTAATTAACGAATACGTGTGCACATGCCTGAAGCATGTGAAGCATGAAAGTTGTCACCTAGTTTAGTTTAACAGCCTTTAATGCCTATTTGTTTGGTCAGTTTTATGTTCAGTGCATTTCTAATGCCACTGATGTCTTTCAGTGTAATGTGACAATGTTATGGCAAACTTTTCTCTCTTCTCTTAGATTTTTACATGCTGGTGGGTGATAGACTGACTGCTGTGTAACCATGAAATGCACATGCACGAGGGGGGATCAAACAGCCCCAAATAGACCTGTACTCTGGCACTTTAGCAATTCAATCAACATAAACCAAATCTCTCTGAGGGGAGGTGCTGAAAATAAGAAAAGGGCTTTCGTCTTTGGACGCAGGTCTCGCGTTTATTTTTGCCCTACGGTCACATCAGTTTAGCGTTTAGGATGACTAGTGTGGTCCTTATGGGGCTCCTGGGCCCCTGAAATGTCTCTCAGGTGTAATATTATAGTTCAAATATTTAGCATGGAAAAGCTCCAATCGGCCATTAAAGTTTGAACCGTTAAATAAAGATTTTGATGCCCCCTTGCGTGGGCCTAAGATGCATATTTTTGGACCTTTCTCGCATGTGACCCCCCTTGTTTTACCCCTATGTGTACCATCTACTGTCAAATAAATGTACAATTAACCCCCAACATGTCAAAAGGCACTTCAGCCTGTTGTCCTCAGGCACTGGGCTCCTGAGAAGAAATCATATATAAAATCATAAAGAGATGTACATTTGTGTGTATAAGCAGGGGTCCATGATAATCACTCATTAGTCTCAGACCACCTTCGCCCCCCTCCCCGCCCCTCTGTACACTGTGGTCTAATTAAGGAGCGGGCGGGCTCTAGGACCCGGCGGCAGCCAGCAGACAGTCTGCAGGCCCCTGCAGTGAGAGCGGTGCATCTGGAAGAGAGCTGGCCGGCTGGGGAGGTGGAGGACGGGGAGAGAAGAGGAAGGAGGCTCCGGGAGCAAGCGAGACAAAAAGGGTCAGGCCCGGGACTTGGGAAAATCGGGTAACGAACACACAGCGATTCACGCTTTTAAAATCCGTTTAACCCGGCAATGGTAGCGGCGCAGGAAGGGCAACCTTTGGCTGAACAAAAACGTGAAAGCCCCGAGAGCGGAAGGCGCTCGATGGAAATGGGGAAATAGCGATTTAGGGGGTTTGCTTTTGCAGATGTGCTGATTGGACATCGCGATGTGCACTTGAACTTGACCGAATTTAGAGCACAGAACCGGGACCGCGGCTCCTGAAAGCACTGGACTCATTTAAATATATATATTTAAATATATGTCTATATAACGGGGATTATACATCAGTGGCCGTGGCCTGTAAAAGAGCCACAACCCCCTGGGTCATATTGCAGACTTCCCCTGCTGTAAAGACGCCCGAAACTTTGCCATTTTAACACATTTAACGCCAATTGGACAATAAATGCAAGTGAGTCGGTGGCAGGAGCGTGGCCTGCTGGTGGCGGGATGTGCGTGGAATTGCGGTGACATTAAACGCCTGTGTGGCCCTTATAATAAATTATTTTCCAAGATAACACGCTCTGCTTGTTGCCTGCAATTATTATTTTTCCAGGAGCCAAGACTTCAGTCCAGCGGCTTGTTAGAGCTTTTCAATAAATCAGAGCCGGCTGACATCAATCCTGACTTCACCCTCAGAGGAAATTAAACACATCCTATATGAATATAAGACATGTAGGCTTTTTTTTTTTTTTTTCTTGCACATTTCCACGAGTGCAACAGTGGCTCCGCTGTGCGCATGGCTGACTGAGTAACTTTAACCCAGACGCTTAAGGTGAAAATGAAATATTAATCATAAAAAAAAAAAAAAGGGCCAAACAATCTATCTCTATTTATTTTGCAGCTTTATTCAGGTTATTGAATGTCGACTACTACTACTACTACCCATACATCCATGTGGTGTAAAAAAAGGAAAGTGGTGTAGGCCCTATAGGCGATGGTAGCCGTACAGTATCCTATAGAAGCCTGTGAGGGTCCTATACATGACGTGCACTCAACAGAAGGAAATCTGACGCCCAGAAGGAGCTTCTGTGTGACAGAAAATGAAATTTAAGCCGTGATTTGAGGAAAATGTGCAGTAAATGTGTCGCTGCGGCAGGGAGCTCTGCTCACCCCTGATTGAAGGCACCTGAATGCAACACCGAAGTGCATCTGATGTGTGAGGGCCGAACAAGCTGACTGTCTCTCTCCTTTCTTATCTTCCAGGAGAGCGGAGAGAAGAGGGATCATCTCTCATTTCTTTCTTTCTTTCTTTTTCCTTTTTTTTTTTAAGCCTTTCAGTTTATTTTCACCTCACCTTCTGCATCCTCACCCTTTGTCAGACATCGCCCATAAGACCCATCGACGATGCCGTCCAACGCCGTCACCAACACCAACACCGCCACATTCAAAGGGCCGGACTACGCCGGCTCGCCTGGAAACAGAATGGTAAGAAACACGTGTGAAGTATAAAAGCACGCCTCTGGAATCCCACTTGAGGTATTTATGAGGCTCCTCTGAAGCTCGGTATGTTGGTCAATGACTCGGGATTTCTCAACTTTAGTGGGTTCGAAGAGTTCATTCAGTCATCTTTTGGCTTTCTGAATGACTTGGGCTGAGCTGCTGATTAATTTTGGATTTGACTCTCTCATCGCTGCAAAATGCAATTTTCTGAAAGGCCTCAAAGTCACCAGAGCTGATTTAAAAGGAGATTACTCACTCCAGGGCTCATCCAGCGATGATGTAGTGCAGCGTGCCTTTTAGTATTTTCCTAAAAAATACCTGGAAAGAGTACAGATGCGCATGAGCGTGAGTACTCTGTGAGTACAGTTTGTTAGTGTTACTACTATGATATACTACGATGGAGCCCTGAAGTAGGATGAATGTGATTTGTGCAGTCGCTTCAGGTCAAAGCCAATTACAACCTTTCCCAATTTTCTGAATGCAGTTAATCAATCGGTCAGGCTAATGCCTTATTGATCCCTGCTGTCTTTAGACTTACTGGAGTTGACTCAGGTGCATCAATCCCTCCTGTTTATTGACAAAATAGTCTGATTTTTCCAGCAGCACGTGAAGTGCCGTGTCACCTTTCATGATGCAGACGGGCTCATTATCGCAGGCGGTGCAGCTGCAGCAGCATCACGGTGGAGGCTGTCGCGAGGTGCAGCTGAACGATGTGACATTTGCTGTTGTAATGGTGGTTGGTGACGTGGGCGTTGGCTGGTGTAGGTTGAGCCGGAGCTGGAATGGCTCTCCAGCTCTTTTACTGGGGGGATCTGTCCTCTTCCTCTACGTTCCCATTACACAGTACTGCCCTTAGTCTTGTTGCCTGGCAACAGGCATTGCCTTAAATAACCAGCTACCCAGACGGAAATAGTGCCGAGATATTGACAATGTACTCGGGTTCACTCCAGGCAACAACAAGCCACATTTCAGGCTTTTCTGCTGTTTTTCATCTGTCTTTTTTCCCCAGAAAACGTTAGAGCGACGCTGTGTGTGAAAATGGCGTGTTGTTTGCGTTCAGTGTGTGTGAGCGCTCGGGTTGGGAATTGGATGAACGGTGCGGTGGAGGCTGCTCCTGCAGGCACCGCTGAATTGTGTCATCCATGTAAGTGGTTCCCAAATGAGCCTGCACACCAGGCTGCACTCAAAACGTGCTATTATCTATGCAAATTCTGTGAGGAAAGACTGAAGCGCCAGGCTCTCTGTTAGTAATCACACAATGAACGGGGACCATCTGCAAAACACATCCTCTCACCAGAGCATCCGTGTCTATATTTGTAGTGACAGTCAGCGGTATTTTTATCCAGAAATGTATTGATGACATTCTGTGTTTATGTATCAATTATTACCCTCGGCCCGTTAATCGCAGCATCAGTTGTCCTGATCGCGTCGCTCTCTTTATGTAAATCAGTGTACCGTCACACCGGGACGCTAATGCTTGATGGATTTGTTCCATTTTAGCAGCGAGCGCTCTCAGGACGTAACATGGACGACATTTGAAATTCCTGCCGGTGTTTATTAACATCGTCCATCTTTTAAATTATTTACAGTCTGCTGGAATCTCTGCGGCCCGTCCAGTTTTTAAGGATGTTTTTATGGCCTTTTATGCCTTTATTGGACAGTTGTTGGCAAGGAGAGCAGAGAGAGAAGGTGATGGATGCCACCTACCGTGGCTGGATTTTCATGACTGTTAGCAGAAACGGTGACTCTCTGATTAGTTAATTAGTTTATTGCATGCAGGTGCCAAACACACAAGGACTCACAGCCACCTTTCCAGAAGTCAAACATTTATCACGCATGAACAGAACTTCTTGAATCTACAAACAAACCTCCTTCCTGTCCTTTTGTGACCGCAGCTACAGATGCTAACTTCGTCAGCTTTTTTTGGCTCGTTGACCGTCTTGTGTCACAGAACCTGACAGGTGACAGATCTCACCTGACACCTGAACTTCACCCCCCCGCGAGGTCCTTTTAGTAGCAGTTCTGGAGCTTTTGATTATATGGCAAGCTCTTCATCAGCAGATGGAGTTCGAATTTAACGTGGAGAAGATAAGTGCTCGGAAAAACAAGGCGATGTGAACAGGTTCAACACAATGACAACTGAGCAGCTTATGAAGATGAGGTAATTACACTGAAAGCTCAAGAGCAGCTGTTTTCATTTAAGACACAACAATAGTTGGAGGAATGGATATGCGTCGGTATATATGGAGAGTTATATCTCTTTTCAACGTGTTTGACTTGTTTCCAGGGAGTTTTGAGCTGATGTTTTGAGGCAGGAGGATGACGTAACTGCACACGTGCGGTGCAGAGTGTCGTCGCCGTGCTTTGCTTCTGACTGGAGGAATTAAAGGTGCTGCGCTTGTCCCGCCTCTCCCCGGCTTGCCTTGCAGTATTTAACACCGTCCATTACACAATGACAAAGTCATGCAGCATCTTACAGTAATCTCCTCCATGTCATCCTACGCCACGGTGCCTCAGATTAAAAGAAAAGTGCTTAACAACAAGTCAACAGAGGCGCTCGCTTACCAGAATGGCTTAAAGTGCGGACAGCTCATTTATCTTGGGGGGAATCTCACATTCAATACTGATGGAATTTAATAAGGACCCGGCCCTCCACCCCCAACCGCAGCTGTCAGGAATGGCCTTGCAATCTCATTTGCATTCAGACCTGGTGCTGGTGGTCCTATTCAGTCAATATTGAAGCTCAAAGCATCTACATTAGGATCATCTTTTCTCCCATCAACCCCAGGGGTACTTGGTGGCGGCGGACATGGGGCTTTGTTCATGGGCGCAGACAGTTTTATTAATCAAAGGGAAATTGCAGCAGGGGAAGGTGGGGGCCGCTCGACGTCTTTGTCACGGTGTCAAGAGGGGGATTGTCTGCGGAAGGTCAGCGCTGCATCCGTGGGGCTTTCACTTCAGCCTAGTTCAAAGGAACGTGCCATTCAATTTCTGTCTGTCTCATTGTCCACTCACGCCAAAGACACTCAAGGACCCGCTGCAGTGCCCCCAAATGTTTGAGGGTTTCAGTGTGATGTGCGTCCGGCAGATGTGGAGGTGAAGCCGCCTCTTAGCTCACCGTGTGCAGAAATACACGACCTGGAAAGATGCGAACATGAAACTTGACTCATGTATGAGAGCGCTGGTACTCAGGCTGTGAGTTCACATCATGGTGTTTTTTTCTTCTGACAGGGCGAAAGCACAATACTGGACATGGACCTGATGATGGAGGAGAAGCCAGCTAAGAGTAGTGCCTCTTGTAAAGTTGGCAAGCCTGGAAGAAAGCGCAAGCAGTTTCCGGTGAGCGTTGATCTCTCTTACGGCTCCATCATTCATCCATTCATCCATCAGTACTTGTTTTATGGTGACAGCAAAGATTAGATATCAGCTAGTCTTTAAGTAGCAACATGAAACTTAATATTTCTTTATTTATTGTTCGTTCAGTGGTTTTTGTGAAGTAATTCCTATATTCCGAAGTGATCACAGTATTGAATTACACCCTTAAAGAGCCTCTTTAGTCGAGGTCTTAGTGAAGACTTTTAGTGTCCCAATGCTTAGTTAAGGTCAGAGTATGCTTGATAAGAACTGCTTCATATGGAGCCCAAAGTTTACAGCGCGTGCTGCACACTGTCGCAGCAGTATCCTCAGTTCTGTTCCAGCCAGGGTCTTTCGCTCCATTTGTTTCCTGTCTGCTTCTTCAGAGTCAAAGAAAAGGCAGAAAAAAACGCACGTCCAGTCACATCTTAAGGCAGCTGTCGTCCACACTCGCGGGGTGAAAATCCCGCTGTCGCTGAGAAGGGCGAGACGCCGTGATTCATTTCAACATGGGGATGAACGGGCACATTTTCTTTCCTGGAAGGCGTTCATAGCTGTGCGAGGGATAAACAACGAGAGGCTGAGAGAGAGGATGAAACCCTCCCTCCGAGCCCGATAGTCAGACATATTCAGTTTCACCTCATTAAGTAATCGTGTATATTTAAACTCTGTGAGCCACTGAGTAAATAGGTGTAGGCGGTGATTCCTTTCTGCCTCTCTGATGTCTGAGGAGCTTTATCAAAAACAGACCTCAGAGCAGACGATCGGGCGTTCACACCCACTTCATGCAGCGATTGGCCAGGAGAGTGTGAAGGTGAGTGAGCGTCCGGGTGCAACACGGTGAATGACAGAGCGCTCGACTCGTTCCACTCTGTTTCGTCGTCAGTCTGACTTCGCCTCCGCTCCACCAGCTTGATTTAGCCTGACCAATCAGCAGAGGCCTGACTCTGATGCCCTCAAAGCAGAGTTTGGATTTTAAAGTAATCCATACTTCAGACAGCCTTGATAGCGGCGTCTGTCTTGTTGTCACCCCTCCTCTTACAATGGCGTTAGTCCCGCCCCTGGTGCTGATTGGCCAATCGTTAGTCCCATGTGGCGATGATTGCTTTGTTTTTCAACCAAGAATCCGCAGTTTCATGTCATGTTGCCAGACTTATCAGTCAAAGGTCTGGACCCAAGCAACCATAAATGCCTTTGAATAGGAGCTGCCCCCCTCCCTCTACGACAGCAGGCATCTCACCCCACCATAAAGTGTGGCCTTTTGGAACAACTGCAAACACTTATTCCATATGACGCATCACGTGAAGTCGTTCGTTTTAAGCTCGCCCCGACCTTTAGCGTCACATGATGGCAGACTTTAAACGGAAACGTTTCTGCAACATTTTCTGCGAATTTCCCTGAAATCATATATGCACGAGATCAGCTGTGAGCGGCCTTCGTGTAAATCTGAAGGCGTTTCGGCCTCGTGGAACAGACGTACAACTTTGCACTCATGCATAAACATCACACAGACTCCGCCGTGTTTCTCAGCGAGGCGCAAACACTACACCAACACCATTTGTAATCTGTTTGTGATGTTTTTGTAGTTAAAAGCCCTGATTTAATAATGACTCTTGGGCCAACGTGGAGTCTTTTTTTTTTCCCTGAGATGTTATCATTTGCATAAGCCTCTGCTTAAAATCATGTTAATTAATTCTCACAGTGTGATTCAACAAACCAAAAAAGGGATTACAAAAATATTTACAGATATGTATGTGTGGTGTGGAGGGAGGTGCTGGAGGGTTTGTTAAGGCGGCTGAGTGGTGCCACCAATCGCAGTTAAAGAAAAGCAATAGTCAGAATCAGGGCGCCGCGGCGAGTGTTTTCACAGCTGTGGGGGTTTGACCACATGCGCCAGACGCTCCAGTCAGATAGGTGATTCGTGGTTGTTATTCTTCTCTGCATGAGAGTCACTCAAAGACGTGCTTGCCGACTTAATGTTCGGTCCATAAGGCAGTTTGGGTCCTAAATATACTCCAGGATCAGAGGTGGGGTAAAGGTGATGGTCGCAAACCTTTTCCCATAAAGATTCATGGACAAGGTCAGATCAAGTCCTCCGAGACAATATTGAATAAAAAATGGCAAGCAAAGTATTCGTGCAGTTCACCTCAGTTCATGGGGTTTTAATTACATACTAACTGACCTCGCTGCTCTTTACCATCATGGTTAACATCCATCGTCTGCGGGAGGGTAAAAAACGCTCACCTGGTTACATCTCCACTGAATATTTACCTACTAAAGTCATCTTGAAGCCTGTGTGAGTGAAACCCACGGTGTGTTGTCACTGCATGTTTCAAGGCCGCCGTAACATCAGGAGTTAATAAGTTGAGAACTTACTGATCATTAAACAGATACATCTGAATATCTGCAGACAGAACGAGGCATGAGTGATGTTTGTTTTTCGGTGCACCTGCTTCTCTCTTAATGCGTTTCTTGGCATGTGTTGTCATTTTTCTGTCATCCCTTTAATCACTTTTAATTACTCTAATTCATATGATAATATGCAATTTCATCATATGCTGTAGTGAAGCAACTGCTGCCAGTGGAGGACTGAAGAATTCACTCCGATTCTATAATTTAGCTATCATTTTTTGGTCTCCACCAATCAGATCTAAACAATGAGAGCGCTAAGAGTGAACCAAAGCAGCAGAGCTGTGGGCCATCAATGCAAAACAATGAGCTGAAGTGAGCTGAAACTGTGGAGCTGAGAGGAGCTACAGACTTGGCTTGTCAATAGAAGTGATGCCTTTCACATTATACATTGATCAGTTAACAGTTGATTAAAGTTAGTTGCAATGCTGCAGCACTGAGTTCTATTTTGACCTCTGTCTGCCTGTCTGAGCAGCCGGATTTACCAACCGTGACCTCTGACCTCTGGCAGGGGCCTCATGTAGTTCACTGGGTCAGTAATCTGTTGCGTAATTCTTTCAGAGACAGTTGTGTGTGCTGTTTGTGTGTGTGTGTGTGTGTGTGCATATTCCCTGACTTTGTGCATGTGTCTGTTTGCGCTCGTGCGGTTGTTTGCATAAACCCACACGCCGCTCTGCAACCCCTTTTTCTACTCATGAAGTGAGTCAGAATATTAATAATGCCTGAGCTGTGGATTTGTTGTTTTCATTCATCATGTCAAACAGATTTAGTGGAGCGCCGCTCTTCAACTGTTCAACATTTACAGTTAATTTGTTCTCAGCTACTACGAGGGTGAAGTCATTGAGAGTTCTGCGGCCTGCGAGGAATGCCTAAAAAACAACTTTGGCTCGGCGTAGCTTCGTTTTACGATACAGTACGACTTTCACTGGAGTCTATTTTGCAGATCTGTTCCGCATAATTTGCGTTACGTTCATTACACAGAGGTTTTATAGGCCTCTGGGTCACATTAAAGCTAGTTTTACATTGTGTTTCCTTCCTCAATCTGCGGGAATGAGATTACATTCGACCTTTTACCCTGTAGCTCTGGATCTTGTGTTTGCGAAATATCGTCTGCTGAAAGACGGACGCCTCCCGAGGCGCCGCTGACGCCTGCCTTAAATGCAAACTGCTGTACCTACATCGACAGCAGATGAAAGCCGCAGCGCTGCTCTCATCAGTGTTGACAGTCTGATCTCAAAAGACATGCTCCACTTTCTGCTCCCAGTGACCCAATAATGGGATTGTCTGAGAAAGTGTGTTTTTGGGGCTATTTTTAGGCAGTAGCGCAGACACTATCACATTTCTTCAAAGGGTTGAGTTGAAAAGAATCTTTTCTTGCTCTTCCAAGACAGTTTCTGCTTTTTTTAGTGCAAGAACCGAAAGCCTGCCGCTGGAACTTAAACCGCAGCTTCAGACCGGTCAGCTCTGTTTGAATTTACTCCTCCGCGTAGAATGAAATAGTTTAACTGGGCGTTCCAAACTGGACGGAGTGAAAAACTTCTTTGTTGTCAAACGGCCAACATTCCTGACATGTTTCCGTGCTGCTGTAATGATAAATGCAGTACAGGAAGCTCAGCGGTGTACCTGATGAACTCTAATGTAATCCCTTCCTCAGTTGCAAGTTAACTGCTGTACAGCAGATTTACTGACACGGCTTTGAAGTTTACAACTCTAGTTTAACAGAGCTGAAAGGGAAATGCCATAATTCACTGACTAATAAGTGTGGAAGTTGAGCTACATGCTTGATTCTGCCCAGATAGAGCCCAGGAGGCTTAAGGGATGAAATTAAGCTTATCTAATATGAAACGGATGAATGCTTTAATTCTCATTTTCTTTCAGCTAAATAGCCCATTTAGCCAATAGAGAGTGAGGAGCGCTTATCCTCACTCTGATAATGCCAGCTGTCTCATTGTTGCTCACTCAGATGACCCTTTTGTCGAGCGTGCTGGATGATTTGTTGGAACTCCTGAGAGGTTTTGTTTATTGCACAGCCAGCTACAGTATATCCAGTGATATGTCATCACTGCTGACAGGCACAACACTGTTGTACACCTTCAAAACATCAAACTGTAACACGCTGCTGCAGCTATAATAATCTCTAAAGCTGATGGAGCGCCAGGATGTTAACATTTCGAATTCCTCTTTTTCTGCCTGCAGGTCGAGAGCTGTGGCACTCTCAAGGGCAGTGTGGGTGTGGGCAACAGCTACACTGGGGTTGGTAGGCCGTCCATAGCACAGGTCCACAATGGAGACGTGGGCGGGCACAGAGACAGGACGTCCGACGCCTGCTTCCCCAAACAGGAGAAGAGGGAAGTGGAGAACGGCTTCCCCAGAGACCCTTCCTCCTGCCGGGCAGAGGACAGCTCCCAGGGTCAGAGCCGGAGCCCGTCCCAGGGGAACGGATTCCTCCTCAGCAGGGAAGAGCGCGAGTCGGAGAAAGACAAGGAAGACGGCCTGACGACGCCACGCAAGAAACGAGGGAGGCGGAAACTGGAGCGCCCAACGAAATGTGAGTGTTTTTTTTTTTGTTTTTTTTTCTTGGCTTCTGCTCGTTCAGCTCGGCCACGTTTTGATCCGCTCTCTGTGGATCCAGCAGGAAAAGTCATGTGACGAGTACAAGATGTTGAGTAATGAACTGTAAATGGGTGTCAGACACACAGAGCATGGCGCTGACGCTGCCAGGATTAGTAACACTCAGGCTAAAAGTGTCGCATTCATGCCGCTGCACAGTGGAAAGGCACGAGCAGATATCAGGGCTGACACAGAAATTATAACGTTTATACCAATATTCATCTTACACGCATCATATTGAATGTTACGCATGCTGTGTTTCACTCGGTGTCAGCGTTTCTGCGGCTCACCAAATGCTTTCAGCATGTCCGACCAGTCGACATGTGAATGTGCAGAGCAGCTGCAGTGAGAAAGAAAGAGAGAATCAATGAGTAGATTAGCTTTGAAATCATGTAGCAAAAAGGAAAAAAGGAGCCACAACATCTGCATGTGGAAACATTTCACTTCCTGCCAGTTAATCACATTTTATCATTCGAATAGAACAAAACTTAATTGTCCAAAGGTGGAAAGCTGTCTTTGGCCCGTCCAGCAGGTCATTAAAACATCAAAACTTTCACACATGAGACATAGAAACAGCACTTACAATCTGAATACTGCATGTAATAGATTACACTTTGTTAGAACTTCAGAAAAACACCTAAAAAATGAGATTAAATGCTTTTTAATCAGACAAGAACATAGAAGAGCAGCTTAGTGATACCCAAAAATACTGAAGTAGTAATTAAAATGATAATTATAAAGTTATTAAATTGAGCACTTGTGAGATTTGGATTAAAGTGAGTTGAAAATGTCACCTTTTAGGAAAATGTGATGGGAATTCGTCACCGCTTTCTTATATTTAACAAACCAAACGGCTGATCGAGAGGCTAAAGTTTAATCGAATATGAAAACAATCATTAGTTCCCTGAAGTGTGTGAATTCTGGTCAGACAACAGGAAATGGTGACGTTACTTGCTGTAAAACAAAATGCAACCTGATATGTTTCCTGAAATAATGACGACAGCTGAAAAACGCAAACTGCTGACGTTTTAACTGCAATAGATTTAATTTTGGTGAAATTTTGAATGGAGTTTTGGTCCATTAGAAGCGAATGTGCAGCAGCCACAGTGCTGCAGTGGACCACATTAGTGTGTAAAGATGATATAAATCAGGGGGGCATTGTGGGAGAGAGCGCTGCTGACAGGTAGTTTTTAGTCCAAGATGGAGATTAACAATTTCACTTAGCCGCTCCCCTCTCTGCTTTTCAGTCCTCTCTCTCTCTGTCAGCCACGCGTCTCTCTCGCTCCTCTCTCGGCCACAGAGACACCGGCTATGACCTTGATGAGGAGTGCAGTAAATAAAGCCCGGGGAGGAGCGACTCGTCTCCTGGCAACAAGCCTCTGTTGGGAGCTGGCAGGTCTCTGTTGTGGCCGCCTCCCTGTCGGGGGCCCTGCCAGGTGGATGGCGTCGTGCCCAGAACTCTTTACAAACTGAGTCTGCACTCTGTATTCACCTGATCTGTGCTTCTAGGATCTGTTACTTCACTTCAAAGCAGAAATCTGGGAGAACCCTGTTGGCTTCTGGTGCAAATGGCTAAAGACGGGTTTTCCGAACCAGGTGTGCAGCTCTGCTCCCTAATCTGGGTTTGGATCCGGCGCTGCGAGGCTTTAGTGCGGCGCAGTGGCGAACACAGAGAGACGTGACAGTTGAAAACAATAATAAAGTTTAAGACTCACTGTTAACACTCATCCTGTTGCACAGGGCTTTGTTTGAAATGAGGATGTGGAATTAAAGCAAGATGAGGCAGGAGAATGCGACTAGACCACGTTTTAAAGGATGGATCACCAAAACTTAAAGGGACAGTGCGCCGATTTCACACAGGAGGGTCTATTAGTCCACCTGTGGAAACATTTATAAAGTGTTTGGCTCATGGGTAGCCCTGATGATGTCATAATTTGGGGTTTACCAAGCACAGAGGGGCTAAGACCAAGACGCTGTCCAGTTGCATTATGGGAAGTGTAGGAACAAGCATTTTTAGAGTCAGTGGTATCTCAAATTTCCTTACTATAGCAGTTCTTTACCCTACAGCAGCAAATATTGGCCCTAAATCTGAGCTATAAATCACATTATCAGGGCATGTGTAATTAGTTTTAACGTTGTTCTACATTTTAAAGGGGACATATTATGAAAAACTCCCTTTTGTTGCGTTAACTTCTTAAAGGCCGAGCATATAAAGAGAAGAAATCCCACAAAATTACACCAGATCATCTGCACTGTCCTGCATATTTAACCACTTTTAATAAGCCTTGTGTAACAGAAACATGTAGAGAGCTTCAGATGTGTCAGCCTGGTTTCGACATGTGACCAATAGTGGAGTGGATAGTCAATAGGTTTATCAAATTGACATAACACAATAGTGGTTTGACTCAAACCAGGTTTCTAGAATCACATATTGTAGGAGCCCTGATGAGTCCTGGTGCGGTACACAGGCCGCAGTGAGCCAACGACAAATCCCATTAGCTGTGTGGTCATTTCATCGTTATCTCTCTAATTATCTCTAAACACAGTCACACTCATAGCATTAACTCTTCAACTGCCATCCGGTTTGTTACAGCACGGTGTTTTAAAGTGACAGTTTGGGCCCTGCGGCTTACAGGAAGTACCGTCTCATACGTTTTCAACAGCAGACTGAATCAACAGAAAGAGGAACCAAGTAGTCAGCGCAGGCCGTGTTGGCAAAAGCCAAAGAAAGGACGTGCAGAAATTCAAATTAGAGGTCTGCACGGGGTCTGCGGCTCCCTCAAGACCTGCAGCAGATGTTAGTGACAAGTTTTTTTTTTTGTTTCTCTCAAGGCTGCAGGCGTGCATCGGCAGTCACGTGATGTGTGAACGTAGTGTGGGGTGGATAGTGTACTGTCACACACATTTGCTGCTAGGCATCAGTGTTTGATGTCTGTGACACAGTGAAACAGCTCTGATAGGACGCTGTGCACATTGCAGGTTAGTGAGCAGAGAATTGTGGGAGCAGGCGACTGGAGCAAAAAGCAGCTGGAGTGGATATGTGCAAAAAAAAAGTGGGGCCACACAGACTTTTAATTCAGATTACATCAGCAAAAACAGCCCACAGTGCTGCCCAGAGTTTAATTGCTGAATGATTTCTGGGAAATGCAAAAAGCACCACTTACTGTTGCGCCTGCATGATGTCTGGATTTACCTTAAATGCACTAAGCAGCAAACCTGACCGCGACTAAAATATACATGCAGGCAGATATTAATCCCATTACAAAAAAAAAAAAAAGTTTGAACAGAGGGAGCGTTGGTGCATTCATCTCAGAAGGAAGAGTCCTTGGTGGGGGGCAGTGTGGTGGATCGATAGTCAGCTAAACAGGGTTTCTGTTATCCATCTGGAGGGCACAGGAAGGATTTGAGCTCCGGCTGTAGTGGAACTGAGCTCCAGCAATACGAGAGCTGGAACCCACTCAAACTGGCAAGGTATACTCTCTGTGGGCAACGTTAGCCAGCTCCCCTCACAAACCCAATGACCTTGGCAGTCCGCGCTGCCTCACCGATTTGTTATATAGTCACTTATTCCCGATGAGGACGAGGAGACCAGACCCGAGCAGGGAGGGATGGAAAAAAAAAAAAAAAAAAAAAGAGCAAGGGGGAGGGAGGAACCGGGGGCTCAGCTACACATGGAACCAAGCTGAAGAGGCTGCTAAGAGAGCGGACTATTGTTTGGACAGGTCTGTAGGGTACTTCACTGACAGGCCGGAGTTGGCTGTGCAGAAAACACGCCATCAAAAGTTGTCCTTCGCCTCTCAGGCCTCAAGTGTTATGATAGTGTTTGGGCTTCGACTCTGCAGATAGCCGTGTTTACTCAGGCTGTGTCATCATGCTAATTTCGGCCACAGCTGCTTGAATGATGTGTAGAAGCTCCGCCGGTGTCATATCACCGAGGCGCTTTTAGTAACACTTGCTTAAATTGGAATTAGACATTGTTTCGGTAATATCAGAGGTGGGAGTTAGAGCTGATTTTGGCTTCCTTGTCTAGTTTTTCTGCTGCTGCTGGGGTGAAAAACTTCTCACGGATCCTGACTGCTGTCCTAGTGTTTCAGTTCGGTGGTATCCCTGCTCCCTGGCTCACCCCTCGCCGCTCCGCTGAACACAGGAAAACAATGCCGGTTAAGAATGAATAACATGCCCTCGTTGTCTTAAATCACGGCCAAGTTAATGGGAAATCCCAACTGGAGCTTTTATTGTGTTCGAGACATTTTTATTAGACTGCGGTTTCAGAGCACGTTTCACCAAATATTTTCTGTGCTATTTTTGACGAGCTTTAGCCTCCTGCTGCATCTCCCGCTTTTGGTTGTGCAACCTCCTCTGCGTATATGGACATTTTTCTTTCCTGTGGAAAATATTTGTCTTTCTAAGAAACTCTGAATAGAACTCAAAGAGTTTTGGATCCGTTCAGTATGTCAGCGTTGGATCCTTTACTTATTTAAAAGAAGCAATACTGCAATTTAAAAATACTTTTAGAAGTGTAAGCCGCAGACTGTGTGTCACAAGTAGAAGCACTTAATCTAATAGGCAGCAATTCTGATGAACAATTAATCCAAACTCCCAGAAATCGCTCCTCACAGAATACCCAGAAAAGTACTTGCAGCTTTTCTTAGTCTTCTGTGATAGTAGAGAGTAGTATTATTAGGTAGTAGTACAAAGTAGATAATAAATTACTCAGTTAACTGGGAAAATAACTGCCTGATTAATCAGTGCTGAAAATAATCTAGTTGCACCTTTACTCATTCTGAAGTACTGAATATTTGTGTACGGGCTGAGGTAATACTTCTACTTGAGGGCAGCGATCTATAAACAACTGGATTATTAATATTATTTTTAACATGTGTGGAGCATCTGAACACTGTAACGTCATAGTGGAGCTAATTTTAACTACTTTTGTACAATTAAATAAACATATTTTATCAGCTGAACTGTATGTAGTGCAGTAAATGTGGAACTCATTGGAGGAACTCAAGCACAAGTCACTGATTGACAGTGTCACCTCACGGTCCATTTTGTAGCTGTTCCGGAGCTTTCAGTCATATCACATGAGCTTCATCAGCAGGACGTTTGCCCACTTGTCATGGTTGTGTTGAGGAGTTCTCGTCCATGTTTTAAAATGCTTAAAATCTCATGAAAGTGCTCAGAAATAACAGGAATTTGAACATTTCCACGATACCAAACTCCACCACCACTCCACAAGAGCTCCAGCTACTAAATGACCTTAAGGTGAGATTAGATTTGTGTGTACAAGTACCTCAGTGTTGTAGAACTTGGATAAATTACTGACTTTTATCATTGGAAAACATAAAATATTGACTTTCTTAACGGCAGAGCAATTTTTATTGGCTTTACCACCATTTTCTACAGCAGTGTCTGCATCTGTCTGCCTCTCAGTTGTTCATAACTCAACTGCAGCAGGAGGAGACGCATGTCTTGGTCCTGTTGAGGCTTTGGAGATTGGCAAGGCAATTATATATGGCCCTCGAGCCACAGTCAAGTGAAGCAGTATGTTGTTGCCTTTACGGCTCAGCGTCGGTGGCTTGGGAGGGGCCATGCTAATAGCAACCAGCTGTGTATCTCAGGAAGGGGGGATATAAGGTCAGAAGTGTGACATTTGCCAAAGTAAACCTGGCCCCTCTCCACACTCATCATAACCTGGGCAGCCTCTCCAAACACTCATACGGCACCTGAGCGCACAAGCTCCCGTGATCGCAGACGATCTGAAACTCTGAGCACGCATGAGGAGTTTCCCTGAGCCACTATCTCCCCTCCGCTATATTAATTTGACTTTAATTTGATCAAACGCACAGTTAATGGATGATGTGGAGGGCGAGCGTAATAATTTGGGTTAATAAAAGTGTTATATGGTTTATTGATGAGTGCGAGGCCAGTTGAGTTTAACACAGATACGAGGGTAACCGATGTGGTCAATTTCCACTCTCCTATGAATGATTCAGGCCATCCATTGTGTCGCTGTCTTCTCTCTAGATGTGGAGCACAAGGAGGAGGACGGGAGTGATGCAGTCAAGACCGAGGTAAGATTTCTGCTCTGTTGAGTCTTTGTTCTCCGGCTGACGTAACTCTTGAGGTGTCTTTCACACTTGCCAGGGCAGTAGCTTCCTTTTTTTGGGTGAATTACCTTTCCTCTCACAAACCACAAATCCCCTGCTTGCCAGCATGATAGATGGTCGTGGTGCAGCTCGAACAGAAGCAAAGGTGCTTTTTTTGACTTGAGACGGGACAGTTTTTGAAGCAGAGATACAGGATATAGCAGGATACAGGTATGTAATAAAAACATCAGCCCATGCTGGTTGTGTACTTGATATGGGGATGTTTACGTGTTGTTTTGCATGAATGAAGCTGGGTAGGAACTGTTCAACATTGTGGGAAATACAGTTGTTTTCTTGCCAAGAGTTAGATGAGAGGATTTCTAGATAAATACAAAGCTAAAGCCAGCAGACCGTTAGCTTAGCTTAGCATAAAGACTGGAAACTGAGGGCTAGAGTTAGCCTGACTCTATCCAAACATAGTTTGGTACACAGGCCCCCGTAAAAAAACAGTTTCGGGCCTTATTTGCTTTCTTGCTGACAGTTAGATGAGACAATTGATACCACTCTCATATCTGTCCATTGAATAAGAAGCCAGAGCCTGTTAGCTTAGCTTTGGAATTCCTCCACTTAATGGAAAATACAGATGTTTTAGATGAGAGGATTTCTAGGTAAATATGAAGCTATAGCCAGCAGTTGGTTAGCTTAGCTTAGCTTAGCATACAGACTGGAAAGTGGGGGAAACAACTAGCCTGGTTCTGTCCAACAATAGCAAAATTCGGATACCAGCATCTCTAAATCGACACAAAAAGCAAAAGTGGAAAAACTGCCATTCACCATTTTTTGGAGTTTATGTGCTGGACTGTTTCTTGGCTGGGACCACTCTGTAAAAACAAAAGTAAGTAAGATGAAATATCTTGAATGAAGGTATTAGATGCTGGTATTTTGTCTGTCGGGTGTCTTCTTCCCAGGCAGTTTTTATGTGAGAGCATTTCAGTTGCCTCAAGGTTTTTTGCCCTAAATCATCTTGATAAGTTATTTAAACTTCATACTGTGATCTTATGACTGGTAACTTAATGCTTGAAACTAGAATTTCCAGTAAAAAATTTTTTACTTCTTTTAAAAATCTTGATCCGTGAAATTTTCCTCTTCTGTTGGCAGATAATTTTGTATTATTATTTGTATTATTCCCCTGTTATGTTGCTTTTCGAGAGTTCTTGCAGTGTAGTAACATGCTGGCTTTTTGTATGGATTAAACAAATCAGACATGTTCATTTGTGAGTTTTAAGGTTCTGGTCAGTGGATTTTGTCACCTTTTAGCAGCTAGCTGTTTCCCCCTGTTTCCAGTCGTTATGCTAAGCTAAGCTAGCCGGAGCTTCCTAATGCACGGACAGATATGGGAGTGGTGTAGATCCTCTCACCTAACTCTGAGCAAGAGGCTGAGAAATACATCAAACTACTCCTTCAAGCTTATGTCTGTGTATCATTAAACCTTCTGACACCTACAGTAAACGGTATCCACACCATTGCTCGACTTGAAGCTTCGCCTGTCTTCAAGGCTTCTTCTTCAAGGTCCATAAAAACTGAGTAGTTCTCTTGCCTTTGGACTTGTGAAAGAAATGGTACCTAATGGTGTATAGATTTGAAATATCAAATACACTTGGGAGCTTCTCGCATCAGTTGGTGCTGGTGACCTTGAGAGTGTTGCCAGGGAGTTGTGATTAGACACTGTGGCATCACTTCTTGCTGCCTGACCAATCACAAGCTGATGGTGTCGTACGGCACACCAACATGTGAGTCATCATCTTTTTAGAAATTAGACAACCCCATCGCCTCAACCGCAAATTACTCAGTCGTTAACTAGAGTCTGTCTCACGGGCTCTAGTGACAGATTGGATGCACAGATTTACTACAAATCTGGATGCTTCTAAACTCTAAAGGAAAGAATCAAGATCTAGTAGCTAACTTCTTTTTTCAACACCTTAAACAGGGAGGTCGAGGCAGGCTGCGAAGGGGAGTTGGTTGGGAGATCAGCCTTCGTCAGAGGCCCATGCCCAGAATAACCTTCCAGGCTGGTGACCCTTATTACATTAGCAAGCGGACCAGAGAGGAGTGGCTGGCCAAGTGGAAGATGGAGGTGAGTACCCCAGCTCTGTCCCAGCCACCGTAGATTACAGGGTGAGTGACAGGCAAAAGCTGCCAGGGTCAAAGACAGGGCTTGTGGTGCATTCACAGCCAAGTGTATTTGATGGGTCATCTGATATCTCATGAAGGTACCATTTATTTCTGTGGATTTCCAGAGCCATTGGCTCAGTCAGCTCCTGCATTTCCTGGCTTTGTTCTTGTCTATTGTATTAGCAGAGGAGAAATCACATGCAGCTGTGTTGATGCTTTGACATGATTCATGCTTCCTGGATGAAAATGTTGTTGTATATTTAGATTTGCATCATTCTGATTGCCTTTGGTGTCTTGAAGCTGTGATGAAGTGCTGCTACGTTAAAGGGTCAGTTCACCCGAATGACCAAAAAAAACATACAGCGTCCTTGTTAATCTGGATGATGCACAGACTGTGTTGGTGTTCAGAGTGGGAAGGGGCTGCATTGGTGGGCGTGTGTTGGTAAGACAGTGAAATCCAGGAATCGTGATGAGATCCATGACTTTGAAGGCTTGTCAGTCACCACCTGGCTTATAATGTGATGAAGAAGGATTTTACTGCTCTGAAGAGCTAAAGAGTGACATTAATGTTATTTTACATCACGAGAATTGACAAGCAAAAAGTAGACGTGTAATTCACATGAAAAAGCCACTAAAGTTAAGCCAGGTTCAATTTTTGGTCTTTTTCAAATGGATATGGAGCTGAACTCGGTCTGAACACGACTTCCTGTCAACAGATTTCAATTTGATGGAAAATTGCTCCAGTTAAACCTTCCATGTAAACGCAGAGCAGTAACAAAGAGTTACAAGTTCATTCTTGACAAAACAGTCTTGCCACAAGTTCCATTTAGTAGCTATTTCGGAGCTTTCAGTTGCATCACGTGATCTTCCTCGAGCTCCAGAACAGCTACTGAACGGACCTTTTGATCAAGAAGGTCAAGAACCAACTTTTCATCTCACCTTTTGAGCTAAGAGAGAAAGTTTTCAGAGAAACCTACAGTTCTGTGACAGCTGAGCAAACATCCATCGACCCATAAAGATCACGCGATTCGATGGAAATCTTCTGAACTGCTCCTAAATTATAGACCTTGTACATAACATTACTTTGTCAACAAGTGTTTTTTTTTTTCAAGCATTTTTGCTTGATTGGGCAATGACAATGGAGAGTTGCGACAATGCTGTATGTGCTTGTAACCATTTGGCTACCAAGCACTACAACAAACTGGTAATTTTTACCACATTCAGAGTGATCACACAGAAAGCGGCAACTCATACAAGCTCTGATTTCCTTTTGGACCATGAGTAAAAGCTCCTAGCGCAGCAAGATGTTAAATCTTACAAATATGAAGTTCCCCACATTGCTCATTACTTAGTCATGTTCAGTGTGACTCCTGGTAGTAATGTGATGTAGAGCAACTTCATCTGTTACATAATGAGGAGTCTCCGTAGTATCAACATGGGGTCTTCCATTTCTTCTGCCTCCCCGCCCCCCTCTGCTCCCCTCTGGAGAAGGCTCGGAGAGCGGCCATAAAAATGTCTCCAGGGAGGAAATATTGCCAAATTAGCAGGACATGCCGGGGTCCCTCAAGTGAAATGTCATAAAATACAAGGCAAGTAGGCAGCTCACGTTTTGCACACAGAGGTGGATTCTCTCAAAGGAGTCCCTCTGCAAGGCTGAGGATTTGAGGTTTTCACTAGGCTGAGGATTTGCAAGATGCAAATTTTGATTGTGCCTGGTTTCCCCCCCTTTTCTCATCTGGCCTATTGCAAGCTTTGATCTAATTTGCACAAAGACTGATTTGTTCTGGCATCAAAGCCCTTTCCTGAGGAGTAATATGATGCACAGCCTTTAGTTTGGGTTGTGCTCCTCACACGGAGCCTCTTGCTGTTGCATGTTTCTGCAGCAGGGACGACATGGTGGCTGAAAGGGTTACTGCCGTCTTGCACTTTCTCCAGGATCTCTCTCTCTCTCTCTCTTTTCATGTGCCTTGTGTTACAGTGGACTTCTCCGTCTCTCCCTCTCTGTTTCCCTCCCCCATTCTTCTCCTGACCCCTCCCCCAGCTATGGAAATGAACTCTGTGCTATGGATATGAGGGTGAAGATGAGGTTTGCAGCAAATTTCCAGCCCTGCTTGCAAGACAGCCTCTTGGCTCGCTGCCAACATTTTGCAAGTCCTCTCTAGCCAACCAGAATTCCTGTCGGCAATCACCTGACCCTGAATTCCCAGACAAAGAAATGTTCATGCTTTCTTTTTTTAAGCGATCTCTTCTACCCTGAGAGTGGGGGTGAAAAAAACTCAAGCCCCACACTGGATTATGAGGGTTGCGCGCTGGTGTGTATGGGTATGTGCACTGCATTGTTTGTTTGATAACACGGGGGGATAGTGTGCATGTTTGATTAGCCTGCTTACAGCGAGGGGAATATGCTGACTTCAGGTATTTCCACGAGAGTTCTCGTGAACCATCTGCTCTGCACGGCTTAAAGGGAAACCGTCTCTTTAAAAGAGGAAGAGTGAGCAGGCTTTAGCCGTGTTTGGGAAAAACTTGCTTGCATGAAAAAAGTTTCTCCCGTGGGGTTGATGTGTGCTGCAACTATTTCCTGTTTCATAGAAGTGCCTAGAAATGTCAGACGAGTGCAGCTTTGTTTTAGGGCAGATATATTTACCTTAAGAATGCTGCTGTGTTTTTAAAGCCGCCTTACATAACATTTAAGTGGGAAAAAGGTGAAGTTGTTGTGCAGGCCTCAAGTCCTTTTCCTTCCTATCATTGTGCACTTTGTTCTGTTTGACTCTGAACATAGATTTCCTGCAAGAGGTGTAATTTGATTACTTGAAAAGGTTTAGAGGGCTTTGGAGTAAGCCGAGCAGCCTCCTCAGGGAGCTTTTTTAACAACTCCACTTGTGGATTCATGGGGAATTCTGTTTATGTATTCATGGCTGACTCTGTAATATTCCTAATTATCTCCTAAAAGGACGCAATACAATGAGAACCAGATGGCCTATTTTGGTGTGACCCCCCAAGGCCACTCATGAAATGCACAGCCTTTGTAGGGATCTGTGCTAAAATCAGGCTAATGAATGTAGTAGCCACATTGCTGCACAGCAGAACCTGCCACTCATGCATTTTCAGACAGTATTTCCACTTTGAAAGCAGCTCTGGGATCAGCTTCTGCAGCGTGCTCGGTCTGATGCATCTCTTGAATTAACTACACCTGTCGTGACTTAAGGAAGTTTTTATTAAACGTAAGCAGCCCTGCTCTGCAGATAGGCTTGGGTCTGTGCACTGAAGACATATTTCACTGTATTATCCATCAAACAATTACACAAAACAGTCCCTGCTGCGTCTCTGCTGCTTGTTGCGCATGAGAGACGACTGCATTCAAAGGTCAAACTCTTTTGTGTTGCTTCAAAGGCTCGTTGTGTGAGGAAGTAATGTTCACTGACAGTTTGTTTCATCTAACTTTTACCTTTAATCAGAGTGTGCAGAATGCTGGTTTTGATTCGATGGCACCTGAACTGCTACTTTAACACTTTTTTTCCCTCTAATATCTAATTTGTTTGATGCTCATCGTATTTGCCGATGTACTAGTTTTCAAGGCGGTGTTTCATTTCCACAACTGCACTTCTGACTCTTTGAGACTAAGAAATTTGCCTCATAAAGTTAACAGCCTTTATAACAGGCAGTTGTTGTCTTATAAATAACTGACACTATGCAGTAAACGTGACCTTTTTGTTAACAAGCACAGCCCAGATTAGATACTACAGTATCATCTGCACACCCCAGAGGCCAATATCTCTTCTCTTTTTTCTGCCTCCCAGTGCACTCTGTCACCCCTTGAGCCCTCAGGGTATCATGCTGCACAGACCTCTAAGTCAGATTATCCCTTATTGTGCACCTAACATGTCTCTGCACTCTGCCAGAGGCCTGCAGGGCTTCTGTTTTCACTCTCTCCTTAACTAAATCCACCATTACTGTTAGTGCACCAACTTAGGTTTGATTTTCCATTATTCCTATGTAACGTTTTTCCAAGGGGGGGGAAAAGTGTCGACGTTTTTCGCCGCGTGAAACTCATTTGCTCGGCTGTGTTTGTACATCTATAGTATGTCTGCTGTCATTTTTGGTATTTGTCTTCAGCGCAGCGTGACAGCGGATATAAGTGGTGGTATTTCTGAGCTGTCAGTGACGGGCAGGCGTGCGTAAATGATAAAGACCGCATTGTGTCTCTGCTACCTCCTTTCCTATTTTCCCCTTTAGACTCGGAGAGCCTGTCTTGCTGGTGGAGCTGCACACACACTGTGAGGCCCCCAAAAGGGGGGCATTTACAACTGGGAAGAAGTCCAGAGACAAATATCTGGTTCTTATAGCCACTGTACTTTCTCCTCCCCCCACTGGCATTTTCAGCGTCACTCTCTCATTGGCTCCGAGGAGAAGGAACCCTGGAGACAGTCTGACCCTAAACACACCAAAATGAGCTCAGTAAAAGTAGCTCAGCTGCTTTATTGCCATTTGTATTTTCTCCCAATATACCCGTGATTACTGGTCACCAGTGATGAAGTAGCTCACTCGCACTAGTCAGCTCATTTCTTCCAGTCTGAGCCGGCAACAGTGATTACGGATTGTTTCTCCACGCACACCTAAAGCATTGAGCAATTCAATTGACATTTGTTATTTTTTTGCAGTTTACCATCTGGAACCACACATCCAAGCCGGCTGTCGAACACTAACTCCAGTGTGCTTGTGCTGGAGCCAAGAGGTCTAACACATATGGCCGAGGGCTTTGAACCATCCATCCAGCACTACAGTACAGATATTTATAAACCGCAGCAGAGCCTCTTGATTGAAGAGCACATGTTTCTACTCTTCTGCGCCGAAACCCCTCCCCATGCCGCCTAAGCACCACCTCCCCTTAAAGGCGCTTTTGTTTACGAGTCACACTGGGAGAGAGGACGGAGGATTGTGCTGTACTCTCTCTCAGTCTCGGCTTTTTTTTCCCCCCTCCTCTTCCCACACGCCCAGTCCACCTCTGGACATTTACAGTGTGTGTGTGAGACCTGAGAAGTTGAGAAAGACTTGAGGAAAGTAAGCACAGCTGTGCAGCCCAGCTCTCACGTGGAGCCTATAGTATGACTAACACGTGTTTACATATGGGACTGCCGATACTGTATATGTTCTGTGAGTGTGTGCGTGTTTTGAAGAAAAAAAGAGTGAGAGGAGGAGAAGAAAGTTAACATGTGTGTGCATGCCGAGTCCTACCGTGTGTGTGTTTGAGAGAGAGACATCAGAATGAGTGCAGCTGTTGGGGATTTACTGTGAGAGGCTTAAGTCCCGGCTGCGTCTCGTCCTCTCTGATCGACCTAGCGGTTCAGTGTCAGGTACCACAAACCCAGTGAACCCTCCGCTGCAGCTCCGGACACTAGAGGGTTACTGTATACCGTGCTGTTGATGAATGGGCCTTACAGTCGGAGATAAAGCTGTGTTTACAAAGGCTGTCGGGCTCCCACAATCGAGATTCTGCACGAGGGCTGCAGAGGTGGTGTGCACAGCGTGGTGTCAAGCTACATGGCTACAAAGGCTAACAGCCTCTGTTTGTGCTGTATTTGGCATTAGGGCAATTTACAGAGTGGAGCTACAACAATTAAGTTAGTTAAATATTAAATCAGTCAACTATTTTGATTACTGATTAAGTGGTTTTAATAATTTTTTAAGAAAAAAAAAGTCAAAGCTTCTTAAATGTGATGTTTTTCACCATTTTCTTACATTTTATAGAAAACAACTGATTTATTGAGTGATTCAGGCAGAATATGTGATTGCAAATATGGTAATGATCGCAGTTTAGTGGTGGATGGACAAGTATGTAGCGTGTTTAAGGCTGCATTAACAAATATCTTTAAATTAAGAATGGATCAGCTGACTGTGTGTAATGTGAACAGTGTTGCTTGTAGTAAGAAAGCACAGACAGTTATCGTCCGTCTCTGCAGTTTCTCTCAGCTCGACGGTCCATTTTAGCATCTTTCAGCATATTGTCTTGGTTTTACAGCCCAACATTTGGTTTGCTCTCACCGCTCTCATCAGCGTCTTTTCCAGTGTCAGCAGGCAGCCATTTCAGCTCTGATAAACCCACTCCTACAGACAAAGTTAGCAGCTAGCTGCTGAACGTAATGGAGCATTTAGCTGCTAAAGAGCTAAGCTAAAAGCTTTAACTCGACTTCATTCGGTGGCCAGAAACACAGCTCCAAATTAATGCTAATGTTTCTTTGGGTCTGAGGTAACTTTTGGCTAATGTGTTAGCTTACAACTTATCCTGATGCCTCCAAGTGGCCAAAAATACAATTATTACTGAACTGTCGGACATTTTGCAAAATTGTGAATTGTCTTACCGTCAGTCAGATGCGTCCTGTGCAGGTACCTTTCAGCATGCGTCTAGCCTAGCTTAGCACAAAGCTAGGTGCTATGTCTTGTTTATTTTTAGCATTTAGCAGTGAGGCGTTGGAGCAAACCTCAATACTTTTGTGGAAGCAATTGTGTCAGTAGCACCTGAACTCTGTCAAGTACTCAAACATTTAACGCTTCTTCCTCTTCTTCTTTGTCTTATTTCCTGGTTTGTTTCCATGTGAACCGTCTCCACGTCTCTTCTTCGCTAAGGTTAGCGTTAGCCAGCTAGTTGGCGGGGCATTGTGGCAGACATTTTCTGAGGCTGATTTGGTTTTTAGTTTCTTATGTCTGCCTTTCAGTGTGACCCTATTCTTTTCATTAATATTGCAACAATTTTCTGTCAAGTTTTATCAGTTTCAAGGGTCTTTTAATCTAATTAGTAGGCGAGGATTTTTTTTTCTACGCTGTCCTACTTGTGGATGTGTGAGTGGAAGTTTGACCTTAAATCAACTTTTAAAAAACTGTGCAGCTGTTTCTGTTAACATCTGTCTCTTTTTGTTAAGATGAAGAAGTATGTCTGTAGATAAACAAGTTTATATTTAGAAAAGTAAAGTATCCCGCCGGCGTTAAAAACCCAGTCTTTATACTCGCCTTAAACAATGGACTGGCTGTGTTTCAGGCAGAGAAAAAGGCCAAACTGATGTCAGCGATGAACTCGATGAAGGATCACGAGGAGAATGAATGCGAGGCCGAGAGAGAAGAAGTCTCAATAATCAAACACCCATCGCCTTCAAAGCTGCTGCAGCAGCAGCAGCAGCCTCAGTCGCACACTCAGTCACAGCCTCAGTATCAACAGCAATCACAGCCGTCGCTGCCACAGCAACAGCAACAACATCAGCCGCCGCCTCAGCAGCAGCAGCCTACTGACCCCGCCTCCCCCACTGTGGCCACGACCCCTGAGCCCGTCGCCATCGGAGGTGGAGACAAGACATCCCCCAAGTCTGCAGACACTGAGCCCGAGTATGAGGTAAGATCGCTTTGGGCTCAGCTCACTCTGATTAATGTGCAGCTGTAGACAAACAGGATTTCACAACAGAGATCTCTGTTGGAAAAAGGATTTAGTTTAAGGCCGGGGTTAATCTGCGTCGAGTCAATCAGCCACTCATGTTTCGGGAATTTATTCACTTCAGGTGTTTTACGACCGTCAGCCTCCGCCATCCAAAAACTGACATCCCGCCGATCGACAAGACTGAACGAGCAGCGGGAGTTAGTAGATAATTTCATGGTTATAATTAGAATCGTTCAAATTAAACATTTAAATATATTAGTGGAAAATTTTGTTCTTGCAGCCGGATTTATAACATTTTTGACTCCAACGTAGAACAAACAGATCATGTGATATGCTACTTCAGTACACCTGAAGAACAGTTATTACTGGTGCCACATTATCAACCCTACCACTGACAGTTTGACCACAATATACCACACACAGCCTTAAACTCAATGCGAGCATTATATAGTGTAGCTTAGACCACTAATGTAATAATCAGTCATATAGTGTGAAATCTTTTTTTTATGATTGTATAAAGAGGGACAGATAAAGCCTGTACCCTGTAGTCTACAGTGTTGTGCTGCTCCCCAAACCAGCAAACCAGACTTTAATTCATAAAATCTGTGACTTGCCCTTTAACACAAAACTTTTTCAACCAAAAATGCAAGAAATTCCCCACTTCTATCTCCTCAGTTTTTGAAAAGTGCTGCTTTTCTTTGTCTTAAGTGAGACGTAAGAGTTTTGATTAGTTTGTTATGTATTGTTTTATATATATTTATATGGTGGAGGGGAGGCCGTGTGGCTCAGGTCTTAACTGTCTGACGGCACCGGGAAGCTGCTCAATGTCCCCCCGATCTGTGTTCTTCATATATGTTTATACTCTGTGTATGATTCGTCCATACTGTAAACTTACTGTCGGTCTGGTCTGCACACACGACATCTCTGGCATGTCTGTCTGCACAGGGAGAGGGATCCATCCTCGGTTGCTCCCTCTGAGGGTTCTTTCAATTTCATCCCCATTAAAGGGGTTTTCAGAGGAGTCACAATCGAGGGTCTAAGGATAGAGTGTCGTAAGCTTCAGGCAAATTTGTGATATTGAGCTATAAAACTAAAATAGATTTGAATTAACTTCCCAAACTGAGGCAGACAGTGTTTAAAAATGTTTCACAATTATGCCCAGAAGTTAATACAGAGCGGATGATTTGTCTTTTATTTTGGCTGCAGGACGGCCGTGGTTTTGGCATCGGCGAGCTGGTTTGGGGGAAGCTGCGAGGGTTCTCGTGGTGGCCAGGCCGCATCGTATCCTGGTGGATGACGGGACGGAGCAGAGCTGCCGAGGGAACCAGATGGGTCATGTGGTTTGGAGATGGAAAATTCTCAGTGGTGAGTGCGGAGAGCCAACATTAATATTGCTGTCAGGTGTTGTTTTTTTTCACCAGAAATTAAGCAAAACAGCCTTCCGTTTACAGTGACAACCACACACTGTAGAATGAGCTTTTTTTTTTGCTTTATTTACTCAACTAATCACTATTTTCCAACATAAACATGAGAGTCATTAATCTCCAGACGTCCTCTAACATGTGAAGTAAACATTTAATTTTCTGTGTACTTTACAGGTCTGTGTAGAGAAACTCTTGCCTTTAAGTTCCTTCAATAATGCTTTTCACCAACCAACTTACAACAAGCAGCCCATGTACAAGAAAGCCATCTATGAAGTGCTACAGGTGAGTGTAACCTGCCGACTGAACTGAGCTCACTGTTTTGTTTTGTTTGTTAAATTTTGTCGTTCCAGTTACTTGCATGGTGTTTTTTTGTTTTCGATGGCACTGCACAGTTTTTGCTATACTGCGATAATTTGATATGTGTGCTTATTCACTTTCTTGCTGAAGGTTAGATGAGAAGATTGATGTCGCTGTCATATCTGTGCTTTAAGATAGAGGCCACAGATGATTAGCTTAGCTTAGCATAAAGCTGGTCAAAACAGCTAGCCTGACTCTGTTCAAAGTTACAAAACACTTCTACTTTGCACCTCTAAAGCTCACCAATTATCATATTGTGTCTTATTTATTTAAAGACAGTCTATTTAATGTTTTACCTTGTAAATGTCTGCTTATTCTGAATTTGACACCTTTCAAACACGTTAGGACAGGAGCAGCTAAAGACTGGGAAAGATGTGGAACGCTCCAAAAACACCTGTTTGGATCATTCCACAGGTGAACAGGTTCTTTGGTAACAGGTGACAGTGTCATGATTGGGTATGAAAGGGGCATCCTGGAAAGGCTCAGTCGTTCTCAAGTGAGGATGGAGCGAGGTTCACCACTTTGTGAACACATGATTGGATGAAGGATATTACTACATGAACTCAGGGACACTTCAGAAAACGCAGTTTGTAAATGACTGAATTCTTTTTCTGCATTCTAACTTTTTTTGGAATTGGAGCATTTCCCAATATGTTAAACTAACCTTTAAGTCTATAGCCAAAATAAGTGCTTATATGAAGAGTAAAGAGAAAAGGATTAGGATCCTTTTTGGGATTCAGTATACGAAGGGTGAACTTCAGTCGTGAATGTTTTCATGTGTTGATAGGTGGCGAGCAGTCGGGCAGGCAAAGCCTTCATAGCCTGCCCCGACAGTGATGAGACAGAAACCTCCAAATCAGTGGAAATGCTGAACAAGCAGATGATTGACTGGGCTATGACAGGATTTCAGCCCACTGGACCCAAGGCCTTAGAGCCACCAGAGGGTAAGAGGGAGTCGATACTGCAAAGCTTGAATTATTGGACGTTTGCTAACTGCGAGTCTTGACTTTTTACATTTCCAAGTTCTCATGTGTGTCAGCTCCTTTAGAATCTGTTAATTGACTATAAATATTAAGCACTCGATAGAATAATTCACACTGTTGGCTGTATATTAATTGTGTGCTATGCTGTGCTCCGCAGAGGAGCGTAACCCATACAAAGAGGTCTACCCTGAGATGTGGGTGGAGCCGGAAGCTGCAGCCTATACGCCTCCTCCAGCCAAAAAGCCTCGCAAAAGCACAGCAGAGAAACCCAAGGTCAAGGACATCATTGATGAGAGGACACGAGGTAAGGTGCCTCGTTCATTATGTTAAAGAGGAGTCGTGAACTCTATATTCCTTCCCTCTGGGAGTTTTACACTGGAGTAAGTGGTCGGAGAAGTAGCGTGTGGACAAGAGGTCCATTAGGATGGCAGGTTTAAGATGAAAGTGAGTGATGAGATGAGGCAAAAAGGCTTCAGCTGTTCCAAAGACAATGAGTAGATGTTTGTTTGGGTTTACTCCCAAACACGCATGTGTTGACATTACTGCAGGATGTCCTGATGATGAGTATCAGTAACAGTATTTGTGTGGTCTAGAAAAGGTATGGTTAAAATCTGCTGTTTAACTTTAACCATTCTCTGAACTTAGTTGTGAACTCGTGAACTGTGATGCTATAAAGTTTACTTACTTATGTTAAAGCTAAATGCTTTGAAGCTCTCCCTATAAATTATTTCTGGTAATAATAAGGACATCAACTTTCATATATCAGCCAATTATCCCCTCCTGCTCAGACTGTGAGTCAGATCCATTAGCATCTCATTATTTATCCAGCTTTGACCCTAAATTGGAGAACTTAATGAGGCAATAAAACAACTATTCTCCAGAAGTGGGTTGGAGGTAATAATGAACATGAAAAGGTAGCCATGATGGATTTAATGCCAAACTTGACCCAGAAATCTTCTTTTGTAACATTTCTCTTATAATAATAGCTCCTTCTTGAATCTGGTGTACCACAGGGGTCAATTTTGGGGCCTTTGTGGTTCTTAATTGACAGAATTTATCTGCCTAATGTCTGTAAATTGATGGTCGTTGCAGTAGAGATTTAAGCTCAGATATCCTTTTTATAAGCTCTGATGTTCGCAATATTTTACACGGCAAATGTGCAGTTTATTCCTGGCTGTTAGAAGCTGAAACTGAAATGATGGTGAGAGGAGATCTCTTTCTCACTGGGTGTGTCATGTGTTGTCTTTTCAGAGCGACTCATTCACGAAGTGAGACAAAAGTGCCGCAGCATAGAGGGTAAGTGGTGCGTCTTCTGTGTGCGCTCGCTTGTAGCTGCACCGGGGGGCCTCTCAGGGGACGAACACCTAGACGCCTGACGTTTGCCTTGTTGTTGACAAGCAAAGCTGCAGAAATGCATGCATCTGTGTTAAGAAAGTAAATGTGAAGAAATAGCATTTGCATGATTTTGCTGCTTTACCGACTCCCTTTGAGTTCTCTCCAAACATACCAGCTAAGATCATTAGATCTCCACCTGAATCACAGCTGTTCAAATAATTTCGTCGACGCGCGAAGCTGCAGCAGCCGACTGTTCACACCTCTCGGACCTCCGCCTTTTAAATGCTGACATACTGCACTTCTGTCTGCAGACATCTGTATCTCCTGTGGAAGTCTGAATGTCAGCCGTGAGCACCCGCTGTTTGCTGGAGGAATGTGCCAGAGCTGTAAGGTAAGCTGTGATAAAGGTCCTTTTTTAAGTTATAATAAACAGTTTTTCAAGCAGCAGCCGATGCGTCTCCGTAAAATGTTGGTTTTTAAATTTACTAAACCTCCTTTTCACAGAACTGCTTCCTAGAATGTGCATATCAGTATGACGACGATGGTTACCAGTCATACTGCACGATCTGCTGCGGAGGGCGGGAGGTGCTCATGTGTGGAAACAACAACTGCTGCCGGTGAGGTTTCTCCTGGCTTCTACTGTGCCATGAAGGTGACAGGTGGTGATAGAAACCACAATGACCACAATGTTGCATCAGCAGTGCAAATATAAATCATGACAGCATCTTATGTGAGAAGAAGCAGCACACTGTATGTGTGTAATTTGGGTGGCAGCGTCACGGTATCTGAACAAAGTTCACAATTGTTAGGTTTCATTTTTCAGTAAATTTCCAGTCAATCTGCAAAAGAAAATGCAAATTAATGCACTTTTTTATCCAATGTTGTTATGCAAATATTGGGATTTGAATGCATGAAGATAAACTTCACGTTGCCAGTAATTATCCGGCTGAATGCCGTTAAACTGAGGCTGCAACGAGACGGCGTAATTAAAGGAGCAGCATTCACATGGTTCAATGGTTTGACTTAAAAAGCCCCTCCAAACATGTTTTAAGATATATATAAAACACTCGACTAATAATTTGTTTCTGATCTGCTTTTCACAAAAAAGTCCTTTTATCTTGTTAAAGTCCTTAAAATGACTCCATCATTAACAAATCTTGAATCTATAATTATGCAAACATGAGTCATTTCAAGAGACGTCTCCTACGTTACTGTTAAGTCCATTCTCAGTGTTTGAGGTATCCCGATCTTATTTCTGGAGGGTGGGAGTGAATGTGTCCTGAAAAGGCACATTTTGTTATTGTTTTGTTATCCAAAACCACAGCAGAGGTTGTCTCAGGACACGCTCCATGTAGAGCTGGTACAGACCATACGCTTTATCTACACAGACCCAATGCAAATTAGCAGTTACTGAACTAAAGCATCCACCCAGAACTTGTGGTATTCCTGCATTAAATCCAAATAGTCCACATGTGGGTCTCTGTGACACTGCTGAAGCGCGTGGCTCACTGGTTAGCACTGTTCCCCACCATCAAAACCATGCATGTTAGCTTAACTCCCTCTTAGTTTAGAGCTATGTGTGGTCCCCGGGAGTCACAAATGCTTGCATAATGTACAGTTGTTTTTGCAATACAGATAGCAGAATTGTGCCATTGTTGCACCAGTGGAGAAGATAATAGAGGCTTTGTGGTGGTGTCACAAATCTCACAGCAGCGATGTCAGGCGTCATCACGGAGGTCCAGCGGAGGATCGACTGATCACTAATATTATATATGTGCGGTTGTGTGTCAGTTGAATAGGCCGCTGTAAATTATAAAGAAGCAGTCGGGCAGAGTATCCTCACACTGCCGGACTACGAGATTAAAGTCTAGGAAAGTACCGCTGAAAACAGATTGAGCCTTGTCCGTGTCGGAGCCCGATCAGCAAACAGTGGTTTTCTGTGTGTTTAAATGGTGGTGTTTGGCATTTGGATGACATTTTGATGATGACTCCCTGCGTCTCAAAACTCCCAAACCTCATTCAAAGCCGTCAAAACTAGGCCTCGTCGATGTAAAACCGAGACTGACACTGTCAATGTGAGGCCCGTCTCTGACCCCTGAATGATTCAGAAATTGATTTTAGAAGGAGAGAGCTGTCAATCATTTATCGCACAACCTACTTTAAAGGAAAAGGCGAGAAATCCCACTAAAACCGACAGCACCTTAGTTCATTCGTTCACAGAGTTTATCGCAAGTCTGTTTTTATTTATGTCCCAACTTTTGTAATCAGGGTTGAACTAGATGCTGGATTGATGATCGAGCTCGTTGGTTGTGTTCAGGTGTTTCTGTGTGGAGTGTGTGGACCTCCTCGTTGGTCAGGGGGCGGCACATGCAGCCATCAAAGAGGACCCGTGGAACTGCTACATGTGTTGTCAGAAGAGTGTGTTCGGTCTCCTGGGGCGTCGCGCAGACTGGCCCAGCCGTCTGCAGCACTTCTTCGCAAATAATCACGACCAAGATTTTGTGAGTAATCTGCCTTTTAGACCATTAATGCTTCTAACTGAGGTGTTTTCTTTTTCATTTCTCATTTTGTGCCCCCGCTCTTTCTCTCTCTGTGTTGTGTTTCAGGACACACCAAAGCTTTACCCCCCAGTCATGGTGGAGAAGAGGAAGCCCATTCGAGTCCTGTCGCTATTTGACGGCATAGCAACAGGTTAGACAAGAACTGGATCCTCTAATGATCAAAGAAAAGAAAAAAGAAATGTTAATGTAGTAACTTTGTTGTCTGTCAATAATCACACGTAAAAAAATCATCTAATAGCACCATCATAGTCTTTTTAAGAGTTTATCAGTCAATCTGTGATTGATTATCATTATATTGGTGCAGGTTGATCATGTTTCAGATGCTGTGTGAGTGTTAAACGGAGGATTTGAAGGTCAATTTCTGTGCTCTGTCTGACCTTTGACCCCGTCCCGTGCAGGGCTGCTGGTGCTGAAAGAGCTCGGCATCGAAGTGGATCGCTACGTAGCCTCCGAAGTGTGCGAAGACTCCATCACTGTGGGCATCGTCCGGCATCAGGGTCGCATCATGTATGTCGGCGATGTGAGGAACGTCACGCGCAAGCATGTGAGTTTAGATCTGTTTTCTTTTGTGCTTCGGTGGTTGATACACATTCAGACAAGGAGGGGTAGAGACGCATGCACAAAACAAAAGCCCACATTTCTGGTCAGAAGGAGAAACACACCTGCTTTAAAACATAATGAAAGACATTTTCGGATATATGCAAGCAGATTTCAAGCAGAGGTTTAAGAGGCTGAACCCTCGCGAACATAAAATCTGTCGTCTCTCTTATGTTTGACCGTTAAGGTTCCTGAACATGCCAGATGGACATTTTACCGGCGTCATATTACATGAATCCTGACCACTGACAAAACAGAAATGTCATTGTCAGAGTGCATGAACTCATTAAAGGGAGAAACTGGAGCCTAGAACATGATAAAGACATGTTTTAAAGCATCCGCCAGACTCTGCTCTTTCCAGCCAACCGGCCCTTTTTCCAGCATTTGTTGCACAATATACCTGAAAGTTGGAGTAAAGCTGGATCACTTTATCTCACAACATCATTATCTGAACTGTGTCTGCGTGTGTTTCTGACTCTGTATCTTATCTGTCTGCAGATACACGAGTGGGGTCCCTTCGACCTAGTTATTGGTGGAAGCCCATGCAATGACCTCTCTATAGTCAACCCTGCGAGGAAAGGTCTTTACGGTAGGTTTGCTCTTGTGTGTCAATACCAAATACCAACAGGCCGACGATGTGAGCAGCATCATCAGCCTGTCCTCCTCCCTGCGCTTCAGCACCGTTTAATGACCGTCTCCGTCCCACAGAGGGCACCGGCCGCCTGTTCTTTGAGTTTTACCGGCTGCTCCACGAGGCTCGGCCGAAGGAGGGCGACGACCGGCCTTTCTTCTGGCTCTTTGAAAACGTGGTTGCCATGGGTGTCAGCGATAAGAGGGACATATCTCGCTTTTTGGAGGTCAGCCTCTCTCTGTCGGCTAAACTTGTTGCTAAATGACTGGTTTATCTAATCCTGCAGGTCATAACTAGACATAACCTCTGCTCATGATGGCACAGTGGCATGAGGATTATGAATGCCCCCTTGTGGCACTGAGTCATTATCTTTACACACAGATAATAAGAAGGGAACGTGGACTCTTTTAATCTTAATATGACAGTTTTAATGTGCTGTTTTTCTTGTGCTTCAGTGAATTCTTAGATAGCGTCTTCTGCTCCACATATTGCAGACAGATGTTGATTTGTTTGGCTCTTGAAAGCCTTTTAAATGGTGGCATACTGTGAAAAATGCATTGAAACTGACATTTTGGAGGTTTTCTCCTGACGCTGAATTGATTTTAGTCAATTATGACAACACAAGGATTTGTTTCAGTATCAGAAATTCTGTGCTTTTAAGTGGTAACTCCACTTCGCTGCTCTGTGATGCTCTTTCTATAAAACAGCATCTTACCACGGTGTCTTCTCTCTGCTGTTTTACTTGGATTTCAGTGCAACCCGGTGATGATCGATGCCAAGGAAGTGTCTGCTGCCCACCGCGCCCGCTACTTCTGGGGTAACCTTCCTGGCATGAACAGGTTGGTGTGTGAATGGTGAGGGAAGCAGCAGCCTTTCACAGAACAACGGAAAAATAAAGCCCATTAACAAGCGACGGCTTGAGATAGTGACTATGGCGGTTATATATTAACTGAATTAAGAAATGAGTTGTTTTTTTGGAGGTAGATGATGCGTTTATAGTGTTTTTCTAGTCTATCGACCACATGATGAGTCTGTGCTCACCAGTGCACACGCACTCACACACCGGGAGCAGTTTGGGGTTCAGCGTCTTGTCAAAGGACACTTTGACATGCAGACTGGACCATCCGGGAATCGAACCACAGACCTTCTGATCAGTGGACGACCCGCTCTTCCTCCTGAGCCACAGCCGCCCATTCGGAGTTCAGACTGCGTCTCCTGAGCTCAGTCTGAGAAAACAAACACTTTAGAGTCGTGTTGCTGACCGAGCAGCAAGCCTTCAGACGTGACATGACCTGCCACCTCTCCAAAACCCTCAACCTCGTCTGCTGCTATTGAAACCAGCTGCTGCGGTGATAAAGTGGGGCTGATTCTGGCTGATTGTGGAACTGATCCTGATGGATAAATAGAAATTCTGCTTTTTTTTATTCCATATTTTCCCCTGTTTGAAAAGTGCAGCTCAACAAGCTGTGTGCAAATCCAATCAGGCTCACCATGATTATCAATCATCTCTTTAAGAGGACTCAATCTAATCAGTGCACGATCTTTCCAGGCCACAGTCATCAAAGCAGAACATGCCGTTTCTTTGCGTTTGTACACCAAGTTGACATGTAAATTGTGGCTTCTGTTCTTTTTGTTCCTTTCAGGCCTTTGAGTGCTATGTGCTCCGACAGGCTGGACCTCCAGGACTGTTTAGAACACGGCAGAACAGCGAAGGTACTTGTGTAACACTTTGAAGAAATCTATGGCGAAATGTCTGCATGTGAAACGCCTTGAATGCTCAGCATGCGGCTGTGAATCGTTTAGTTTAATTTCTTCACGTTCCTTGCGTTGCATTAAGTTGGTGCAGGCTTTTGTTCTATAATAAGTGCCTTCAAAAATCTGATCTCAGCATGATAAACAACGTTTTCTCTGTCATCTCATGCTTTCAACGCCTGGGAAACCAGTCTGTGACAGCCAGGACTGTAATTTTAAACAAAAAACAACAGCAAAAAAAAAAGAAAAAACGTGACATTTTTCATTTGATTGCAACTTTGCACACAGGCGGCCCCTAGTGGCAGCACGGGGTAACAGCTGGAAACGCAGATAATTCATCAAAAGCTTTGATCTGTGTTGCAGCAGGTGTCAGGTGCTGCAGCCTTGACACAAGCTGGTTTGACTCATGTGCCAGTATTTCCCCTGCTCCCTTTTTTCTCTCCCAGTTTGGCAAGGTGAGGACCATCACCACCAGGTCCAATTCCATCAAGCAGGGCAAGGACCAGCACTTCCCCGTCTTCATGAACGAGAAGGAAGACATCCTCTGGTGCACTGAGATGGAGAGGTATGTAAACGCGAACATCAGACATCAGACTTTGGCAGCTCTTTCACCGGCCAGAATCTGAAAATGATCTTCCTGTGTCCGCCCGCCTGCCCTCCTGGCTGCTCTGTGCGCGGCTGCTTTCCCCTTCAGGGTCTTCGGCTTCCCGGTCCACTATACGGACGTGTCCAACATGAGCCGACTGGCGAGGCAGAGGCTGCTGGGCAGATCATGGAGCGTCCCGGTTATCCGCCACCTGTTTGCACCACTCAAAGATTACTTTGCCTGTGTTTGAGCGGCAAGAAAACTCGGAACCGTTTAGGAACTGCAACTGTACGTTGTGACTAGAAATAAGAGCTTGATCCTCAAGTTATACTCTTGTATAATTTGCGAGCGAAAACATTGACGTAGATTTCACATTATTTCTTGTATTTGAATTGTAATTCTTATTCTATTTAATTTTGATATGTCATTTTACCTTTTAGCAGTGTTATCAAGTATTGTTGATTTGTTTGTGCAAGCTATACTTGAGACTATGCTTTCTTCTCAAGACACTGAGACGGAAAAAAGTGCTAAACATGTTTTTTCAAAGGAGACGATGGGAAAGAACGGAGAGATAGGAAGCGGTTTTGAGATATGTGAAAAGTTTCTGCTGTGTGAGCGTACTGTACGTCGGGGCTGCGTGATTCCCACCTGCGGTGCAGCCATGCTTCCAGCTACTGAGCCTCACAGAGACGTGAAGAGAAAGGCGATTTTCTTCAGTGTCAGGAGAGCCGTGTCTCTAAGAATCCAAAACACCAGATCACATATACCTCTTTGTTTACAGTTTCTATACACAACTGAAGGTAATAAAGGTACTACTGTAATATGGTTACAATACCATGGTGCTCCAAGATGATGAGAAACATCATCGCCCATGTGGCACCACAACTTGAGACAACACGGAGCTCTTTAAGCTGTTGCTGGAAAAACACGTGTGTGATGTTTTTACACTTTATGAAAAAAAAAAAATCTGTTCTGTGCCGTTTTGTTCACTTCAGAGGAGTCGGAGTGACAGACAGTAGACTGCAAAATAGATAGAGAATATCCTCTTTTACAGCTTTTATACAGTTTGTACTGGTGCTCATTTAATCTCTCAGCCTTGCCACTCTCAGGCTCTCTACCTGGATCCGCACAAACAGACAGTGAAGCTAGCCACATGGGAAATGATGTTTTCCGTCATTCAAAAAAGAAAAAAGAAAAAAAAAACCATAAGATCAACGTCTGTGAAACTACTTTTGTTTTCTAGTTTCATCCTGACCAATGACATTACTGTACAACTGTTAAAAGTGTGGTCGCTGGAGGGAGGGAGGTTGACCAGGCCGGGTAACTCTGCTCCTCGACTTCCACCTCTCGAAACTGAAAAACTGTCAGGTGCAAATCCTCAAACAATATGGTGCCGCTTCACAAAGTTCTTCTACCTTTTTATAGCAATTTTGTGCTGTTTTATCAACATTATAAAGCACTTTTATATGTATACTTTCTTTTTTTCTTGATATTTTTAAAAAAAAGATATTGGTTCTTGTGAATTGTTTTTTTGTTTGGTTTTATGATGTGAACTGATCTACCCTCGTGTAATACTTTTTGTATACAGTAGGGCTGTGCCAATAGAAGTGAAAGAATGGATTTTGATATGTGAAACCCATGTGATTTGACTCGGTGTACAGTAGATGGATTTGTAACCCCCTCTCCCCCCTCCTCCATCACCCATACTGTCCTCTGTTGGAAAGCAGAGACAGTATGTCAGTACCCAGATTCAAAGAATGTCTATTTCTATTAAGATTGTAAAATGCACGACAGTTAGTTCAAGAACTCTGTCTCTGCGCTTTGTGTAATATTTTGTCCCTTGTGAAGGACAGCCGGCCCCCGATGAACCGTGGTCGTCAGCGTCGACAAAATTAAGCGCCGGTCCAGATCCGGATCGGCGCTCACAAACTAAATTCTCTTGATTGTAACCTCTGAGCTGAATATGGAGGATTTAGGCTGCGGTTTGTCAAAACGAAAAACTGACACAGTGCTGGACGGAGACGTCGGCACTCAAAGAGTAAAGAGGGTAATGAAAACAGATGCTATCGCTTATCTATATCATATTTAAGATACTAAATTTGAAATTTAATTTCTTAATGTAATTAATTTCTTAAGTGACCTTATTGCCATCATTTTTCTCCGTGCGCTCTGGGCTCAATATGAGCTCTCGTGCTTTGTGATATTTTAACTAGATGTTACCCCCCCCCACCCCCCACCCCCCCTTATAATACTTAACACCCC